>VYXH01000020.1:65615-132817 GCA_013397275.1 Burhinus bistriatus | reverse complement strand
CAGGCAGCCTTTTTCCTAGTCTTTCTCTGGTCCTCTGCATCCTCGCTTCTCCTTCATACACTTCATCATAGAGAGCATCCAGTACTGGGAAAGCCCACGTGGAATAATAGTCTCACCTGCTTTTTCAGATGGTACATATTTATAAATGAGTGTCATTTCATGGGAAGATGAGATATTAATCTTTGACACAATCTGTCACTGTCCCTACCAGAGTTCAAGTCCTTCTTCCATTGTATCTTAAGGAAGGGCATCCAGATTTTTGGGGAGGCATAGGGTGCTTTCCTCTGGGTGCAGTCTTGACAAAGCTGAGTAGTTCTGGCTGGAGTTTGTCACAGAGAGAGAGAAAGAGAGAGAAGTCACTCACACACCTATTATGTGTAATTTCAGACTGTGTTATTTGACAAAATCATAACTGAAAAGAGTGGAAGTGTCACCAGCAACTTCAGTAATAGGATTGCCAGCCCATCTCTAGTACACTTTTAAATGCTTTAGTGGTGTCTTTATAAAGTGGGGCTACCACCCAGTAAATAAGGTAAACATATGATTGTTTAAATGTGTCGGTTATGCATTAATCACCATTTAATTTATCAATGTATTTCCTGTATTTTCTCCTTTTTTATAATGATTGAAATTAATAGGGCTGTTGTTGAGTTTGTCCATGTGTGTAGGAATTGATATGTAAAGTAAAAATCACATTACAAAGCATTATATCTTCTGCTATGCAGATTGCCATATTGCTTTTAGTACTGACTAAGCCTTTGCATTGTAAACAAGTGTCTTTATATTTGCCCTTAGTTGCAACTTTTAGTACAATTCAGGTCCAGAAATGCAGTCTCTGGTATCTGGTAATTTGTACAGCATTACATAAAATGCTGTGAATTGCAATTTTACTTTTTCATAAAACAAGCACTTTTTCTAGCTTAACCAGCCTTTTTTCTGGCTGACATTAGAGTTTTTGCTGCATCTTTCAAATATATATCTATTTAATACAGATTTATATGGGTAAATGTTAAATACTTTCATATATATGCACATCTATGTATATTTATATAATCATATGCATTTTATGTATTTAACATACATAATATATATGTGCATATAAGTTATACATGTATGTATATTAACTGTAGCAGTACAAGTTTAACTGTTTGAATAGTACAAAGAAGATTTCCCTGTTTTGTTCTCTCTGGCTAAATGAATATGTAATTCTCTCTGTGTAGTGACACAACTTCGTTTCATGCAGACATATTTTAGCAGTTATGGCTGAAGCTAAAACCTCTCAGCAAGGAGAGTATTATTCAAATTCAAAATACTCAAGCGTATTTCAAAACTCTGATGTTGTATCGAAGCTGAAGTGGTGTCCTCACTTGACATTGCAGCAAACGCATTGGACATTTTTCAGTTTTGTGGACAGTACAAATCCTTTGGACATGTAAAATTGTTTCTTGAAGTATATGGCAGATGTAGCTTTCCTAGTCCACCACCTTGCAATTACGTTTCCTAAAAAAACTAAAGGTCATATCTAATAAGACAGGCATTGTCTTAATGCCATTAGCCCAGCAATTTATAACCAGAATGTTTCCAGGCACCCAAAATATCTGTGTTACATGCCCAGCATTGCCTGTATTGTAATACAACCGAACAGACTAAGGAATTATAGTCTTTTGTGAGTGCAGTGAGTACATGTGAAAAAGTTTGAGCTACTAGTAAAAAGCAAAATGGAGTCCATGTTAAAAAAAAAAACAACAGCCTAACCCCCAAAACTCAAACAGTAAACTTGGTGTTAGTTTCCCGTTTCACAAATATATATGGTGAGAGCACTTAACCTGATATATAAACAGGCAAAAACCATGTCAGCTCTCCCAGATCATGCATCTCCCCACTCCTAAGTAAATGCAGATGTGCAGGTGTGCTCTCGCCGCAATTTGTTTTCTGTGGCCCAATGAATCCCAAATTCTTTTCTGCATAGTGGCCAAGCTTCAGATGTAGGGGAGCACCATATCCTAACTCACTTCTCCCTGAAATAAGCAACTGCTGGCGTTTGGGGCATTTCTATCGGAAATAAAATTCTGAATAACTCTCGACAGAGTAGACAACTGAACTGTTATGTCTCCTGGTCAGTGCTTTAATCAGTTGGCTGTTGTGTACAAGGAGAGCAGCATCCCTTCTGCTGCTGGCAGAAAAGCACCTGGTTTCCGCTTTTTGAGACAACAGATTCCTATACTATATCTAGCCTCAGTCCATGCAGATGTTTTGGAATTTCATAAAACAGTTCAGGCTGTTCTCAGTAAAAGCATCACAGAAAGAATAAATAAAAAATATGGTTATGTTTGATGCATGATTTTTTTTTTTTTTTGGTAGCTATTAAAGTGCTACAAGGCATTTGGCAATATTTTCCTTAAAACGATACAAAAAATCCAGAATGATGACATGCATGTAAAGCTTTTACTTTTTTCCATTAAACATTAGAATCCCTAGCTGGGAAAACTATAATATAAGGCTTTTACAGCAGGTACTTCATGCTCCTATGATACCTTGGTCTTTCATCTTTTCTGGATTTATTATGATATAGTCAGAAATTTTCAAGGAATCATAAGTAAAATTATGTATGTGCAAGTATGTCATGTATCAGAGTATCTGGTAAGTGAGCATATATATTTATAAAACAATTGTCTAATCTAATCTGATAATAATACAAATCTAACCATCTTCTTGTCTAGCAAGGAAACCAACTATCTACTGCAGCTGAAAATGTAGAGCAAACTATGTTTCAGTTAATGCCATGAATTTGATTTGAGGCTAAATCATGTGAAGTTTTACATTCAACAGTGCAAAAACCGAGAGATGCTCTCATATAATTTCTGCCAAAAATGGCAGAAATGTCTTGAGCTTGAGAGAAGCCAGATTTTGATTTGGAGGGGAACTGTGTTTGTTTTTGAAGTGAGTTAATAAAACTAGATTTCACTATTAGCCTAGTGCTTCCATTTGGGGAATTAAAACACTTGTATCAAATTAAAGTTGCATATCCTTTATCACATGTACCCAGGTTACATTCATAAAACATCCATTTTTACTTACATACCCTGAATGAATCCATGGCAATCCCCTGTAGATGATGACAAAATGTATATTTAGATTTGAAGATGTTCTTCTGAGCCACCTCAGCTAATTATAGATGACAACCCATGGCTTACTCCTTTGTTCTGAAACATCAAGAATGTGTCAAAAAGCTTTCTGAACTCTCTAGAGTCCCAGATGTTGTTATTGCAATAGGTGACTGGAATTAACAAAAAACGAGACGTCATTTGCTAAGAGCCTCTTGTGGCTTAGGTAGGAAGGCAGCTGTACTACAAATATGCATATGAATTCTCCACCGGAGTGAACAGAGTTAAGTCAAAGGAATCTCTAAAGGAGTTAAAGAGCTAAGCAGGAAAGAGAAAACACTGCTGGAGAGAAATCATTCTATCCTAAACAGCTTCACAGGGGTATTATTAAAATGGCTGAGCCCATGTAGGCTAGAAGAAGGGATTCTTCTCAAGGACAGGCTTGGGGTTGGAAGTGACCTAAAATGTCAAAAATGTTAAACCAGACAGGATTATGTGAACACAGAAAAGCTGAGAGAAGGAATAAACAATTCAAGATGTTCCTTCCACCAAAGAGACAGCAAAGACAGCAGATGCAAACTTAAGCTTAGGTAAGCTTTGTAGGAGCTGCATAAATATTCAGCCAGGTTCCTTCTATCTACATCTTTATTGTCACAGTACTGAAGATAACTCATTTAAAGCTGAATCAGGCCGGCCTAAGTTTGATCACAGCCTGGACCTGCCTGGTACCAGCTGACATAATCACTGCTGTTACCTGAATATAACCTTCATTCTGGACATAGAGTCCAAAAATTGTTGAATTCCTCAGCATGGCTCAAAGATGGCCACCAGTTACTAAATATGCACATGGCAAAGTCATGAAAAGGGACAATGTAGCAACTGTGTGGGTTGCTGACACATACTCAGTTAAAACCTGAATCAAGTTAAGCTCTTTTCTAGACTTTGAAATACTCACATAGTCCATGTTCCTTGTCTATGTAGAGGGCATGCCAAACCTCTTTTTCTCATTTACAGAGAAGCACCTGTTTCTCATTTAAAATAAAATGATTTTACACCACTTTGGCTATGGAAAAAATTCTTCTGATGTTGGAATAGGTTATTTTTACCCACAAGTAAAGCTCTTTGCATTGGTAGAAAGTTTATGCTGGCCATATTAGCCATAAGGCTCATGTCTGTGCCCTTAAGGAGGTCTCTCAGCATGTATTTAAAGGACACATAGGCATCCAGTAGTACCAAGAACATTTACTGAATGTTCTGAATGTACATAATTTAATTACTGAATATTTTACTATAAAGGAGAGCTTAATTGCTGATGTTAATAAAGAAGTACTTTGATAATGTCTGGGCTGTAAATGACTGAAATTATATTGCTCCAGCTGAAAGGCTTTGGTTATTAACTGTTTTTATGAAACCAATAGAATAAGAAAAAAAATCCAAACTTTTTTCTCTGTAGGTAGAACAACTGTGGTTTCTTTGAGACAACACTGACTTTCTGATTTTATATTGCAAACAGCAGTATTAGTTGAGCACTGCTTACTAGAATGAAATTCTTGCAAAAGTATTTGTTTAATTCCCATATATTATGGTATTGTATGCTATACTAGATAAGAATGCTGAATATAAAGCATGTATACAGTATGTAAACTGAAGATGTTCATATACCTATGTGTGTATATATATATATAGTCCTACTTGCTGGGAACTTTTGTAACAGTACTGCATTAACACGTTAAAAAAGCAAAATGAAATAAGTATAGGCACTTGTTTCTAGGTATGCTTCTGAAGGAACACATGTCAAAAGTAGTGCTCATCAACTGGGAATGAATGACAGCCTCTGTTAGTCAGGTCCTACCTAGTTTCCATGAAAAATGAAATGGACATCCAGACAGTAATACTGAAGTAACAGTGTTGGGCTCTGATCCAAATTCCAATTTAAGTTAATAGGAGGCTTTCCATTAAATTCAATAGTCTAAGGATCAGGCCCTTAAGAGTACTGCCTTGTTAAAACATGTCCTCGCTTTACTTTGGATCACATGAATGTTTCTGTTCCAACAGAAGTGGGCTTAGAAGAGCCAATAGTAGCCAGAAGGCAGCCACAAGTTAGAAAGGGAATCAAACCCCATGTGTAGGTTTTAACAGCTGGTTACCCAGATCTACAGGTGACAGTTCAAAATGCAACTATAAACTTTTCAATGTGGAAGTAAAATGATAGCCCAAAGGAAGCCAGAGTGGCATCACTAGGCTGTTGGTGTTCTCTCCGACACCACTAAATTGAGCAGGATGTCTGTACCAAAAATAATTTCTGAGCAGTAGGACTGGGGTAGATGTTTTGGGGTAATGGAAAGCCCAAGTGTCACCTTCCTCTAAGGAAGTGACATCCCGCCCTGTGCCTGAATTCAGTCTGTAATAAGAAGGACCATTAGTCCCAAGGCAGTTCTCCTTAGGGAAGAATAGCACAACTGGATGAGCATTGCTTAACTCCTTAACCTAATTTAATTCTTTAATTTGGCAAATAAGCACAGGGAGTTTTGGCACATAATAGGGGAGTAGAACATAGATGGGAAAGTTTGCTTTGTTTTAGAATTGGAAGGAAAGGCCTAAGTTTGGTGTAAAGTAGGGGGAAGAACTTGATTCAGCCTTTCCTAAACTTTGTGCAAAATGATCAGCTCTCACCACTTTCTCTGAAGAACATCACTCTTCTGTATCGTCACACATTTCCTTGAAAGTATCATACAAGTAGAATTGTTTTGTAGACTGAGGGTCACACACCAAGACTTTCTATAAACTGTACTTGTTAGTACTTTTAATTAATATAATTATATTCATAATTATGACAGTTACAATAGCGTTTATTTGGTTTCCTTCCTTTCCATATTTCTCTTCTACTTTCATTCTCTGGACAGGCTAGAGAGTTGGGCAGAGAGAAACCTAATGAAGTTCAACAAGGGCAAGTGTAGGGTACTGTGCCTGGGGAGGAATAACCCCAGGCACCAGTACAGGTTAGGGGCTGACCTGCTGCAAAGCAGCTCTGTCGAAAGGGACCTGGGAGTCCTGGTGGACAACAGGATGACCATGAGCCAGCAATGTGCCCTTATGGCCAAGAAAGCCAATGGCATCCTGGGGTGCATCAAGAGGTGTGTGGCCAGCAGGTCGAGGGAGGTTATCCTCCCCCTCTACTCTGCCCTGGTGAGGCTGCACCTGGAGTACTGTGTCCAGTTCTGGGCTCCCCGGTTCAAGAAGGACAGGGAACTGCTGGAGAGGGTACAGCAGGGGGCTACAAAGATGATTAGGGGACTGGAACATCTTTCTTATGAGGAAAGGCTGAGGGACTTGGGTCTTTTTAGTCTGGGGAAGAGAAGGCTCAGAGGGGGATCTCATCAATGCTTACAAATACTTAAAGGGAGGGTGCCGGGAGGATGGCACCAGTCTTTTTGCAGTGGTGCCCAGTGATAGGACGAGAGGTAACGGGCACAAACTTGACCATAGGAAGTTCCATCTAAACATGAGGAGGAACTTCTTTCCTTTGAGGGTGGCAGAGCACTGGAAGAGGCTGCCCAAAGAGGTGGTGGAGTCTCCGACTCTGGAGACATTCAAAACCGACCTGGATGCCATTCTGTGCAACCTGCTCTGGGTGAACCTGCTCTGGCAGTGGGGTTGGACTAGATGGTATCTCCAGAGGTCCCTTCCAACCCCTGTGATTCTGTGATTCTTTTTGTTGGGCTTTCAAAATGATCTTCCCTCTTTTTCTTCATGTTTCAGTAAAAAGAATAGATTGTTGTAGAAAAAAATAAAAGGTTATTTTGTGTTGTGCCTAAAGGGCAGTCATACTTTTTCTGTAGCATTCCATTGCCTTGGCCTACCTACGTTGTCTTCACCTTCTGTTTTTGGTGTGGTTTTTTTTTTAATTTAGGCAATAGTATTAGATGATAATGTGAGATGGAGAGGCAGGTCCATAAGAAACCCTGCTCCTATTAAGAACTTGAAAGATTTAGAGTAAGGCTTTGATCTGAATTCAAGAACAAGTAGAAGCCACTCAAAGAGCATAAAGGACTGTCAAGAAAAGCTAGTTCATGGTCCTGGAGTACATTTGCTAATGTATGTTTACAGTACCAATTCCTACCATTAGCTAAATATAATATTCTGTCACCCTCTAGTGGTGGGTATACAATACCATAGTTCTGATAGTAATGATAAAGTATTTTCTCATTGCATGTCTCGTAGAAGACATTATCACATGTAGGAGAAACTACGCTTCAATGTTTGATGGCCTGTATCTACAGATTTGTAGTTTTGGTCTCCACTGCATACATCTGTAAATGAATTGTATCCTATAACTTCATGCCAAAAAATAGAGATGTAAATTGTCTTTGTTGTCTTTGGGCAGATTAATTAACTAAAGAGGCAGGGTTTTTTAAATTATTTCTGTATTTTCTCTTCTCCTTGGATAAGGCAAGAGCAAGTTGACTGAATTCCAGCCTGCAAAGTTAGGGAACATGACTGTACACTTGAGACTCATGTTGGCTAATCAAATCCCTTCTTTCTTAATTCCTAGTATTACTTATAATAAAAGTCCTTGTCTAAGACTGTCTGATGCTGTACTAGACAAGTGCAATGCCGATTCAAGTCTGTGAAAACAGTAATTGTGCCCGAAATCATAATGACCTATGTATCATGTACACTTCTTGGTATATTTGACAGTAAAGTGACACAACAAAGCCAAAATATTTGACATCACCTATTCCATTAGGTTCAGCAATACTTACGAAATCTGGGTTTCTGACCCAGCCTTAGAAAGAGCTGAAAGTGCAGTATACTGGAGAATAGCATTTAATGGGTTCATTTATCAAGATTCCCAGTAACTGATAATATTGATGTGTTTTACACTGATATTGGACAATTTGGCTTCAGATCACATATGATTTAAAGCATCCTAAGTAACAGCAAAATACTTGGTTTGAAACTGAAGTGTTGTGCTTTTCATTGGATCAGGAGGTAGTGAAACATACAGAAAGCTTATGGATAGCCTCAGAGAGCTGGAACAGTCCCTTTTGATCACTTTGCAGACACTCTTCTCAGAGGTAAAGTGAGTGTTATTCGTCTCTGGCCTGAGACTGTACAATTCTTCTTAACATAATTTCGTATTTCAAGTTTTAAATGATACTAAGCATCTGATATCTCTGTAATTTTATCACTATGGACCATGCATTCACTGCCTATGTGTGAACTCAGAATTACCCAATAATTAAACTGGTTCACTGTGTCTTGGTTAAAGAGGTGTACGGCAGCATCTTTGTAGTCACAAATGAAATATAAGTATGTATCAGTATGCCGCAAAGGCTTTTTGATACCTCCTCACACGGAGGAATTGTTTAACCCATCTACCCTTAGACACTTGAGGAGCAATTATCCCTGCTCGGACCAGATAGAGCCTTCCAGCTACATCATGGAAAGGCAAGGTGCTTTCATGAGGGAAACGATGCACTCAGTAAAATGTCAAGCTTCTCAAGAAAGAACACAGCATAGACCTTCTGTAATGTGTAAAGAGCCCGGGACACACAAGAGGAGTGTCCTGACCATGCTGCTAATTAGCAAACCTTCTTCTGAATCTCTGAAATTTTGGCAAACTTGCCACTCTTTGCTCCCACACTCACAAGGGTGTCCTACAAAAACAAGTGGGAAGAGAGGGGGTAAATATTTCTCATGTGGTCATGAACTTTAGTTCAGTGTTTTAAAAATAATACCAAAAAACTGGCAGATTTTGCACCTACTTTCAGGTTTTATCGTTTACTATCTGTGGGGTTTTTATGTCTGTATCTAAATCGTGCAAACATGCAAATAATACATATTGCACACGTGTACATCCACATGTGAGCAGAGCCAGGCAGATCCACAGAGGCAGAGATTTGCATTCATTTTATCATATTCATTTAATTTCCCTTAGTTTACTGGAGAAAACAAGGTTTTTTGCTAATGGTACTGCCGTTACACTTAGGGAAAATGAAGTTATCTTTCTCATCTTTATCATCGCATATAATGAAGCAATTTCAGTAACGCGTGTGTTAGCGGATTGTTGGTGATGGTACATCCTTCAGAAAGAATACAAATAGACTTCACTGACCCTGGAGTGCTGAGAGAGTAACATGAAACTTACTCTGACTTGTAAACTGAGCAAACATGACATGGAGGTCACAGAATAAGGGCATATATGCATCTTTCAGCCCTTGTTTTGACAAAGTGACTTCTTTCTCCAGAGGGACATTTCTGCCATTTTTTTCCAGCATGTTTCACCTTTCACTGGCTATTAATCCCAGTATGACTTAACTGCAAATTATAATTCCCACCTATAGCTCATGGAGTTAATTCTTAATTTTTTTTCATTTATTTGAGCACACAGAGTTAGCACTCAGAAGATCTAAGAAAATAATGGCATGGAAAACAACTTAATAAATTGAGTTTAAATCAAATATAACAAGTTATAAATATTGGAACAAATAGTATTATGAAAATTCACATTCATTGTTGGAAATTTTTTATTGCTAGCAGCTTTAGGAAATGGGGGTAGGCCATAACATTTTTGAAAATCTGTGCATTTTCTAATATTCTATGCAGTATTCTTCCAGCTTTAGTAAGATAGCTTCCCTGTGTCTGATGCAGTCTAACATTTATATAGACATCAGTTTTAAACAGAATTTTCAGAACTTTATGAACTGGATTAACAAAGGAAGTTTTGCTAAAAGTGAAATTATTCAGAATATTCTTATTTTTCTGAATGCACGGCTCGTGAAACATGTTTGATACAGGCATGAATAGCATCCCAGCACAGAATACTTCAAAATAAAGGTATCAGCACAGCAGCTAGAATATTTATTCAATGCAGTAGAACAACTGTGGATCAGGTTTAGCCGCTTCATCATGTTAGCTAACTGATAAAGCACTATTAGCAATTATCAACGTGTACGGTAAAGGACACTGAAATTCTTATCCCTGGTTTGCAGACGGGAAAGTGAGACATGTCAAAGATCACTGCAGACTTTTGCTGGAACCTACCCTCCTGAATATTTTTTCAACTAGGCCATCAAATTTAATGACAACAGTAGTGGCTGCTTATGTGAACAAATGTGACAGGCTTGGTTGTCTTTGTTGTGTAGGTTATTAGGTCAGTGATGCCAGCTCCAAGTTTGGAAAAAGCAAAATTTCAGACTAGACCAGGAGGCAGAGGGGCTAAATTCTCTTTTTACCATGCTGAAAAGAAATGTGTGAGGTAAAAGGGATTAATTATTTTTCTAGTGTAATAACTAAACTCCATGTCAAGGACAATTTGATGGTCCAGATATGTGTTCTCCCATGGTGAGACTCTTGAAGAGACTTCAGGGGGGAGAACAGCGGCTTTTTGTAGCTTCTAAGTATTGTTTGGTTTTTGTTTTTCTCAACAGAGCTACAGCGAACCTGTTGACGTTAAAGCCTCCCCGCAACCTCAGATGATGAATTCAAAGCAGTCGGTGTTTCATGGGCCTGCCCAGGCTCACTCTGCACTGTACCTCAGTTCCCACTACCACCAACAACCAGGAATGAATCCTCACATCACTGCCATGCATGCCAATATTCCCAGGAACATAGCGCCCAAGCCCAACAACCAAATGCCAGTGACTGTTTCCATAGCAAACATGGCTGTGTCCCCACCACCACCTCTTCAGATCAGTCCCCCTCTGCACCAACATCTCAACATCCAGCAACACCAGCCAATTTCAATGCAGCAGTCCATTGGAAACCAGCTACCGATGCAGGTCCAGTCTGCTTTACATTCGCCTACAATGCAACAAGTAAGTTTGAGTTTTTCAGTTGGCTGGGGAATTGGGATTTTTGAGGAAAAAAAAGTCATCCAGAAGTTGGCATAGTGAGGGAGATTTAGGGCCATGGATTAGCTTTAATTTTGCAGAGTTACAAAACCAAGGTAGTATAGTCTGAGGGCTTAGTCTTTCAAAGGCAAGAACAAATGAGTGAGTTTACCTAGATGCTGGGGAACTTCAGTGGAACTGTTTGTGCTAGCAATGACGTTCATCACATTCTTCTGAACAGTAGCCCGGTCTTTCCTCCCAAATTCAGGAGGCATCCTTTAAATAGAAGTGTGTCCGCAGACCCATCTGCAAATCTGGGAGTACCCTGAAAGATGAATGACATGTTAAGTCTTCAGAAGACATATTTTACGAACAAAAGGCAGGCATGTCTAGAAAAATATATGATTGTAGCTTGTGCTGTTATCCTTGTGCTGTGACATGGAACAGTCAGAGGCAACATGAAGCAACACAGGTTGTATTAAACATGCTAGATTAAATGAACATGAGTATGTTAGTTTATGCTGCATTTGTAACCTCATTTTACTAGCTAGACATATCTTTTTTTACTGGAAATAAGAGGGCTATCCCCAGTATCCCTCTATAGTGTTTTTTTTTTTTTTTTCTTAATAATCCCAGTGTTTTACGTCATTGATTCTCAATGCATTTCCTAGGAGTTCTGCATGAATGCAGGCCATCCATAGTATTCTGACTTTTGGGCCCAGGCCTATGGAGGTTAGAGCAGATTAACTGTGCTGATTTCATGAGAGAAAATTTCTTTTTGTATTGGATGAGATCTGACTATCAATAATAAGATCTTGCTTTACAAAGAGATATTAGAATGAAAATTTTTTGGATGGAGTTGCAAAAATCTACAAAATTTGTATACACAAAACTTGTCAGTTCTGGTTGGTAATGCATAGTCATGAACTTACTGCATGCTTTGAATAGCTCTATAAGTTCACCTTGGCTAACAAGGCATTTGCATTTTCTTTCCGAGCCGGAAACATTTCATCTAAAGATTGGTCTTTAGAGATGGGAATGCCTGAACACAAAACATAGCTTCTAGCTGGGAGAACAATTTAACAGGGAAACAAATTTTCCAAAACAGGACAAAAAAAAAGAGTTGAAAGCAATCCGGACTGATAAATTTCGTTGTTCAGAAGGTAAACCAAGGTGTGCTCAGGATGATCTGGATTTTTTCAGAGACTTTGATCTTAGTCTCAAGAGTGATTTGGAGTTATCAGACAGGAAGGAAAATTTGTAAAGTGTTTATGACTTTTTCCTAGTCCAGTTTATTTTTCATGATCAGAGTAAACAGACTCAACAGACTTAGGACCACACAAATGTGGAGTCTTTTACTGTCACGTATTCCTGAAAGTTTTCCTGTTAGTTAGAAACACAGTGTCCCAGTGTGAGCATCCTGGGAGAGCCCATGCTCAAGTCTCAGAGAAACTCAGGAGTTAACCCCAAGCCCGAGCAGCTAGAATTAGCTCGGGGAAGTCCTAGACAGGTGAGGCAGGAGGGTCTGTCTGGAGAGTCTAAGCCTGATGCAATCCTGAATGCTCAGGGCAGTAAGAGACAAAGCAATGGACAGAGGCTCAATGCAATAGACTGGTTCATTTACTAAACATTAAAAACTACATCAGTGACAGCAGCCTGTTGAGATTGTATAGTTATATTTCAGCAAGTTTTTATTTCAAAGTGATTCAGTCTTCCAAGTTCAGATTGTTTGTCATTTGTACATTACTTGTCCAATGCAGAGCTACAGAAGATCAAACCCCTTATGTCTTTTCCAGAATCATTGATAGGTATAATTTACTGAACAGATTTGAAAATCTGGCTTTATTTATTGAATTAATAGTACCGTACGGGCTAGCAAAAGATGTAATACAGATGTTAGATACTTACATATGTATACATACAACATCATCGTTATTGTATGAATCCAAACACTTAGGTGTTATTCCAGATGGTTAAATACTACAAAAGACAATATGAATCTTCTAATGTTTTATTTTACCAAGTTGCACACTTGTAGCATATGGTGTGCACATCAATGGCTTGAGAGTACTTTCACTCATCTGTGAGATGTGTGGCATGCAGCTGAGTTATTTCTAGCTTGAGAGAAAACACAGGGCACTAGGTTGTAGAAAACAGGTGTCTAGAAGTCAGTATGTAGACCTGTAACATGATGAGTCTTCTGCTTTACTAAGTACAAGTCCAGTAAAGTAAAAAACTTTGTACCTCTGTGTTCCTGCTCTCCATTGTTAAACCCGTGAAGGGTTAGCTTAAATACTTTTTACCAACTCATATTCCATAGTCAGAAAGGCTGATGCTTATAATGAAGATACCATGGTGAGATATTTCTGAGCTTAACTCAAGGTGATAGGTGCTTATTACCTGTTGAAATGCTACACTGCCAATCTTAACTACATTTCTCTTTAAGCACCATGGCACACCTACAGGACAGTTTATATTTCTTACACTTCTACTTTTTTTTCAAAGTAATGCAGCTTTTGAGCTCTGGAAAATCTATGTAATTTCACTTTAGAATATTTGTAATTTTTAATTTATTTATTAGTTTTTTTAGCTTACACAGTTTGTGAATTGAGTTTAAATACAGAATCCATTTCCTTTAAAGGGTGATACTGGCAAAGACAAAGCAAAAACTATGTTAAATTAAAATGTACTAACACCACCATGATTTGCCATGCCAGACCAGAACAGTGGTAACCTGACTAGGGTCTTAGGTATGACTCTTTCTAGTCATACTCAAGGAACGTTAGAAACCACTACCCCCAGAATTTCATACTGCATTAGAGCACAAAGGACAGGTTGGCCACAAGGAGACATAGAGCAAGAAGTCACAAAACTACGACCTGAAAGTAAAGGCCTCCTTCTCACTCAGTTGTCAAAGGACTCTGCTCTTCCCTCTGCTCAAAACTGACCAAACACTCTGCTGATCACAGAACATGTTAAAGATGAAAAGACATAGTGAGGAAAAAAGTGAGCCCTCCAAACGATGACAGCAGCACAGAGTCAACAGCACTGAGGACAAAGAAGAGGTGTAGCACCACACTGTATGTCCGGCCTGTGGTGAGGAGGGAAGGAGGATTCTGGATGTGAGGTTCAGTCCTCAGCAGCATGGCGCAGACCACTCCGCCCCATAAAAAGACATCCAAGAAGAATGGGAGAGTGTGTAGTCTGATAAGGCAGAAACGATAGTTGCATTTAATTCAACTTTTTTTCAGTTCTTCTTCCGTCAGCTGTTTGATTTCTTCCAGGCTAAAGGTGTGGCCACCCTAAGCCTTTTCTAAAGAGTCCAGCACGCATCCAATTTATGTAAGCAGCGAGAACAGAAACTACTTAACATCCCACTCCCTACAGCATGGCTTGCCACAGGAGAAATTTTCCTTTTTGGAAACCTCGCTGCTGCTCATACAGTCAATGGTAGCAGGCTCTGGGAATCCCTGCTGTCTACAGATCCCCTGCTTTAACACTGTGGCTCTGGGAGATTTGGCCACTCGTTTTCTCCAGGAGAGGGAGGGTGGTTTCTTATCAAAGACTGGCTTGTAGTATACCTGAAGCAATGCCAACTCCAAGACAACTCACATAAAGATCCAGACCTCAGTCCTGGCAGACACAATTCTCTGAAACCACTCCGCGTGAAATCCACAACCTCTGGTTCTGTATGTAACTTTGAGGAGGGACAGATAAGTGCTGACCTGGGGAGAGAGTTCTGCCTCTACTTCTGCCAGGACAATGAGCTGATCTTCATCAGCTCTGCAGGGAACAGCATGTCCTCCTCCACTTCCAGCAGCCCTTGCCTGCACGTTTGCAGCTGCCAAACCAAGAGAGGCTGCCAGCTGGAGAAGGGCAGTCTCCTTCAGGAGTCCACAAAAACTACAGAACATCAAGAAGATCAGAAGTGTTGGTAGCCAAAACTCTTCAGTGACTGCACAATGTCTGTTATTTTTAAAATCAATTAATTCTGTGCAGTGTGCAGCTGATGCAGTGCATCCAAATTGTTCTGAAATGCACAAGGCAAAGTAAAATTTAGGTATTAGCATTTTGGTCATATACGTAGTATTAGTAAATATTTTTTAATTTCTTTTAAGTATTCTTCTCTAGTTTGAGTTATCTAAATATTTTTTCTAATTAACTTCTGCAAAGTAGACTATTTTGTCTCTGTTCCTTTCTGTTCCAAAACAGTTAATGAATAAATTAAATAATGGGCACTACTGTAGACCTTTGGGGTGCTCGTTTACACTGTTAATCCTTTACACTGTAAAAAATGACCATTTAGTTCTTAGACTTAGATTTAAATTAGAACCCGATTTTGATGATATTTAACTTCTAATTCTGAAATATACTGTATTTTTCTTAAATATTATTAACAGGAAACATGTTAAAGTTTTACTTTGTTAAAGTCTAAATCCCCTGTGCAGCAGTTTTTCTTTCATCCACTTTTGATGCACTGGAAGAATCACAGTAGGTTAGAAGTGTGCGATTTTTCTTTCATTAAATGCTCATGTGAGCATCTTATCACTGTATTATGTTTTAACTGATAGAGAGTTGCTTCTCTCAAATCTGTTTCTTAGGTTTGACATGATTTTTAATTTTTACTTAGTTGGGATCAGGGGATCTGAATCTTAACCCTCGTCATTCAAATTGGCACAATTTCTCCAAAGTTCAGGCTAAAAAGGCGTCTGAAGCTGCAACCTGTTTTCTCTTGCAAAGTCATTCTTTCCTTTCTCTACTCAGACATTTGTGCTTCTTTCCGAGCATACCCCCCTCTGCAGCCTGTTGTACTGTGCTGCTTTGTGTGGAGGGTCATGAGACCAAGGATTCGCTCTCTCCCAAATGCTCCAAGTCCTTGTTAAGGAACCCTTTTAAGTAGCCCTAACTGGAAGCATCTCCTTCCCTGCTTAAAATCCTTCACCCAAGCATTGGGTGGGATGGTGAGTCCCATTACAATCTCTGTCCCACTTTGTTTCACAGGTAGAGCAAGCAAAACTAGATTCTTCATGTCTAATAACCATGGCTGCAAGTGTATGCATAACAAAGAAGCAGAAGATTAATGTATGTCACTTTTTTCTTTTTTTTTTTTTTTTTAAAATAATAACTCATTTCAGTCTACTTTTAGGTATTTCTTTTCCTTTAGAAAATAAATGTATACAGCAAGATGATTGCAGAGCCTGCCAAAAATAATAGCCTCATTTTTTTTGGTATATATTATATACAGTAAACTCATGGACCTGCTGTATTTGTCCAGATTTCTTCCTCTTTTTTGTTAAGCTTTGTCTTCGAATGAGGTCAAGAGAAAAAAAAATCATTAATATCTGTCAAGTTCCTTTATAACCTTAAGGAAAAATCTTTGTATGATATCACACAGACAGATTTTCAATTTCCTTGTGTAATAAACAGATGCTTTAGGATTTGGATGTAATTTAAAGGTTTAAAATATCACATTGAGATTGATGAATAAATCAGTTGTGAAGACAAAAACATTGATGCCTGTTGAAAATACCTCTCCAGACAGGCAGGAAATGAAATTAGTTCCCAGTAAAGTGTGGAGATGAGGATCACTGTTTAGTTCTGCTGCAGGCCTTTTAGGACTTGCTACAGTGGCACAATGAAACTGCTAGGGCTACAGAAATCTAATTAAAGAGCAAATGTCCCTCCTGACATCGAATTAATCTTTATCAAGTTCCCTGTTTTTATTTCAATCTGGAACAAGAAAATGAAATTTAAAATTCTAGACATGTTGCAAAACAGTTGGTGATTTTCTCTTGAGCATTACAATGCAAAAACATTCAGCATTGTTTAATTAGACCTCGAAGCACTCATTTTCTGAGCACTTTTTATTTCATCATTGTTTGTTAAGGGCTTACATAAATAATACACAAATATTTACTACAAGGCTGGTACAAGGCTGTCTCCCTCTGTTGTATGGATCTGTATTTCCAGAGCTTTTTCCGTTGATGAAAAAGCTGAAGTAATTATTGTTTACATTTTAAACATCACCATACTTTATCAGTCTTTCCTATTGAGTGCAGGTTTCTTAAGTTACTTTCCCTTAACAAGAATGCTTTCCAACACCCGCCTCGCTGGTATTCCAGGAGCCCTCAACCCCAGTGGGACTGCTGAGCTGCAGCAGCTCAGCTGCTTCTGGAGCTGGAGCCTGGCTCAGATACCTCTGCACTGCGTTAAAATTCATCGCGTGAGCATGGCCTAAGAAACAGGCCCCGATCCCAGGCAGTTATAAACTAAACAGACTTGCCAGATTCAAGATGAAAGTGTCGTTACCCCTTATTTTGCAGATAGGAGAATTAAGTTGGGATCTGTGGTCCCAAACTTGACATGAGAGGTATCAGTTCAGTCCAAGGGCAAATTCACGCGTGCTTCCCTGGAAGACAGCCAAAGCAATTTGGCTGTGGTCACATAGAAAACCTGAGAAAACGTGAGAGTAAGTCCCCATCCAGTTCCAAGCTTGCATTTAAACCACGGGACCATCCTCCCATATCTGAGCTAGGTATTTGTCCTAAGTCCAGAAGAAATGGAACAGATATTGCACTGATGGTCTCTTCCTCTGATTTGGGGAACTGTCCCTTCTTGCCTCATGAGTACTTGAGTCTCTGTGCCTGCTCACTTGCATGCTTTGCTGCAGCACTGCTGGAGCTACTGGCCTCATGCAGTGTTTTTCTTGTATATATGATTGTTTCATGAAGACTGATAAGAGATTGCTCAGGGGCTTTGCTGCCAAAGGTAAACCTGAGTGCCTGAGGGTAGGATGTGTTTCTGGGGTTAGTTTCCTCTTACAGCTAAATTAAAAAGACCTTATGGGTGATGTTTTGTGTAAAAATTATGACGGTGATACACAAAACCAATTTTTCTGCCTTCTAATTACACAAAACTCCAAGTCATTGGGAAGTCTGCTCAATTAGAGTTTTCCTTTGGATTTGTTGCAGTCATGGAGGTTGTTTATGCAGCCTGATGTGCAAGTTTAGAGCCTGGTGAAAAGGCTGGGTACAGAGCATGGGGGTTACAGTCCCCATGGGTGGGTTTTACGTTACCTTATTAGCAGGGCAGAATATGTTACATGACAACTAAATGCTGAATTCCGCTTGTGAACTTGCCCACTACTAATGGTCTGTTTCTTGGGGTCATCAGGGACAAAGTGAGGCTTCAGAGAGCATTTAAGGTACTGAGGTGTGACTTGGGATATTCTGCATATGGAAGAGATTATGGAAGAAAGTTGCAGTCATTTACAGCCTAGGTGGAAGTCCGCGTTCAGGATGAGTGGAGCGAGGAAACTGTATACGAGGGGCATGGCAAGGCAGAACACCCATGGGACCTCTGGGGAAGAGCCAGAGTACAATGCACCAAGAACGAAGGATGTGAAGAAGGAAGTGGCATGTTATATTTGAAGGAAGCTCACTTCTGGGGATGGAGGGGGCCAGGCAGAAACTGAGAATACTTATTTATCTTGATTAAAGGTAGCGTGGCTGAGTTGTTAAACCTGCAGAAAAAACCCAGCTCTTCTCAAAATTCCTGTCTTAATGAAGGCTGTGTATATGGAGCAATCACACATAATCCACTAGAATTTAAAACTAAAAACTATGAGCTTTAATCCTTTCTATTCTTTATGTGGACTCAGGCCAGAGGGAGTGGATTTTCAAACTAGGTATGTTGGTTCAAGTTCAGTTTCTGATTTTGCAGCTACACATCCAGTTAACTTGAGTGGAAATAGTGTGCCCTTGCCCCAAGAAGGAGTTTGGTCTGCTTTTTTTCAGCAAACATCAATTGCTTTTGTACAGCATTCCCATACTTTTACCCAACGTGGTCCTTCTAACTTTACAGGAACATGATGTACATTCATACAGGGTGAACCAGATACACTAGCCTTGAAATTTCAATTGTTCTCCTGGTTTTGAAACACAGCATTTAAACATCCTTGTATATCAAAAGAGTTAAAAATTATTATGACTTTTCATATGACAGATATTGCAGGGAGCAGGTTAGATGTCTCTTTGTAACTTCCACTTTTTTTTTCCTGTCTCCTTAGTTTCAAAAGGCAAGTTATTCTGTGCTACTTTCACTACATTAGTCAAACAACTGTTAAAAAGCTTTGGTTGAATTTCTGTTTAGTTGAGAGAGAAGTACAAATAAAAGAAGCAGCAGATGGTCCCTTTGTGACTGAATGAAGAAAAAGGGTTTTGAAAACAATATGTGAATAGGTGTAGTCTAATAAAACAGTCAGCCACCTGCTGCCTACATCCTTCAAAAAGATTCTGTTGCATATTCTGGGAATTAACAACTTGTGTGTGTCCTTACGTTTAATCTAAATGGAAGCTCTGAGGAGCAAACAGACCTTTTTGCCCCAGTGTCGATTGAGTTGTTCTCTCAGTTTTGAATTGTTTCTGCTCTGTCCCTTTTAGTTCCATCCTGTGACTGTGTAATAGTTAACAACATTTTGGCAGTGTTTCATTTCTCAAACCAAAGAAAGATTTTAAAACTTAGAAAGCACCTATGCATTTTTTAAGTTTGTTAACCTAAATTACAGCTGGAAAAGAACTATTCTGCCATTTCACAGTACACACCATCTGGTTCTGTTAAATGCACCCAACCCGTTGCTTCATTTCTGTACGTAGTAATGTACTTGCTCTCTCCTCTAGGGATTTACTCTTCAGCCAGATTATCAGAATATCATCAATCCAACATCAACAGCTGCACAAGTTGTTACCCAAGCAATGGAGTATGTTCGTTCAGGGTGCAGAAATCCTCCAGCACAGACTGTGGACTGGAATAATGACTACTGCAGTAATGGGTAAGCAGCCAGTGAATGCCACCTTGTGTTGAGCAACACTCATGACACAAGTATCTGACAGAATTTGGAAACAGCTTTGTTGCCTGTTTCCCTACAATATTTCAGAAGTGCATCTGTGATGTCACTGTATTTATTCTGCAGTTAGACTGTTGTGGGAGAACAAGTTTTCAATACATACATTCATTAGACATTGTTGTCACCTTATCACAGCACATACACTTTGGTCTTAGAGAACTTCCATTTGTTAGAAAATCAGAACTGAAATCTTAGGGAGAAGCTGTAGGAAAGAAGTGTTAAGATCACTATCGCGTACTTAAGAGGCAAATGGCATGAACTGTTTTCCCCGAATACTCCATTGCTGAGGAGAGCTTGCTGCCACTGGAAACAACTCGTTTGGGTCATGCAAACCCACATCAGTGAGATGCAGGGATGATGCATGGGATACAAGATATGTTGAAGGGAATGGTGTGAAGATCACGTGACTGTAACCAGAAACAAAACACCATACCTGTAGGAGCTCTGTGCCCTTACCATAAGCTTGGTAGCCCCTTCAAACCCTCAACTCCTCCACAGCATGGTTTTTGAGCAGCCACATTCCTCTCCCAGGAACTGCCTGGAAACGTTTAAGACTCTGAACAGAAGGTATCTTTTGAGTTTTAAGTTATAGATACTGTGCCTTGTGAACATGCCCACCAGCCTGACCTCCCCTTCACCTTGGCATGAATCCCCAAGGCAAAGGCAGATAAAAGCTCTTGGTTTCTACCAAAGCGTCAAATCCAGCCCCGACAAATGAACACAAAGCAGAACTAAAGACCAGTTTCACCCATTACATTTACTCAAACAGAGAATTTCACTTGCATTATTGTTTTAAAGTGTTTCTGGAACTCAAACTAGAACCAAACAAAAATCTTTTTTTGGTTACTAGTTCAGAATACCACTTTGACTAAAACCTGCTGACGCTGAGGCAAATTTTAACTAGTCTGCACAGCAGCATCACTTTCCCCCGTACCTGTTTCTGTTGCCCCATGACTTGCCGCCTTGTTCGGCAGAACAGTCTCACTTCTGTGCTGTACCAACATAATGTCTTGGTCTGTGCTGCAGGCCCTTCAGCCAACAGACTTTTATACCCACTTAAACTGAGCTCTGAATAGACTGTCCTCTGTCAAACGGGCCATAACCACCTGTGGCTTTGACCCCTGGTCTCTTCTGGAAAAAGCAATGTGCAATGATTGACAGCAGTGCCCTCTAGGTGCCCACTGGGCATAACTTTCCATCAGCAGAAGCTTTCTCTGAGCAGACCCTGTATATACCCTGTAGATATGCCTTTGTTAATCTGTGGACATGGATTTAACCTATCTTAGCTTTTGCATTGGCATAAATTGCCCGTGCAGCGTAGCTTGCTCTGTGCTGCTCCCAGACTCCAAACCAAGTAAGCTGTAAAGCTGTGGAAGAGCGGAACTGATGCCTGGGTTTTGGCAAGCGAGCAGGAGATTGAGAGTAAAGCCGCTCTCCCAGAAAACCTCTGCAGTGTGAACCAAGCCCCATCAGTGATGCTTCTTCTGCTTTAAATGATATATATTTTTTCCGACTTCCACAGTTCCGAATTAGAAACTGGTAAATGACTCCTTTTTGCTCTGAACTGGTATGCTTCAGTTGAAGCTAAAACCCAGCAATAACTGAATGTACAAGTGTGTTAGACACAGTGCATTGGTGGAAGGTCTCCTGTAGAGCCTGGTCTCCAGTAGAGAGTTGTTCTAGTCAGCTCTGCCAGAAGCGTCTGGTGTTCCCTTGCGTGTGCTTACCTGAATCTGCCAACCCAACGCGTTTTGGCTATGCCTGTACTAGTAAATAAAATAAGCCAGAGATATCAGTGATTAGCACCCGTGTTCATGTAACTAAGCTCTCCTCCCCTCCAAGGAAAGTGGCCACATCACATCGGGTGCTTACGGAGTATCATTCCGAGACCTGTGCTAAACCGTCAGCTGTACTTACACGATTTCTGAGAGAGGGATAGTCAGCGCTACCAACCCAGTAGTGCAGGTGATCCCAAACCACTGCTTAAGCCCATGTCCCAGTCCTCTTTAGTTTAGAGCCAGATGTGGTCTCTGGGTTGCTACATGCCACTATGGCATGAGAATTTTTCTTATTATTACCATGGTAATGCAGTCGTACTTCAGTGATATACTTGGAATTAATGACATGCAGTAGGGTTGTGGGGGTTTTTTTTGGAAGAATAGGACTAAATATTTGACAAATTTTTTTAAAAAATCACATTTGTTCTTTTTCTCTTTGAACAGGGGCATGCAGAGGGACAAAGCACTCTACCTTACCTGAAAATCTGAAACACCTCTCCTTTCCACTGAGGAATGCAGGGAAGTCTTTTCATCATGGATTGCTTTATGCAGTCAAGGCAGTTCTGCATTTTATTAGGAAATACAAGTTGCTAAGCACTTAGGACTATTTGAGCTTGTGGGTCACCCACTCTGGAAAAAATAGTCTTGCTTCTTCTTTTTCTTTTTTTTTCCCCCATTTTTTCTCTTTCTTTCTCCTTTCCACTCCCACCCTGAGATCCTTTAACGGACATTGCTTTTCTTCTTCCCTGAAGGAAACTTGGACCATTCAGATTTTATGTTGGTTTTTGCTGTGAAGTGCTGCGATAGTAACTGCCTTAGCAACTGTAGATGTCTCGGATAAAAGTCCTGGATTTTCCATTGGTTTTTCATAATGGGTGTTTATATGAAACTACTAAAGACTTTTTAAATGGCTTGATGTAGCAGTCATAGCAAGTTTGTAAATAGCATCTATGTTACACTCTCCTAGAGTATAAAATGTGAATGTTTTTGTAGCTAATTGTAATTGAAACTGACTCATTCCAGTTTATTGATTTCACAATAAGGGTTAAATTGGCAAACATTCATATTTTTACTTCATTTTTAAACAACTGACTAATAGTTCTATATTTTCAAAGTATTTGGAGAAAAAAAAGAAAAATATTCCCAAATGATATTGATTAAAAATATTGGCATTGTCTCATGAAATAAACACAAAAAACTAGGAAAAAAACTAATGTTGATAAAGAGCAAACACATTTATTTTGTACTGCCTAAAAAATGCTTCTTTTTTTTAAAGAAAATCACTTTATGTGTACTGGTTAGTAAATGTCATTTAAGTCCTTTTATGTATAAACTGCCAAATGCTTACCTGATATTTTATTAGATGCAGAAACAGATTGGAGACAGCTAAATTATAACCTTTACATATGGCTATGTATTATTGTTTCTTCATACTGTGTCTGTATTTAATCTTTTTTATGGAACCTGTTGCGCCTATTTATGAAATAATAAATATAGGTGTTTGTAAGTAAATTTGTTAGCATTTTAAAGAGGTTTCTTTGATGCTTTAACTTTTGCTGGCACAAATTGTTCACAACTGATGTGAATACTTTATTTAGTTTTTACAGTGACATATATAACATCAAACCTGCTTTACTGGCAGAAAATGAAGGTAACCAATACTTATTTCTCTGTTTCTTTGGTTGTTAAGGGTAAAAAAAGTTATTTTAAGTAATTCCCTTTTTAAAGCATTGTAGAAGGAAGTTGCCCAAAACTAAGACTTGAACCAACAAAACTCACTGAATAAAACTGCATAATGCTGCTTCTTGAAACTTCATCAGTTTTGGTTAATTAGTCAAGTGGAATAAAAATATTACCAACAGAAATATTACCAAATATGCTTCAGCCATTTTATTATACATGCAAAAGGTCCTACAGAGTTTTAGGGTGTGTGTCATAAATACATCCTAAAGTGAAAGGTAAGTTCAACAGCCACAGGGAAAGCGATAAAAAAAATCCAAAAGAAGGTACTTTGTCAATGTTTTGGATTAGAGTTAGCTCTGAAAATATTTTTCTGGAGGATTTAATCCCGACTGCCTGTCCAGTTAATGGAGAGTACCACTGATTTGTATTTTCTACGTGAAATAAAGAAAGCAACTCAGATAAAATACATATTATGCAATGCCATTGATTTTCTTTAAAAACAAAACAGAAACAAAGGTATGCTTGCTTTGGAATGATTTCGGGCAATGTACAATCAGAATCACTTGGCATGTAATAACTAATAAATAATGCAGATCAGATGTGATTACTCAAATGACTGTAGCTGAGAGCTCTAATTTTCCTGTCTTGAAACTGTATGAGAACTCGTGATTAAATTCACAGTTTATTGTTTGTCTGTTTAGTACTTTAGAAATATACCAGCACTACTAATTACCCAATGTCTTCTATTTATTATATTATAGTAAACTACATTTTCCACTCATATTAATTCTAAAGCGAGAAGATAATTACTGGGGATGAGAAAAATCAGCTTTGATTTTGACAGGCAGTTTTCCTTTTTCTTTTACGGAAAAGAACTGTGTTATCTCCATTTCTTTTAGAGCAGGTGCGCAGTCACATAAAGTTGTTAATTTCGGTATCCAAGCAGAGTTCAAAATACGAGAAAACTTTAATGTAAATAAAAAGAATACATCATGAATAAAATACTTATTCTGTATGAACCTCTGGCTAGTTGGTGTCTCTCAGTCTGTGAGAAGGGAAACCTGCAGCGTGTTTGCTGTGCAGCACCTTACCTGTCTGGTGATTTCAGTGTGGTTTTGGGCCTGGGCTGTGTTCGGAAGAGCAGCAGTTTTGGCCAGGGTTATATTGAAGCCACTTCCTTCCAAAGGAAAGATCCAGCTTTGATGCAGAAATGTCAGTTCTTTGTGTCTGACCTTGGGAAAAAGCAATGGTTGCCGGCCAAGGGTGATCTGCTGTTTGTTTTCAGCTGCGTATTGACAGATACAAATTGCCAAAAGATGGAGCCTAGAAGGTTGAGATCCTTTTGTACGCAGGTGAAACTCCACTGGAGTTCATGAAGTTATGCCCCATCCTTCGCTGAAGCACTGTAGCTTAGGCACCACAGTAACACGTATACCCAAGCCACTGGTTGTAAGTCACCATCTGTCATAACGGTGATAATGAGAAAGCCCACAGGAGCGAAACAACCTACACATTGAAGCAACACAGTAACAGCAAGTAAATAAGATAAAGACATCTGTCAAAGTGATAGAAACCAAGGGAAAGAATGCCTTCCATTAACTGAAATGAATATTTTTTTGAAATTATTTTTAAAAAACGATAGGCAAAATGCAAGGTTAGCAAAATATGTACTCTGCGAGATGTAAATCCCATTTGCTTGCACCAAGGTAAGCAGAGGTTTTGAAAAGGAAAAGCTCTTCGAGTTTACTGCTGCTCTCAGCGTGCCCCATTCTGGCGACGTGAGTCCCGGTTTCTCTGCCACCAAAGTCACAGAGATTTGAGCTGAAATCCCATCCAGCTGCTGCCTCTGACCCAAAGAAGCTCTTCAAAGGGACCTGCTATAGGATTTTTTTCCCCCACATTCATCCACAGGCAGTAAGTAAATAATGTATTCATGGAGGGCCCCAGCCATTCACAATGAAACTTAATGTATTCGTGCCCACTTCTCTCTCTCTCACCAAATACCAGTTCCTGATTCCAGTTGCATCTCTGCCAAATATTCCCTGCGAGGCTCCTCTGTAAACAGGAAACCCAATAATAAAAGAGCTCATTACTGGAAGGTAAAACACACTCTTACCACCTTCCTCAACCTTCTGAGACTTCATCTCAACCTGAACGACCATCTCCAAGACCGTATCTGTCTTTTTTTTACCTAATCCTGTAAACATGGCAGATCCACAGAGAACCCTTTCTGTGCTCTGGGGAAACAGGGTAGGTAAAAATCCTTATTTTGCACACACTCTGAGAAGTAGCTAAAGAGCTATATGTAACCCATACAGGAGTTACTCCCCAGAACTTCCACTGATAGGAAGGTATAGATAGAGATATAGATCCAGACATAGGTATGAAGATAGATAGGTAGATAGGTAGATAGCCATTGCCCTGTTAATTATTTATCTGGTGTCTTCAAGTCATTTTGCATTTAAATATTATATTATTTAGTGAGTATAGCAGTGTGCTGGCAGTGCTGCAGGAGGTGCTGAGCACCTGGGAGAACACGAGGTACTTTCTTGTCAGGTCTCACAGGCAGCATTTGCTTTCCTTTGCAAAGTCATGTATTTTATTATTACCCAGCAGCACATTAAATCACAACTCAAATGTAGTTCTTATTCCACCGACAAGAGGACAAGTGAGAACAATGACTTGTAACATTTCAGAGTCTGTCACAGTTACTGCCTAATTAGAGAAACCCACTAGCAAATGTGCATCTGCACGGATCCTGCGACTGTCATCATTTCACATTCTATTAAGGGCTTGCTGCGATAGACATTTTACAAAGAAATTTCGTTCAGGCTAATACCAAGCTGGCAAACATGTAATTGGCTAGAAAATAAAATAGGAGAGAAAAAAAAAAAAAAAAAGAGAGGAAGGGGAAAAGAAAAGGAAACCTTCCTATTTGGAAAACAAGCTGTGTGCAAAATTCCACAGTATACTGCGGAGAAGATCCTTACCCTCTGACAATTGTGTGTTTACAACGAGTCTGAGCATAATTGCTCTGATGGGCTGTCAAGGAAAAGATTAATTTGGCAAAGATTAGTATTGACTTGCTGTTTATTAAGGCTTTTAAACAGCTGTATCTGGCAACATTCCTGTAAGTGCCTGTCATGTCTGAAAATCAGGCTCACACCCGGGTGCTTGCCAGCTGTTGCTAAACAATCTTACCACTTTGAGTATCTTTCTCCAGGCCAAACAGCAAGAGCAAAGTATTGCCAAATGAGTCTCTCTCGTCCTGTCACTTTTCAGGGGTTCTGAGAGCTCAGATGTCAGTTGACGGCTCGATGGCTGAGCTGATAGCAGCTGCCGGCAGGGTGGTTAGAGAGGTGCTACACCAACCTGTCCCCGTGCCGAGGGGAGGGTGCTGCTGGTAGCCACCTCACCAGCGCAGAAAACCACAGCTTGCAACTGCTGTTAACGCGAAGAAGGGGTTTTAAAGCCCCTAGCGCCCACCGTCAAAGTTTGGTAGGAGGCAGAACTCCAGAGCGAGGGGTTCATCCCCCCAGACTCCGGTGGATAAAGCCAGCAGGCTCGGAGGGTGTGTGAAAGTACAGTAGATGCTATTAATCTTTATAAAATGAGCCAACATTTTCTTCTATGAATTTTTTTCCCCAGACTGCTGATAAACAAGAGTCATAAAAGCCGTGCACACAAAATGCCCTGGGTCAATGGAAACCTGTAAAAGGAAAGATGTCAGCTGTTATTTCTGTTACGTTACTTAAAACATTTCAGCTTGCATTGCAGGCTTTAGTAGAGAGCTCAGAAACAAATAATACCAATGGAAAGGAGGACAAACGGCTGCAGCTAAACGCCAATACAAATAGCCATGTGTTACAATTAAAGTTGATTTGGCCTTTCCAATAGAAGTCTGATTTTCTGGGATTAATCTCGACCTTTTCAAGTTGCATCAGGCTGAAATAAGTTGTCAGAACAGATGTGAATTTTGTTTGCAGAGAACAATTGTAATCCAGTAACCCGTAGAACATCAGCGTTTTCCAGACCGCCAGCCAGCTGAACAGTGAGGATGCGGAGGGCAGACACTGAGCGCGCACAGCAGGCGGAACCAGAGGACTCATAGCGATGTCCAGAGGCTGGAAGTTTGGGTCAGAAATTTTCCAACTGGAAACGAAGTACTTTTCCTTTTAACTCTGAATTTACCAAGCAGCACACTGGACACACAACCACTTGAAAAAAGATGTTAGATCAAGGATGAATACCTTTTTAAAATGCGTGTTCTTTAGCTAAGTCAAACATGTAACTGGGTGATATTCCACATGCCACTGTTTCACAGCAGGCTGGGCACACATTTTGTAATACAGAAGTCTCTGAAGGCTCCAAGAGTCACACATTTCAGATGCTGCTTTAAACTAGCTTTCTAAGAAGTTTTGCCTTACAATCTTGACGGCTCCAGTATTATTAAAAAAAAAAAAAAAAAAAAAAAAAAAAAAAAAAAAAAAAAAAAAAAAAAAAAAAAAAAAAAAAAAAAAAACCAAAAAAAACCTCTAGTGAATATTCAGGCTTCTCACACTTTGATACTTAGAGTTAAAAACTTGCCAGCTCTGTGAACAGCATATATGCTGACCTTGGTGCTCCCAAAGTGCCAAGTTTTGGTGGAAGTAAAAAAAGTCCAAAGCCTTTCCGATAGGGGTTGGGGATGGGGGCAGAGGGGCTATTCACCTTACCATGCTAGCACAGCAACTGTGGCAATGTAAGCCCTCTTCAGACACAAAACCTGCAGGTTGCTTTTGTAATACCAGCTTTCTTCACAATGAAACACTTGGATCCGTGTTTATGCTGTCAGTGCTGTCGGATTGTTAAATATTGAAGATGCAAGAGAGATTTTTCCTGCTGTCTGTATAACGCAGCTTAGATAGCAACATGAAGTTCCAAAGTTCATTCAAAAACATGTCATCACTTGAATAAATAAGGCTACCTGATGCCCTAATTAGTAGCATAAGCCTTCATGTTTTGATATCTACTTCTGCTCAGAGTTCTAAAATAATGAGCCGAGCCTCTCCACTCCTCTGGCATACAAGCACGTGTTACACAGTTTTGTTAAAGAGATGAATATGAAAGAAGGTAAGTGATGTGCCCAGGGACACAGAGTAATTTAGAGGAAAAGTAGCTGAGATCTGAGAGTTTTGAAAAACAGTCTTCTGCTTTAGTTATAACTAAAGTTCAACAACTGTGAAGCAGTGCTCAGATCCACGAGGACAGCTTTAACTCAGGTGAGATTTTACAAATAATAAATAGGGGGAGGTTTCCAGGTTCTATTTGTCTTTAGCAGTTTTCCACTTTTAAGTCATATGTATACAGCTGAGTGTTATTTTCAAACTTAGCTGTAAACTAACTTTAAAAAGATTAACATAACAAGAGGGAGATGTCTCAGTAATCTCTGGTCTCATGTTGCTGGAATTTTTGATTAGAATTTCAAAGCTCATGAGACTGGCATTTTGACTATACTGTTCATATCCCTCAAACATCTTTATTTCTCTCTCTCTTTTTGCAGAATTTCTCCCTAGAACTCAGCAAAGTCCTTTACCTCTCTGTCTTTCTACATCGGATTTAATAAAGCACCATACATGTACATATATCTGCACACCGAGGAGACTCACAGGACTCACAAGGAGAGGGTCACAATGGCTGAATGGCCCTGTCCTGCACCTGAGTCCCCAGCAGAAGTTGCCCTCTGCAAACAGGCTGGAAGCAGTCGTACAATGAGGTCCTGGTAGGAAGGTCATGCTTCTGCAGTACATGGGTGATAGATTTTCAAGGCTATTTCTAAACTCCCAAGAGAAAATTTTTTGAGAACAATTTGATCAAAAGCCAGAAACAGGCTATCCTGTCTTCTTGTACTGTTGCCACCTTTGGACTGGGAAGGAACCTGAACCCAGAGGTAGGAACCTTTCCAAAAATGACCCTAGTACAAGGAAGACATTGACATACTGGAGTGAATCCAGTGGAGACCACCATGATGGTCAGGGGGCTGAAGCAGCTGAGAGTGCTGGACCTCGTTAGTCTCCAGGAGAGGAATCCAAGGTGAGCTGTTACTGCCGTCTGTAACTGCCTCGTGGGTCTTTATAGAGAAGGCAGTGCCCAAATCTTTCTGGAGGCACACAACACACACAAGTTGCAATAAAGCAAGTTCTGATTACATATTAGGAAAAAAAATTCACGGGGAGGGGGAGGGGAGGGAAGATGAAAAGACTGAAACAGGAGCCCAGGGAGGCCGTGGGATCTCCATGCCTGACATTACTCAAAAGTCGACTGGATAGCCCTGAACAGCCCTGTCTAAGTTGCATCGGCTTTGGCTGTGGGGATAGGGCAGACCAGAAAACCTCCAGAGATCCTTCCCAATCTAGGCTAGTCCGTGATTCTGTTTCACACAAAATCCCCTACACATGGGGTAGAAAGAAAGCCCAGCAGATCATGGTTATTTGGGCTCACATTGGGAAAGGGAGTGCAAAAGTCTTTGTTGGTTACTTCCTGTTACACACCTCATGTGCTACAGTAAATTGTGCTATTTTAAACTGAGGTTTCACAGTCTGGTTTTACATGTACAGAAAAAGCAAAAGTGAACGTCATTTGTATCTGAGTTTCCTGTAGAGGTTTATTTAAGGGAAAAAAAAAAAACTCCCAAGCAAATCATAAACCCTAACCCACTGCCTGCTTTCCTGAAATGAATTTAGTTTGCATTGTTGGGAGTGCAGCTTTTATACAACGACGAGCAGGAGTGTATTGGTTGCCAGAGCAAAGCTAACTGGTTAAAGGTTGGACTCTGGGAAGCAAGGCCTCAGATAAATTCAGGAAAAGACACAGAGTTTTTCTTTTTTTTTTTTTTTTCTTTTTTTTTAACATATAGCACTCAAAAGAAGTCTCTGGGGGCTTCAATACGTGACTTTACATTTTATGCTTTTCCTCCACCAGATGGTTTAGATAAAAACCTATTAGTTTCATTCGTGCAAACTTTCATACAAAAAATGTATATTTTTAACATTTTTGCCTCAAGGCTTGGATTTAACTTTTTTTTTTTTTTTCAGAAGTGGAGGTTTTCACCAGTGTCTAATACTTTAATCATCATAATTCTTACGACCAAATAAGATTCATACCAGAATGTGGTTGATGAGTCCTGTAAGAGAATTTATGTCCCAAAAAGTGCATTAAAATTACTTCATAAATTTGATTTATGCATCTTTTCATACAACCTTTACGTGTTTGCAATTTTCCATGAGCTTAGTTATGATTATTTCAATCTCTGCAAAAGTAGTGTATATGTTCTGCCAAACATAATGATGCAGACCCTTTATCTTCCTTTTTTGTCTTGATGTCATTCCTTTAGAGAATTCATTCAGTGTGTGAAAACTGGAGAGGGTTCACTACTGGAAACCCTAATTGCCATTACAGGCAAATCCACTCCCATTTCTGGAGGTAGGGAATTCCCCCCAGCAATGAAATTAGTGTGGCCGTGCTATGCACATGCTGAGGGGATGTTAGGAGGGCATACATGAGTAATATTAACTCTGTGAGGTCTTTCTTTATTATTCAAAGAGCTCATTTGGAACCAAGTGGAGCAGGACACAGGAAACACCAGACTCTCTTCATTAACACGGTCATCCCAGTTGATCCAGAGCAGACACTATCCAGCTATTCTCTCACATTTCAGTAGAGCTCTCTGGGCGCTCAGGGATGTCCAGCACCCAGCCCATCAGTCGTACAGAGCACTAGGACCTAACTCTTGCATCCAGAGCAGTCACACTGTTAGGAACCTGATCCAGCTGGCCTCCCTCGGCAGTCAGAGGAGAAGGGTGTACCTCCAAGGTGTGTATTTTGTAGGACAAAACTCCTCTCTCCTTTGCCTACTTCTCTACAGCACTTGGAGAGCCTAAAAACCAATGTCTGCACTACACTAGGAAGTAATTCCGCCCATTAGGAGTTGATCAGCTGACTGAAGAAGTGCACGGATCGAAGCTCCTACAGCTACACTGCACAAAACTCAGAGGTTTCACCTAGGACTAAATTTGCTGTCTTCCCCTGCACTGCACGACATCACCAGTAACTCAGCAATTCACACATCAGAGGTCAGGTGGCTGATCTTAGATTCAGATGCTGACAGGTATCTAGCAAGTTAAATGCACTGTTAACTCAGAGATTTAAAACAAACAAATAAACCTTATGTGTATTTTCCTGGATTGGGTACTTGAGCTACTGTGCCAGAAAAAATGTTGGCAAGTAGCTATGGGAAGAAAGAAGATAAAGGAGTCAAAAGCAAGAAAAGAAAGGGGAAAAGAAAGGAAATAACATCCCCATGTGTCTTCAAGATGCAGGTTTGTCCAGTATCGCATTCTGTTGGACATTCAGAGAACCAGAGCATATGTAAATAGAAACCACTCCAAAGAACAAAATTCCCCATGCAATAAGGAGATTCCCAGTCATGAGTATATTGCTTGCAGGATTTACACCACAGGGGCAATACATTGACAGACCGTGACTTCATCTATACATCACTGTATTATTATAGCTGTTAGGATGTTCAGGAGGTTGTAATTAGTGAGCATCAGGGTGTGTAAGCCCCCTGCGTGGGGCTGCCAAGGCTAATCCATGTCAGTGCCTACAGGCAATGGTGGAAAATAAAACATTTCAAAGAATAGCACCAGGAAAATCTAAGCCAGGCCAAGACAGCCACAAGGCCCTGTGATATGAAAAAAAAAGCAAACATAATCCATGGGTCAGAAATAACTGCTGATCCAAGACTTATTTTTGTAGTGCACCTCCTCCATCAAGAGAAAAAATCAGATAGGAAAATGGCAAATGGGAGTGTTGCGTTGTTGGCGTCTTTTGCCTCCCCAAATAATCCTAACAGATACCAGCACACCACTTACAGCCATGGGCTGCAGCTGGGGCACAGGCTTTTGCATCCATAGGCACTGAGGGCTGGACAAGAGATCTCCACCACGGAGTGGCTGTTACACCAGAAGTGGGTAACTGTCCTGTCTGATGCTCCTCACTGGACTGTGAGCTGTGGATCCATTTACCCAGGTCAGAAGTTAGTGAACTGCTTTTGTAATTGATGACACCTTCAGCTTTCCATTTGACAGCAGCTAAAGGTTGCACTTCATTTCCTTTTAGGTCAGAGCCTGTCCCTTCCTCAGCACCTCTGCTCCACCAAAACACCTTGGCCTTGCTCCCTACCCTCCCAGAGACAAGTCCCAAGAGCAAGTGCAAACATCTGCACTATGGGAGATACCTCTCGCAGGCTGGTAAGGAAACTAATAATTGCCTTTTGGGGGATCTCCACACCCAGCAATGCTGCATCAACACGCCAATATAACAGCAGGTGGGCAGGGAAAGGTACCAAGCTACCTCTTCATTTATCCATCTCCCCCAGCATTTTTCTGCTCTTATCTCCACTCCCCTCTCTGTGCTTTGAAGTCAACCGATGCTGGGTCATCAGCCATTGCCAACTATTTCAATCACACCTAAAAAACTGACCATTGTATGACATGCAAAATGTCTGAGATAGAGTGAGAACCATCTCCATGGCTGGGATTGTATGGAATTGTAGTCCAGTTGTATGGAGGTTTTTCACCACACTGCTTTGGGTAAGCATACCTTCCCTCCACACTCTAAGAAAAGGAACTATCATCATAGCAGCAAATAATCGTGATTATGATTTTGTCATAATGAATATTTGTACTAGATTCTAAAAGAATAATGTGAATCCAGTCCGGGGGGAATGGACCCAAAGTATGACCTGCATGCCCTCGAAAGAGCTATGACTTGAATTACAATGAACCATTCATGAATAAGCTGGATATCAAGAAACAGCTAGTTCATCTTTCTAAACATCAGACTCATGATGCATATTGCAAACAGAAAAAAACTGGAATTCATTGTATGAATAATTTGTTGTAATTGATTTGCCTGCATTGGTTACTTTCCAAATGGTTCTTTACATCTTGTTTGGGAGAAGAAATTTATTTCAAGATTTTCATGCCTTTCCCAAAATGAGTCAGAAAATGTCCTCTTGAGAGACACATGCAAGTCAAAAAGCCTAAGAAGGTGTTCATCCAGTAACAGCTGATCTTCTATCATTAAGACTAAAGGGATGTTTGCCATTGTTTTGAATACAACTGAATTAAAAAGTAGAAAAACAATTTAGACTGTAGATATATATAAGTGAAGCCAAGCACAAAATGGTGTTGAAGGGATGCCTTAATTCCATGCTATGGTGTTTTTTGTTTTTTTCAAAAGAGAAAATACATAAAATAGGTAAAAGCACAAAAGCAAACACTTAAAATGAATTAAGCTGTGTTTCAAGACAGGGTTGAAATTCTCCTTTGTCCTCAAAACAGGGTCTTCTTTCCTTGTCTTCAGACAAGCCAGAGATTTAATTTGCCTCACACAAAGGAACTGCTCCCAAAGGAATTAAGCATCCAATTTGCAATACGACATGTGAATGCTCCACCTGCTTTGGGCCATGAAGAGAACCCGCCTTTCTCCCGAGGACACTGCTGCAGCAAGGTCTCCGTGGGGATTTAAAAAACTACAGCCTGAGATGACTTCTGGGTATGAGCAAGTTTGGCCTGATCAGTGGTAAAAAAAAACCCAGGTAAATAAACTGTATACCCCCTCAGCACATCTTTGGGATTTAAAGGGTATATCAGCACCGCCAAATAAGTTAGCTCACCAATTCACTCTTGGGCCCTGATACCTGCGTCGCTTAAGTGGGAGCTCTCTCCTGGGCTTCACTTCTTGGAATGAAGTTCCTCTTCATCCCAGGCCTGTGTATGCTTTTAAGACCATTTCCCTATGGAAACCCTTTAGTTTTGTCCTTGACGATGGACAAAATGGCACCGGCCCTACACGGTACTCCAGCACTATCCCTGCATGCCCATCACCACAAAAGAGCCCACTCAAACACCCCCACACGGCCTCCCTTTCCTGCTGTACGTTCCAGGGGGCTACAAAAACTTCGTCATGGGTTTTGAGAAAAAAAAAAACAAAACAAACCCTTAACACAAACTGATCTGTGCGTTGCGGCTCCAGGGTACCGTGGGAATGCCGGGGTCCCTGGGCCAAGGGCTGTGCAGTACAGACAGCCTGCCCGAGGTGGGGGCTGGCCCTGGCTAGGGGAGCTGGACCACACTAAACCGCTTGGTCGGGGGGCCCAGGGCAGCTCCCTGCGGTGTGTGCCTTCAGCCACAGCATAGCTAAAGAGACACATCTACCCCTTGCACCTTTTCTGTGCTTCACGCAGGGAACCACGAGGACCAAATGGCCCTGCAGACACGCTGGCCAGCACCGTGAGCAAGGCATCAGTCATACAGCAGTGCTGGCCTTTGCATACCACACAGGAAAGACTACTGAAATTTTTCGTGCTCATTCAGTTACGCGCAGGTCCCTGTCTATTCTGGACTTGTAGGTACATATGAGGGAAAAAGAGTTTTAATTTCAATTTTGAGTTTGGGAGCCATCTCTCTGAGGCAGTAAAAATCATTTTGCAAATGCAATAGTGCTTTTTTAATGTAGCTTGTGTCAAACATATTGTACAAGCTAAAGCAAACCCTAGATGGAATACAATAAAACAGCTAATGGGAGAATATAATAGATAAACAGTGAGGCTAAGCATTTGACAGTTTCCCACTGCTGAGTATTATTATCAGTAGCAATATATTCAGCCATGTGAATTATCATCACATGAGCCTCGCTTCATCTTATAATATGAAAAAGGCCAGGTTTGAAAACTCTGATCAACATAAATTACGCAGCTCATAAGTAATTTCTAATTTACATTTTGTTTCATTTTGTGACTCATGGCTGTAGTGATATCTCGACCCCAAAGCACTGAAGAGCCTGCTGTATGCCAACCAGGAACACGGCGATTCTGCAAGCAGCAAATGGAGTGAGGTGGGCAGGGAGGGCACTCCAGCACCCTGCTCTGCTGAGAATGATTACAGGAGCCGGAGCTGGAGCCGATGGGGAGGTGAAGAGGTTTGCTACTATGTCGTAAACCTGTCATTACCCATCGATGTTTGACTAAAAGCAGGAGAGTTCATACTCTTTGGGGATGGAGCATGTTATCTGGACACCAAACAGGCATGGGTGGAGTGATCAGAGAAGATGATCACTTGGGAACAGTGACCATTGCTCACTTTAGGGGTGAAACCAGTGGCTTAATTGTTCCTCACATCTGAGTATCACAGCATACAACCCTGAGTGATACCCCCCCGGCAGTGGGTTTTGTTTCAGCCTCCATATCTAGGACAGGTGGCACTACCACCTTCAAGCCATGGAGACTTAGCCCAAAGTCGAAGAGTAGTCTTTTCCAATACAGAATGAGCCAGAGAAGCAGCTGCACAGAGTGACGTACTGTCACAGAGCAAGACATTACCATAATAGCAGCCAGATGGTCAGGCTTTGCCTTTATTAGTGGAATTACTATTCATATCACAGGAGTGCTGAGATTCCCCACCCAAGATTGGCACTCGACAGACACAAAATAAAACACATCCTTTGCCCTACAGAGGTTCCCCTCTAAAACATCAGGACAGGTAAAAAGGAAGGAAGAACCAAGTACACAGAGAAGTTAATGGTTGACCAGTGGCTCTACAGCAGATAGCCTGAGAGCAGGTAGGTGCAGGCACCAGGGTACCCCCGGTGTCACGCTGCCTGCCTGGCCACACCGAGCACCCCGCAGCTGTGATGGCTCACAGCTGTCTCACCTGCTAGACACCTGCACAGGTCCCAGCATAAAAGGTCCCCATTTCTGCCCAGGCATTCCTGTGGTGCAATAATAAATACTACTGTGGTAATAACAGAGAGCAAAGTGAAGTTTCAACACGTTAAAGACAGATTGTTGTTGGAAACCATCCTATCCTGGCCATCCCTGGATCAAACATGACAACAAACTAATTTTGCCAGCATCTCCTTCTATGTTACAGATACAAACTGGTTGGTTTTACCTTTGCCCAGTCCCATTAGAGGAAAAATATCTCAGTAGTTAGTAAGAGTGTAAGAAAGATCCACCATCAGACAGCTCTGGCTTTGTTTGTTGCAAACCCACAAGGAGTCACATGCTATTCTATTTTTAATTTTGCTGAGATCGGAAAAATCAGTTTAACAGAAAAAACAAGAACTTACCCACAAAGGTAAAAGCCCTGGGGCAAGAGATAACCATATGGGATATTATCAAGGTAGGTCACATTTTTCTCTAAAGTTGCGTAAACTTCTAGAATTGATAAAATCTTGCAGCCAGACTTCATTTGATATGAGAAAGCATTTGTGGGAGGGAAGCATCTGTTCATTATCACTCATGGGCTTAATTGTATGTTTCTTATCACACAGTGGTGTTTTCATACTTACCACATGCAGTACCGTATGTCCAACTTCAAAGAGAGAAAAGAGTTTTGCAGCACTGAGTGACTTGTTTCAAAAAGGAAGACAGTTTCAAATAACTCGGTTTTCTTCTGAGAAAAGGGAAAGGAGCAAAATCTGGATAGTGGTGTCTCCTATAGGAGTTAAACTGATACCTTGGAGAACAGCAGACTGTTTTGAAAGACAATATGGCTCCAATGAGTTAGTTATCACTCTGCCTAGTGCTCACAGGAGCTAGTGTGATTCATTTTTCCCTGGAAAGGAAGACTTACCCTTTTGCCTCACTTGCTTAAAAATAAAATAAATAAGGAAAACAAAAGAAAACAGTTTGCTGTTTCTCTTGAAACACCATATCGCAGCTCAGAAACAAAAGTGAGATGCAAAGGGTGAGAGGCAAAAAGCAGTAGGAATACAGAAAAGAAATAAGAAAGGAGAAAAAATTTATATGAGGAGTGATGATATTAGAGAGATTTTGAGCATTCTTTTTTGCAGTACTGCCCTCCCCTCCGTGCCTGTCACCTCTCACCTCGTGCTCTGCTCCCAAACCCAGGTCTGTGGTTTGAGCTCTGGTTTCCACTCAAAGCCTTCAACATCAGAAAATTAAAAAAAAAGGCTCACCAAATTCTTTTCAAAATCGCTTTTCCTACTTTCCCATGAAAAAAAGAAATAGTCGGTGCAGGGCTGAAGTAGTCCTCTCGGTGTGAGTTTAATTAATTGAAGCAAGAGAGTCCCCAGGAACCCTGTCATAATTCCCATCAAAAACACTGTAGTAAGTAACCCCATAGCTATAAATGAGGGATTTTTTTCATTACTGTTTCAATCTCAACCCTTCAGAAATCCTTTTTGTATTTCAGCCATGACTCAGCTGATTTAGGTACTTTAATTCCTCCTTTCTTCCTTCGTGCTTTCCATATTGTTCTGTATTTCCTAACATGAAATTCATGCTGTGAAAGATGAGAGGTAATCTCTGATAGCTACTTGAAAGCTCAAGTTAAAAATAATCTTGTGGCACAAAGGGCTGCTTTTTCTCGTTCTGTACATTTATACTCAATGCTGGTCACATGCCAAGGAGTTTACTAAGATGTTTATTTCCCCACATATGGCCGTCTCAGTGTGCTAGTCTATTGAACTACACTCACGAGTAGCCATCAGCTGCACTTCCACGACATAGTGCGTTAAAAAAAATAAGTGGACACATTACAGTGACATCTGAGGATTTCTTCTCCCTAATGCTCTAAGAAGCTTAAGTTCCAAAACCTGTTTGTTTATCCAAAACCTCATTATCATGGAGACTGAGAATTAGGTGGTTCAATCTCTCTGCTTTTTTCTTTTTTTTTTTTTTTATTTTTTTAATTGGAAACCCCTAGATTTGACTGGCTGTGGTTAAGGCAGTAAGACACAGAGTTTTGAACGGTCAGCTCTTTTTGGCTTGCCCCCCTCTGGCGCCTTTCCTGTGCTCAGGAAACAGTCCTGCTGTTCCTCTCTGGTCCCAGAGGCACTTTTTTTTGCTCCCCTGCAGGAACGCACCGTCTCTGGCTCCCTGTCTCCCTTTCAGCCCCTGCCACAGGCAGCAAGCTGGGCAGAGTGCACACAAGCTGGAATGGGGAACTTTGTTCTCCTCTTTCTTTTCCAGGATTAGTGCACCCCCAAGCTTGCCTTGTTGATCAACTTTTAAGCTGTCCTGACTGAAGATTGCAAAAATCCATTAGATTTTGGAACCTAGGAAGAAATTATCTAAAATCTACTAGAGTATCCACCGTACTCAAAACCTTCTTGCTGAGGTATTACCTTCATTTTCCTCTTTTCTCTGTCCTCCGAATACAACAGGACAGAGTGTCCTGCATATACTGACACTGGCTGTAACGTAGACCCCCATGAATGCAGCTGTGCTCCCTCATCTCCCACATCCTGCTCCCACCAACCATAATTTCTTGCTGCTGGAACTGTCAGGGGTGAGTGTCCTTTAGGGGAGAGCAAACCCCTCATTTGCCTGGTGGCCCTGGCTTCAGTGGTACTTCTAAGATCACAATTAAGCTAAGCTCCCCAAACTAGGATTTTATGATCCTGTGCTCCCCCACTTCTTCACATTTCCCTTGCCTGTAAACTAGACCAGCATCACTTACTTTGCTTTGCCACAACTCGTTTGTTTCTGTGTCATTTCAGATCTTTATTAAATCCAAGCAGCTGTAGTAATATTATGCTATGTTTCCACAGTTCAAATTTTAAAAAAAAATAAATCAGGAAGTATAAAAATGAAGCTTTCAATAGTATCTTTTAGTTGGCTGCAATATAGTTGAAGTATGTTTTCCCATAGCTGTTGACCATGCAAAAACAATACAGCATATCAAGATACTCATTTAACCAGAAAAAGAGAAAACAGAAGAGTTTGTAAATGTCCCTTCCAGTCAAGGCGCTGTTTCTGTAGGAAATTTAATTTTTTATTTTTTCCTATGTGGATTTTACGGGGTTTCATTTAATTTCCTGTTATGTTTTGTGGGTTTTTTTAACTAAAAATAAATTTAAAAATACGTGGAGTTATTTGATTTGAGAAAGTTATTGATTCTTTGGACATGAACTCCTAAGTTAAGGGGCATTTTTATGATGTCCATTTTCCAGAGCACCCTTTCCTTACCTCATCTAAACACTGCCCTTAGCTATTATCAGCAAAATAGAAAATATTTTCTTCCAAGATTTTTTTTTCATGTGTAGTCTGCCACTTTCTTTCATAACCTTAGAATTTAAACTTAGAAATCACTTTTCAGAGTCCTTTTTCCACCTTCTACAATTCCTTGAAGAGTATTTATGTGGTCCCTTCCTTACAGCTCTCACTTCCCAAAGAAAGATGGCAAAAGTTTTGCCCAGGAAACTTTTCCTCTACTTCCCATCACAGGGCAAAATCCAATGGTTACCAACTGATGGTCATCCAAATCATGGATCTTATTTACTTCAGGGACCATGCAGTCTGGTGGGCAGTGCCTCCACTCCGTCTGAAAACTTCTCTCCTAGCAGAATAAAGAAACCTTTCACTCCCCATTGCTAGTGCTTTGACAGGGAATAAGTCCCCACATCTACCACACAAATCTGTTTCTTTATATTTTTCCGAAACATAATGCAAGTGAGAAACCAGTCCCCCGACAGCTACTTACAAGCACTAACTGGAAGCACAGAGAAGCAGTTCTCCATTTAAAGGCACTTTCAGCATTGGGAAAGCACAGCAGGGGGGTAGCAGTTGACACCATCGTTATACAGTCAAGGTACCAATGTCCCCACCAAGGGTATTAATAATTGTATTCTTCTGTATTAAAATAATAGTAAAAACTATCAAATCAGATGATGAAGGTAAACACGGAGCTAATCAGGAAGGAGATTTAGGAGTTACAGTATAATTCCCCCAAAGCCCCCAGCCTAATTAGTGAAGAAGATAAACTCGTTGACAGATTGCACAGCTAGAAAAACATAAAGCAAAGAAGGTTATAATATTTATTATTACTGTATAAGACAGTGATTAGACCCCCAACTTATGTACAGATCTAATCACCATCCCCTGGAAAGGATAATAGCCAGCCCTGCAAGTCTGGTTTGACAAATTAATCCAAGCCTGATCCAAATAAAGAGATTTGTAGTTTTCAATGAAAAATTAACTCCCTGGCTGTGCAGCAGGGACATCGCCACGTGCACTAATGGCATTGTTACCCAGAGACAGTGCTACACTGTGTCTGTGCTCAAGGGTCTGTCAAACAGCACGTGATTCAGTCTTGCAGCAAGGGCAAAGAATTAATGTAGAAATTTGTGTATTTGTGAAGCATTAGTCATAGGATATAAACCAAATTCCAAGAGGTAGACAGTAGTCTACAAAGGGTGGGTTGATGAAGCTGGTCATTCTCTAATCCCTGGGTTGATGAAGCTAGTCATTCTCTAATGCCTGGCCTTCTTCAAGGACATCCATATATCTCAGAAAGGTTAGGGTGAGGAAGTTGCTCACACTGAGTATCCCACAGTGTACAAAAAATCACACAAAACAGATTTTCTTATATATTTGTACTATGGTGTGGCAATCTGATAGCAACGTGAGAAAGAAGCAACATGATTAGTAGGTGAGACATTATATGTATAATCATCTTTTGTCTATAAAAAGAAAGAATGTATGGAGCTTCTGGAACAAAAACCAAAATTAAAGCAAAGGATCTACCCAGCAAAACAACTGTGGGGAAAGGGCAGGCCTGATTTTTTTTTCCATGTAATCAATTAGCTTTTCTGGTTTGTGTTCTATTAGAGCTCTAAGGATTTCAAGCCCTTTTGTATATTTGAGGAAATGGCATGGCCCATTCACTTCAAGGCCATGGCCAGCACAGCATTCCCTCACAGAATATTAACAAATGTTGTCCATTTATAGGCTTTACTTTGTTCACCTGAACAATACAAAAAGTACACTCTGATATAGCAAGCAAGCACGATCTCTGCTACGGTGCTTTTAGTGCGGTGTAGAGGGAGACTGAGGCTACAAAGCTCAGCAGCTTGCCGAAGCAGGTTCCTACTTTTTATGTGTCCAGATGCCTGAAATTAAAGCCTTCATGTGGAGTTAGGCAAGTAAGCACTCAGTGCAATTGTAGGGCAAGTTGGGTGTCTCAGAACAGCTTTCATAGCAGTTAGAAACCTGAGAGAGTTCAGGTAGTTACTAGGAGAAGCTGAGGACAGAGGTAGGTCTGAAGTCCTGCCCATCTCCTGCCCTGTGGCTCACAGTTCTGTGCTGCCAGAAGACACTTCCCAACTTTCCTAAGTTTTCTCCAAACCGCTTTCTGAAATGACTCAGGAGGCACCAATACCTCTTCTCAGGTGACAGAAGCAGCAGCAGTTTTCTAACCAGAAAGTGGAAAACCTGAGTTCATTTTCTGCCATTTCCAAAGGGGACACCAACCCATTGTCCCACCCCTTGGCACAGTGTCCCAGCCACAAGACTAGAAGATTTCCCTTTGTAGAAGTAGTGCAGACGATGTCCCTGAAGTGAAGCTCTAGCTCTGAAGAACCATTTTTTGTAAAATGTGCAGGTGGCCTTGGGATTAGATGGCACTATCACAATATTTGACTGGAGTGTTTAACTTGGAAATTAGGTTTGACTGGGAATCTAACCCAATTTTCTACCTACATCTAATCTTCACAAATTGTGCAGAATTCAGTGCAATCTTCCTTTTCAATTTCCAGTCTGAATGCTTTTTTCAGTTTTGGCCAAAGAGCAGAACTTTTCAAGAGATCCTTTCCCACCCTTCTGAGATTAAAGCATTTACTAAAGCAATGTGGTGTTTGCCATCCTTTGTGCCTGTATCTGAGTGATTTAGAGAAGCAACACTATGTTATTGTCCAGCTCTCTTTTGAACAGCTGGGCTTTACAACAGTACAGAATATAGGCTTTTGTAATACTATGAACACAATATTCAGAACCCAGAAATTATGAAAGAATCTTCTTTTATTCCAACTGCTAAGTGTTTAGCTGAAATTCCTATTTGATGGGACTAGATAAATAGCAGCAAGTCCTTAATGTAACTGCCCAAAACACTATTATGCTTGTGCTATACAAAGATTATATGTGGTGATAAGCAGATACAGACACAGAGAGAGGAAAATAAATTCTCATAAAACACTTTCTGGAACTAGTAAATAGAGCAGAATACAACAGAAGTATAAAGATAAAAGTGAAGGAGATTTAAAGGTAGTTTTTTTCCCAGAAAGGGTCTGTCCACTGAATCTAAATCATCTTCCAAGCTATGATTAAGGAAAAGTTATCAGGAAAAATGTTGTCGGGGCACCAAGTCTGGTAAGGGTATCTGAGGCCCATTGGTGCACTCAGAGTGCAATCCGATGAATATGAAGTAAGTATTTTGTTGTGTGTAAGGTTGTTCTGCTCTCAGTCTGTCTAAATAAGGCTGCCCCTGGTGCTACTAACGAAATAGACCTTAGCGTGCCATCCACAGTCCTGCTAAAGAATGATACTAAACCAAGTCATGCAGTCTTGTTTAACTAGACTCAAAGATTATGTAGAGAGAAGATAACATTGTGATCATTAACCTGCTTTCCTGCCTGTATTGTACAAGTTTATCTGATTCACACTCCAATGCAGGTGCAGGCACAGTCCTAAGTGCTGAGCCATGAGCAGATGGCACAGGAGAGATGACTCCAGTACTAATTGCTTGTCCCATGCAAATATAACAGCGCCTGGCTCTAAGACGCTCTCTCTGTGCAGGAGAAGGTACTGAAATGGTGGGTTTTCATCTCCTGCCAGACAGTGAAATAAATATGCTGGACTGGAAGGAAGCACGTTGTGGGTAGGATTTGACGCAGATGAGCATTTAGATATCGGCCATAGAACTTCACTGTGTTGATTCCTGCCTGTAATTAAAAACACTTTAAAGAACGTGTGATCTTAACTGAGATATTTCCAGATGACTTCACCACAGATTTCAGTAAACAATTAAAGTGTTTAACTACCACAGAGTGTATGTGTCCTCAACTTCTCGATGCTGGATCTTGTTACGCATTTACATCCAGACCCAAGAACCTTCTATTCTGACCTATTTTCCCGCTGCAGTCAGCTGTAGACCGTGACCAAAGGCATCCTCCTATCTGCTCCTTGTTGAGCTAAACAGACAGAGCTCTTGCATTCCCTCTCTCTCTCCAAGGTATGTTTACTTGTCCTTTTGTATCTGTCATGACTGTTCCCTGAATCCTCTCCAAATTGTAAACATTTTCCCCAGGCTGCGGAGAAAACAGTAACACAGGATTGCAGTAACAGTCAGATTCATGCCAAATGAAGAGGGAATATAATTTTAGAGCTCTTAGGATCACTCTGTTTACAGTCCAAGGATCACATCAGCACCGCGGCCCACTGCCACAAAATAAGGACTTGTACTGACCTGAGCTATTTCTTCATAACTTGGTGACTCCGTTTGCACAAAGAGGGCTAACTTGAGTGACATTATATGTGACTGTCTGAAAAAGAAGACTGGCTTACATGGAGCAGCTCACCCCTTCCTCTTCAATACTCACCTTTCCCACAGGCTCCCTGTCATCTGCCAACCCAATCAACAATGACAGAGGTATGAAATGGTTCCAGATCCTCTCTCAGTGGGAAGAAATAACTCTGCCCAGTACATTGCCCACATTTGCAAGGAGTGGTTAGTAAGTTTTCTATCAGGTATATGTGCCATGCTACTTTTTGTGATTCCAGCTTTTACTCCAAAGGTTGTGCTGAACTCTGTCAAAAACTTCTGTAAGTCAAGTATCATTATGTTTATGAGCCAACTTCACTGAAAAAACCTATCAGGTTGGTCAGACAGGATCTGTTTTCCATCTGTGCATGTGAATTGCCGTTAACTAGATAAGTACTATATTAGCACTTAAAAGGAACTGTAGCACAGAACTATATTAGCACTTAGGTTTGCTTATTCTATGTAGCTGTTTATTATTTGAACAGGAAGAGGCTGACAGGCCTCTAATTGCCTAGACTATTCCCCTTACCTATTAAAATACAATGATAACTTTTAAAAATGTCTAATGGAATTTCTTTTGTGCTCAAAGACTGACTAAATTTCAGCATTAATGTTCATTGAGTTACTTTTTAAACTCATGGGTATGGGATGACCAGATTGCCAATTTGAAAATATCTTCTTCCACAGCTGTTCTCTAACATATTCTTCAGTTACAGCTGGAGAGTACATATTTGACATTGACATATTCTACACTATATGCTGTACATACATACAAATGGAAATGTTTCCCTTTTTATAGTACTATTGGTTTGACATAACTTCCATTTTTGCATTAATAAACTTCAGAAGGAATCATATTATTCTTTAATTTGCGGTTGTTTCAAAAACCCTTAGTTATGATTAATATTTATTCCTAGCAATTTCTCCTTTCTCACAATAAATAGAGGGATAATTTTAATGCTTTCTTTAAGCAAGTTTGTTTGAGTGAGTTAGGTTTTTCTTTTTCACTTGAGAAACGTGGCTTTTGAGCTATTTCATACAATGTTCATAAACATTCGCAATTAATAATTCACATCAATTATTTATTACATTTTTTTACACATTTTATGACCTTAATTACTTCTGTATTTCTGGCTTCCTTAAACTGTACATTTACACAGTCATGCAAATAACTCCCAACCCAGTACTGAGACTGTCTGTGGGAAGAGGTCATCTAGTCATTACATCATCACACTACTAGTGTAGTAGATTTGCTCACTGTAAAGAAGGTATTATGGTTATCTCATCACTATTTGTGGTGATCAACCCATGGGACACACAAATTTTAAAGGGATTACAATTTCTTTGTGCTATAACCTTGCTGGGTTGCTGAGACCTGCTCACAGATGTTCCTAGATGCCATATGTTGGCCAAGGAAAGACTATCTGAAAGAATTTTCAGAAATTCTGTACTCTTCTGAGTATTCAGAATGCCAATTTTTGATCAGAAAGTTTGTTAATATTTACAGTTATACTATCATTTTCAGTTACACTTTACCATTGTTCCCTGCTTCGCTCTATCAGCTTCGTCAGCCATGAGAGTTGCCAAGCTTTATTAGTAACCGCATCAAGAAGGGTAGAAGCAGTAGGGGAATGAACAACCAGCAGTTTATATGCAACCAAAGTAGGTCCATTGATTTCAATTGAATGTATACGCTTTCACTTAGCTGGGGATCTAACCCATTGTCCCTGCAAATGGAAGTATTCATGAGCATGGTAATATTGACATTGCTCATCAATGATACATTTTGTAGCTCTTCTAGTGTTGTTTATTTGATTTTGCTTAGTCCAATCTTAATCATTTAACTTGTGGTTTTCATAGTGGAATGATGTCTATAAGCAAATAATTTCATTTTAGCTTATGTAACTGTTCTGCTATCTGCTTAATATCAGAAGAAGAAAGACTGTTTTTTTCTTTGTGCTACTCAAAGCACAGAATTGAAATTATTTCTATTGCTTGTTACTGTTTTCAGTGTTTATTTGGTTCAACATTTGCAGCTGGGCAGATGTTTGTGGTTTTTACTGTGCTTCCGTGTACAGGGGAACAATTATTTTTTTTTTGTGATGAAAGGGAGAAAGCAGTACAATCGGCTTTGCCAATACTTTTCACGTCTACACAAAGGAAACACCTTTTATGTGTGTATATATATGTATATGTACATTACGTGTATATATGTGCATACACATAAATATGCATATATGTTTATGTATATGCATGTATCTATATACACATACACACACACATAATCCTTATTCATGTGTTACAACTTGACATGACAACAAACAAAATAACAAGCAGGTTCTTCTTCAAATAGGTGCTTTGGGAACTACAGCTGGCACCATGGATTCCACAACCATGTGCCAACACTGTATCATATTAAAAACAGTGATAAACAATCATAAATGAAATCTGTGATAAAATATTTTGTCTGTTGGAAGTAAGTTAAGATTTTTGCATCCAAGTGGCTCGTGGGCTATGGACTTAAAAATGTGATGTCTCTTTCTAGCAGACAGGAGAGCAGCACAGAGAGAAGATATTTAAAAACCAGCTGGGCACAGTCTTGGGCAACCTGTTCTAGCTGACCCAGCCTGAGCATAGGGGTTTGGACTAGACAGTCTCCAGAGGTGCCTTCCAAACTCATCTAAACTTGTGATTCTGTGAAGCATCATCTTTTCTTTCTTGAGCAGAAAAACTCACATCTCTCAGCCAAGTTTCAGGGGATTTCTATCAGTCTCAGGCTCCAGGAAGCCACCAGAAGGGATGAGACAGAACAGCATCCTGAGTGGGTAAAGGTCCAGAAAAGAGTCAGAGAGTGAGAAAGATTTTCATGTATTACATTTCTTTAAAATATAACTGTGACTCCAATTATTAAACATGAGAAGGGCAGACAGCAAGGGAGAAAATACAGGATTAAAAACTTGGGATCCTCTTGAAATGTAACATAAACTCCTAGCTAGTTGTAGGAGTATTGGACCTTATAAATCTTGGTTTATCCTCTGAGATACGCTTTTCTAAACAGCTAAAGATCCTTTACCTTATTTTACCAAGAACTAGGCTTGATGATAAAATCATTGCTTGTAATTGCTTTGTTCAGGCAATATAGAAAGTAACAAAATTGCACAACACTATTGTGTTAACCTAAAATCAAAATGGGCAACACAGTAGAGCCCGTTTTCTCTGTGCCTAAAATCTGCAGAGTAGTAACCACACTTTCCTTTATACTCAAAGTACTTCTGATAGTTTGCATCACCCTGCAGATCACTGATGTGTCTGAGCCACACACTTACAGCTGTCTGTCTCCTGATTCCGTGCTGGGCCAGCGCATCCTTGCTTCTAAATGGGACAGCTAAACTAGTGTTATTTAGTTTCATTTGCCAGTATTGTCATTAATCTAGCTGTAGGACCTATACGCTACAGTTTTATTAATTGTCACATGTCATTTTTACTGACACTTAGACCCAGGCTTATGGTGTACAGCCTAAATTTATATTAATGGATGCTGCCAATAAATTCAGTGGTGCAGTGTCAGATGCCAATGCAGGACAAGAAAAGGAAGAGCACAGAGCACAGGAGGGCCTGTGAAACTTTAAATACATGCTTAGGTCTCTGCCTGATCAGCAAAGCCTCGCAGCACACGTGTGTTCATTCAACGGGTGGTGGAATAGGACTACAAACACTCCAAAAGATGCTGAAGGACACATTTTGGCAAGGAGATCTGGTTCACACTGTGAAAGAGAGAAGAACAGAGTATGCTGAAGAATGAGGAGACAAGGAGCGTGTTTGCTGAGACATATGAATGCAGGAAAGAGGAGATGACAGCTAAGGTAGTTATTGAGTGGAGATCAGGGACAGCCCTCGCAGGCTGAATCACAGAATCACAGGGGTTGGAAGGGACCTCTGGAGATACCATCTAGTCCAACCCCACTGCCAGAGCAGGTTAACCTAGAGCAGGTTGCACAGAATGGCATCCAGGTCGGTTTTGAATGTCTCCAGAGTTGGAGACTCCACCACCTCTCTAGGCAGCCTGTTCCAGTGCTCTGCCACCCTCAAAGGAAAGAAGTTCCTCCTCATGTTTAGATGGAACTTCCTATGGTCAAGTTTGTGCCCGTTACCTCTTGTCCTATCACTGGGCACCACTGCAAAAAGACTGGTGCCTCCTGGTGTCCTCCCTTTAAGTATTTATAAGCATTGATGAGATCCCCCCTCAGTCTTCTCTTCCCCAGACTAAAAAGACCCAAGTCCCTCAGCCTTNGGCCTTCTTGGCCACAAGGGCACATTGCTGGCTCATGGTCATCCTGTTGTCCACTAGGACTCCCAGGTCCCTTTTCACAGAGCTGCTTTCCAGCAGATCAACCCTTAATATATACTGGTGCCTGGGGTTATTCCTCCCCAGGTGCAGTACCCTACACTTGCCCTTGTTGAACTTCATGAGGTTTCTCTCTGCCCAACTCTCCAGCCTGTCCAGGTCACGCTGAATGGCAGCACAACCTTCTGGTGTGTCAGCCACCCCTCCTAGTTTTGTGTCATCAGCAAACTTGCTGATGGCACACTCTATCCCTTCATCCAGGTCATTGATGAATATGTTGAACAGGACTGGACCCAGTACTGACCCCTGGGGAACACCACTTGTCACAGACCTCCAACTAGACTCTGGAAAAACAAAGATTACAGGACAGCAAGTACTATTCCTGGCTCTGCTTGATGCAGGTGCATTAATCCCCATTTTGTTAATTAAAGAAAAGAGAGCCCATAGTGGGCTTTATGGTAAGAGTCAGATTTCTGAAATGAAAAACCTAATGATTTTAATGACTTGTGGGGATGGACTGGAGTTAAGTGGTGACAGCAGCGGTGAGCCGTGCCCGGGGAGGAAGGGCTGGTGTAAGCCCTGCATGCACCAGCATCACCCTGTTATCCGCAATGGTGTAAGAGGAGGGTTGCCCAGAATTGAGACGTTAAGATGAAGGGGTGAGTAAAAAAGTGCTAATTATCCATCTGTGATTATGAAGCCTTTTAGTGGTCTGGGGTCTTGTGAGTTTGTGAGACCTGTCTGACAGTTTCAGACTATGTAGGACTTCTCTGTGGTGCCTCTTGCAGAATGGGATTATCATACAGTCCTCAAGTCTGGATTCATCTCTTCAGTATTCACCTACATACTTTGACTTTGGACTGATTGCAGACCTGACATATTTTTGAACAGGACTGCTTGCATGATGATTTAAGGTAGTGATTGAAATAGTGCTTATAAAGCTTGTTGTTTTCTATGATCGTCATAAACTCATTCAATAGATTTTTATGTATTCTTTCATGGTTTTAACTTATAAATTGAGCACTGAAATGTAGCGATATTAATATAAAACTACGACAAGCACCCAGTCTTTCCCTATTCCAAAACATGAGAAGAGGTTACATGGTGTAATTAACAGCAGTTAAATGAAGAACAAATTTAAGGAAATATTATCCCATGCAAAGTATGGGATTTACAGCCCCAAGAGACCTTTTGAGTGAAATAGTGAGTTGAGTGATTGGATTTTAAAAAGATCTAGATAATTATGTGACCATTAGCATTTATAATTACGCTAAGATAATTAAGTATAATGAAACCTCATGCTTCTTGGTATAAACAGATTACTTACAGAAGTCAGGAAGGAATATGTTTTAGGAAATCAGCATTTCACAACTGGCCAGGTGTATTTTGGTTTTGTTGTGCAGACTCTTTTTTTTAAACTTTTCCAATCAGACAACAATCACATCTGTAGGCAGAATGATAGATTGAACAGGGTAGCCATCTATTTTACTCTAGAATATCCTATCTCCTTACCAGTTGAAGATAATAAAGTTTCACTGTCTATTTGTGAAACTCTTTATAAGTGTTCAAAATCGACTATTCAAAATTGCCACAGAGGAAATCTTATTTGGAGATATGTCAGTAACCTTATCTGCTATATCACCTTCTTGTTGCTCTTTCACAACCAGGAATTTCATTGATGGACACTATAGTCTCAGAAGCCAGCCGCATTTTTCAAAGGAAATGTCATTGATCTAATAGAGGGCAGCCTTTTGACAGAAGACAAAAATGAATATTTTTAACCTAGACAAGATTTACAAAGGGTTTTTTTTAATAAAAATAAGTGTGAATCAGAGACATGTCACTGTTGTTTACAAAGTTGAAAATCCGTCTTAATGTATTGCACAGTGTGGTTTTTATTTATTCATTCATTTTAAATAAGACAGTTACAACATTTTGCTGGTGAATATCTTTGCCTACAAGTTGTATGCCTGATCTACATAACCCTGCATGTTGCAATGATATTTAGAATACCACAAAGTGAATGTGGTTTGATTGAAATAGTGGTCTATTTTGGCTGTGTTTGGCACTTGTTTTCACATCATGTGGTCACAAAGAACAAACCTGATGTAGTCTAGGTATTTCTTGCCCATTTTGTCCATTAGGTGACAAGCAATACTATTTTGCACAGGTTGAGGTATAAGTCTATAGCCATAGAATCACAGAATCATAGAATGATTTAGGTTGGAAGGGACCTTAAAGATCATCCAATTCCAACTCCACTGCCATGGGCAAGGACACCTCCCACTAGACCTGGTTGCTCAAAGCCCCATCCAACCTGGCCTGGAACACTTCCAGGGATGGAGCCTCCACAGCTTCCCTGGGCAACCTGTTCCAGTGCCTCACCACACTCAGAGTGAAAAATTTCTTCCTAATAGTTATTCTAAATCTACCGTCTTCCAGTTTGAAGCCATTACCCCTCATCCTATCACTATATGCCCTTGTAAAAAGTCCCTCTCCAGGTTTCTTGTAGGCCCCTTTTAAGAACTGGAAGGCTGCTATAAGGTCTTCCTGGAGCCTTCTCTTCTCCAGGCAGAACAACCCCAACTCTCTCAGCCTGTCCTCATAGCAGAGGTGCTCTAACCCTCTGGCCATCTTCGTGGCCCTTCTCTGGACCCGCTCCAACAGGTCCATGTCCTTCTTATGTTGGGGGCTTCAGAGCTGGACACAGTATTCCAGGTGGTGTGTCATGAGAGCAGAGTAGAGGGGCAGAAACGTTGTTCTGAAAGACCGCATTTAAACTACTGAAAACAAGTTTAAAAATTAGCTGGAAGTCAACAGACATGGAACATATTCCTGGTTCAAACAAAGACTTTCTTTGTTGGCAAGTTATGCAATACTTCAGTATGTTGCTTTCCCTAACTGTAAAGAAATGATAGCAGCATTTATTTCAGCTACTTTGGAACTGCAAAGATTTATAAAGCTCCTTGAGACCCAAATGTCAACTGTTTAAAGGATAATGCTTAGACTTGCAGAACTGTGGACACTTGTAGAAATGATTAGAAATAAAAAACAACTCCAGCAGCACACCTAGCCTACTCCAGTCACTAACAAGCATTCAGCCTGTATGACCAGAATAGAATTAGCCCAAAGTAACACCTCCTGAAGTGCATATAATATGAATGTCTGCAGACCCACTCCTATTCATCTGCATGTTTGCTAACGTAAGCATAGCCAAAGAGCTTTTCAGGTCAAAGGACATTCTGAGTTATTCCAAAATACAAGTAAATGCAAGAACCTTTTTGCACAAACAAGGTGCACAAAATAAACACATAATTATAACATTTGCTAGTTGAAGTTTCTGCTTAGATTTTTTTCCACGTTTTTTGACATACTGTTACACATTGCATACGCAAACTGTTCTAAGAGCTGAAAGGGAAAGTTACATTCCCATGACAAGAGCCCCTGCTATGGACCACAATAGCAGTTTATTCCTCTAACTGGAGCTAAGGGACCAGTAGTTGGACAGATTGCACACTTCGCTTGCAATGACTGTAGAAAACCGTGGCTCAGATTTCACTTTACTTGTGCCCTTCAGGAATTGTTTATCTGCCTGCGTATCCATATATCGCACTTATGTAATTCATATCACTGTAGTACCCGTACCTTTGCAATACATGAGCAAACAGTCAACTCTAATTTCTATGTACTCTTAAAGAAAAGGGAATCTGCAGCCATTTTAATAGGTTCAATGATCAATGGTGTTAGAGCAGCTGATGGGCCAGAATCAATTGGGATGGACTTCACTTGTTCCTAAGGAAAAAATAAACTATTCTGCAGCCATGAAATAGTGCTTTCTAGTTCTCATAATCTCCCTTGGAAGTTTCAGAAAAGTAACATACTACTGAAGTATCAACACACAGGATCTTTAAAGACTCATTTCTCGTTAAGCTGTCTCAGCTTCAACCTGCCAACTGAGTCAGCCCAGCTTGGGTTATATTTCACTCACTTTTCCAAAATCCACTACTGCTGAGTCCTGGATTATCCCTGTCTAAAAATTCAGTCCCCCTGTGTCTGAAGGTGAAATTTGGTTTAGCAGCAGGAAGGTGTTAACACAACCGCATTGTGGAGATTAACGTTACAGCAAATCATCAAAAGAAACAGAAATATCCAACACACTCAAGATATCTATTTGTGATGAAAGCTTCAAGAAAGTAATAAGAGAATAGGGTTTTATAGTAGGTCAGTTATTAATTTTTCTTGGAACACCAACAAGAGCTTGGCAAGAAGCAACATGTCAGCAATATAATTTTTTACTTTTATTTAATAGAAAGTTCCATATACCATTTAACCTCCTCTGCTCAAACTAAGTATTTATTGTTTCACTTGCTTTGAACTAGAAACTGTGATCTCATTAATAACAGGTTAGAAATAGTGTTTAGTTTCATTGTAGTTCCCGTAAGTATCCCTGCGTTAGTGCTGAAAAAGTAGTGCGTGGTACCTAGCAGCAGCACTCATGATGACTCACAACTCATGCCTCTCCCATGTCAAGAGCTTTGTAACTATCCATACACACACAAGATGAGAAAGAGTGAAGGGGCTTCTATGCTCAGGTCCTAACAACTGCTAACTTGACATCTTTGAGTTGTTAAGATGATCCTGGTTGTACTTGCTAACCTGCAAGGACAGTAAGAGAGCTGCTGAAGGTGGTAGCACTACCCTCTTCCTGGCAAGCCTGTCCAAGAGAATGGCCTCTGTGCCAAAAAATTCTTGTGTCCACTGTGCGTGTCTAAAATGTGCTGGCTTTTGTAGCGTGACAGCATGGCAACATAACAGTGTGATTATAGAACGACTAGCCTTACCCACACTAGCTTTAATGTAATAAAAGGTAAAGAGAGCAGGGATATCTTATAAGGGTTTGCAACATGGGTAACTCAGCAGACAAGTATCTATGTCATATCTCATAAAGTGTGGTACCCCTTGTTCTGCTAACATGTCCTGTGCTGCTACTCCATGACAGCACTGTCTGCTCAGCCCTCTGGTAATATCTAGTTCTCATAAAGCATGCTTAGTGCTTCACCATGCTAACAACAACATAAGTGGTTTTAGTATATACTACTGCCCCTGCTGAGTTGCTGTGCGAAGTCCCACTTCACTAATGGTGATTCTGGAAGCGTTTTGGGGAGGAATCTGAAAATCTTTTAAAGAACCAGTGGCTCCATCATCTTTCCAGTCATTTGAATCAATACCATTTAAAGTCCAGTTGTTTAAAACAAAACCACCAGAAGTATACACTAGATGTAAATGGATGTAATGCTAGGAAAAGTAGTGAGTAACTAATAGAAAAGACGTGATTGCCAGCTATGATGTCTGTTACACTAATTTTTGATCCATATAGTTAAAACAGAACAAAACATTCGTATCTGTCAGTTATACACTGCTTAGCTCACATTGGCCACACTTAGAGATGTTCATGCAGTAAAATGACTACGTTCCCTATTTAATCTGCCAGATCTACATGAGGTAGATTGGAGAGGAAATGATCGTGCATCAACTGCTAGACAGTAGCCCAACCAAATGGCTATGCAAAGTGAAGTGGACTTGCTCATCCAAGGTTTCAGCCACACATTTCATTGGTATCTAAACTTCATCAGTCTATGAATACATAGTCATTTGGTTTGAAAATTTTCCCATCTGAGCTCAAAGGTTTCACACTAATACTTCTGTTACTGTAAGAAATCAAAGCAGCAAAGAAAAAAACCTTTTCCCTAAAGCCTCTTGCTGAGCTATCATTGCTGCTTCAGACACAGCAACAAAACAAACTAAGATGTGTTTGGAACCACTGACTTAAAATCTGCAGTATGTGCACTCGAGTATGGGTGCTAGTCATGCATGTGCATAATCATGTTAAAACTGCAAACCCATGAGCCTAAGCTCAGCCTCAAATCACAGTTCTCAGAAATAACTCAGACAACACAGGGAAGAGTTTTTCCTGAGTAGCTTCTGGCTTTTCTACATCATATCCTCATATACTGTGTTGGGGGATGAAGAAGAGAAATGTGATTAAGGTATTTCAAGCCTGACATGAATATTTTTCCAGTGGAGAAGGTTTTGATAATGTAGGCTTGTGGACTGAATTTGGAATTTGCTTTGCTTCTGTAATTGGGCTTCTAATGCCAGCAGAAGAATCAAGGTCTGAGAAGCAAAAGAAAAATATATTTCAAGGGAATGCACACATCTGTGGTACGGTAAAACTATTAGGCTACTGAATGCCTGTTTTGAATTACATCAAATCACCTGAAGACCATATGGCAAATGGAAATTTTTTCAGTTAACATTTGCTGCCTTGTACAGTATCAAGAAAGTTTTTTTTGTTATTTTAGCTAAACCTATATATGTAAACTCACGTGCTTTTAACTTTTTGTAATCAATAACTGAAGGCCAAATGCAACCTGCTACAAATGCATAATCTGCAGAACACTGAGCCGTGCTCCAGTGGAGAAGCGTGTCTGTGTTTTTAAAAACGAGGTGGATAAAAGACCAGTCACCTAAGCCATAGGCAGTATCACCAATTCTCCTCAGATTCACTGGGGGAACCAGGACTAAGAATCTTAAAATTAGATGTTGAACTGGGGACTCAGGTGCCTAACTTTAGGAGCCAATATTTGAAAACATTGACCTATTTGCCCCTAAAAGGAGAAAGCGTTCTAGCAAGTTTACTTTCCCTCTGCACTTTCCCACATACATCCCACGCTATATGTGGGTTGCAGATGGAGAGAGCAGACAGCAGTCCTAAGAACAGTTTTCTTGGAACGTGGCAGAAGATTTCTGATAAAATGTCAAACAAAACTGTCGTTTTCTAAGCACATTTTCACATATCCATGCAGCAATTAGTGAAATTATTGCCCAAACCAGTTGTCTAACACATCTAGTGAGCTTTTGCCTTTGTTCTTATATTGTTAGAATGTGACTTTGGCTTTGTATTAATGTCAACTCCATTTCATTGGATTTGCACCGTGGGGAGCAGTCCCATGGTCTCAGGTTGTTTCCCAATTCCTAAGAAAATCTGAACCTTTTAGACTAGAATGTCCACCACAATGGAAACTAATTTAAAGTTTGCATCACATCTTAAGGCCATTCTAAATATATATTTCTCATTGCTGGGATGTTTTGTGTCTCTCCTGGCCCAGGATTTGTAATGTTTGTTCAGCTATGCTTGAAGTGGGTTTTGTGTAGCGAGTCTTCAGCAGTCTGGCTCAAAAATATTTACTCTCCATAACTGAACATGAATATGTAAGTGTTGTAGTGCACAGATCAGCACTAAATACACATTTAAGGCAGTAGGAATTGCATGAGTATTGCTGGGTAGCAGCTACCTGGACTTAAACATCCTCGTGCCTAATGTTTTCAATAATAGCCATCTCTCACTTGCAAGATGCTTTTCCCGCTTTCTGTCTTTCTAACTTCCACAAGAGAGACAGAGCAGCGGTGTCTTAGAGCTACCACTTAGTTTATTATTCATACTCTTACTTCATCCCAGTGAGAAAAGAGGAACCTCTCTAGATGAGAAAGGTTGCATTACACATTCTGTACAATAAAACATGGGGCTTTATTATTGTTGTGTTCTGGTTTGTTAGATGGAATACAGCATATCAATGAGTTGCACTTGTCTAAAAATTGAGAACATTTTTTAAAAGGGACATTATTTTAAAAAAATACTGTAATAAGAAACACATGCCAGACTGATATTATACTTTGATATTTTAGTTTATTTTTATATCCTTACATTAACGTCCTTACCTAAAGAATGTATAGGATAAAGGCTTTTCCTGTGCTCGAACCTGCTATGTTCTGTGAGGTGGCATTTCAGTTCACAGAAAGAAGTTATTCTGCAGCACTGACATTCATTATTTGAACCTGATACAGCAGTTGCTGTGACTATGGCTGTACTGCTAAATAACACTTGTTCAGGGACCATTCCCTGGCCCTGAAGCAAAGTGGTCTGGCCCGGTCCTGTCTACACTAGGTACACCACCTGTCCTTCAGGTCTCCTTCAGGCCTGGTGTGGTACCCCAAGACTCTAACATACAATTATCATTGCATGTGGGTGAGCTCAAAATGTTCAAAGTAATACAAAAGCCATTGCAGCTTACCAAAACAGTGCTTTTGCTGCATGAAAATAAAATTACAGTTGCATGCCTTGGATTTGATATGCTGACATGTTTGAGAGTACAAAATCTGCTAGTAAAGTTTTGGAGAACTGAGAGGGGTGGAGGAAGCCAAGTCTTGTCATTCTTATTCATACTGCCCTTTTGGGAATGGTCCTTAATGCCACCAGACCCCAAATCTGAAGCTGACCATCGTAGCAGAGCATGCTGGTTGGCAGAAGACAAAAACATGCCAGTGGGCTACTGAGCAATAAAGTAGCAGAGATGATCAGAGTATGAGTTTCCTCCACGCCTCCTGTTATTTAGCTGGGTAGATGTGTGTTAAACATTTATATGGCTTCCAGTGGTTGAAGAGTGCAGGATTCGGGTGTGTATGTTTACCTGGATACATACATCCTCTGTTTGGTTTTCGACTTGACACCACTAACTTTGATTTAATTATTCCCAATTTCCACTGCTGACTGAAGACTCAAAACTCCCATTTTGTCATGCTTAACCCAGATAACAGGAAAACCACCCCTTTTTTCAGCTCTGAGTTATGGGGCTGCGCATGGCATCATAGACATGCCCAATCTGTGATCCATGGCCTGGCAAGTCAGTTCATCTTACCTGCATAGCATTTCCAGGGATATATTCTTTAGAGAGCCTTCTTGGCAGTCTGCCCACTGCTGTGGTCCCTGCTGGGATCCCACAGCCTCCCACAGAGCTGGTACGTGGGGCTGCAGAGGAGGGGGGACATCCTGCAGCAGGCAGAGAAGTTGCCAAGGCAGAGAGGACAGGTACCACTGAGGTACCGCACAGTCAACATACCCGACTCTAATTGCACTTCTTCAGTAAGCCTTTCTAAAATTTCACACAGTATTCAGGTCTGGAATTAAGAGATTAAAAGGAAAATGAACACTTAGCAAAGAGGGGGAAAAGTCTTCGCTACTGTTACCACACTTAATTTCTGAGGGAAGACAGCTAAATTAAGACTGACTTCTTGAGCAGATCTTCATGCATGTAGGTATTAATTTGGGATGAAGGAATGCACTTTGTGTGAACTTGATAGCCTTCTCTCTTTTAATTATTTTTTTAAAACTTTTCCTTTTTTTTTTTTTTTTTTAATTCACAACATGTTCCTGTTTCTTTCAGGGAACAATACGAGCACTTTCCAGTGGCCAAAAATAATATGTCTAAATACCAGTGGATTTTAACCAAAGACTGCACAGACCCATGGATAAAGTGTCTGCCTTATATTTCAAAGTACAAAGTTCAAATTTTGCAGGTACTTGTAGTCTTATTTTTAAATTTTAACTGGCCAGATTCTCAGGATGGGTAAATCAGCAGAGCTCCACCAATGTTAGGGGAATTATGCCAAGCTTAGTATCTGGCTTCATGACTTTTTTTCTCTTTGTATTGAATTCAGCTTTCAGTACTCATGCACTAATAATTTTTTTGCAGTCTGTAACTAAAGGGTTTTTTTCTTTCATTATAAGTAAAAATACAGTGTGAATTTGTGAAAATGAGTAGGCTCTGAAGGGAAGGTTGCGGGCATAAAAAGATACTAAAGCTGGACTTCCCTGATTTAGACTTCTACTGAATCGATGGAAATGTTGACAGAGTAGAGAATGAGCAAAATCATATGGACAAAGTCTCTTCAGTCTCTGCAACACAGAAGAGAATGCAACGATTTCCTTCCCTCTTTTACACTCAGACACAAGGCTCTTCAGAATTAGAAGGTGACAGCAATGTGATTTTTGCCATCAATTGCAACATCTGCATCTTTTAAGATCAGCCTGAGGCCACACCAAACTCCAAGATCTGACCATTCCCTAACTGTTCACACCCATGGATTGCTTTCCGTGCTGATCCCTTTGCCATCCACTTCCTTGAATTTTATGATTAATTAAATACTTGTATTTAACTGTATTTAACATTTGCATCTAAGAACCAACCGAGTATTATGCAAGGTCCTGCGTCTTCTGTGGAAGCCACTGCTGGGGCCAGGTTTGCTGGATGGATGAGCTGCAAACTTGAGCCTTGCTAGGGCTGTCCCTCAATATTCAATATGAACCTATCCACTGAGACCAAGATTTTATCTTTTAGTTTTATTGTGAACATTTGATAAGCACACTGTCCAACTAGGAAGACCTATAACTAAAATTGTTTGCAATGAAGAGTTTGTTACACTAAACATCTGTCAGATGCATAAATCTTAGCATATCTCACTGCACATAATTATAAGATAGAAGCTAGAACTGAATGCAGCAGAGCTGTGGGTCTGCCCTGTTAGGTAGCTAATGGCTGATCAGAGCTAAAAGGGATAAGTAGTGGAGTGAGTGGACATGAGTGGTCTCCCTAGGAGTCTCAAGGAGTGTTTCTGATGGAGTCACAGTCATCTGTGCATTTTATCCCATTCTATTCAGGTAGAAATGTAATGCAAATCTGTTTGAATAAGGATCATAAGGTTCCATGAAGACACAGAGGGGCAAGGCAGCAGTGCCCATGCCATTTGGCCAGCAAACTCACCCCTCAGCCAGGCAAACCCGCTGAGTCTCCCTGTGTCCATCTTCCTGAAAGTCCCTCTACTAGCCCTTTCGGTGAATGCTAGCTTTTTGATTCAAATCTTTACAGAGTGATTACTTTTGTAATGTTTTTATCATAGAATGGTTTAGGTTGGAAGGGACCTTCAAGATCACCTAGTTCCACCCCCCCTGCCATGGGCAAGGGCACCTCCCACTAGACCTGGTTGCTCAAAGCCCCATCCAACCTGGCCTTGAACAATTCCAGGGATGGGATTTTTAAAACCCTTTAGAAACATATAAAAGAAGAAATAACTTAATTTATGCTGTTTGACCAAAAGACAATTTGGAAAATGACAGTTCAGCAACATCAGAAGAGGGCGGTTTCTGAGCTACATACATACAACCATAATCAAACATTTACATGTAATTAGAAGGATGACCACTTTTTACTAGGCCTATAAAAAATTAGGCTTTGTGTTATGTCATTCCAGCACATGTATGGGAAACATAAGAGACTAAGACATGTAATAGTGGAAAATTTATATGACAGTGTGTGATATTGAAAGGAGGATTTCTTGAGTTTTTCCTCATTTCTCGTTTGTTTCCCTGGCAGTGAGTTTGTGAGTTTGAATTTAGGCTTCAGATCCTATGCTTTTATTTACCATGTAAAACCTAGACCTGCATCTATTATTTTTTAGAAGATTTTCATACATATTTCTATATATTTTTCAAATACTGTTTTGACCGGTACTGCATAGAACAGTGATTTTTCACCTGGTTTATATTAGCTTAGCTCACATTTATCCAACTTCATGAACAGATTCGGTTTGTTGTAGTTGGATTAAATTTAGTGAGTACATAATCAGATAGCATGAAAACAAGGTATTTTTAAGCCAAGAAAGCCAAATTTGTCCTCATTTACCTCCTGTGGAAAGCCATTAACTTCCACGAGCAGAAGGGAGGGCAGAAATTGGCTTTGCATAGTGTGAAATTCACTTCAGTGCTTTGGCCAACCCTTTCCCTCAAACTTACCATGGTTAAGGACATACAAGATTACAACCAAAACGTTGACAATGGATTCACTGGCTGGCAATTTGCAAATGTACCACTCAACCGAAGCCATTGTAAAGTGCACAAAGCTCCCAAAAAGCACCATACTTCTCGGTAGTTGCAGAATCATTGAAGACAGGAAAGTATGAGGACATGAGAAAGTGAAGTCCATCATGGCCCTCTCTCTGCAGCAGTTAGGCAATGACAACATGAAAAAAACCTGTAGATAAATGCTCTGGTGCTCCAGAAATGGTGGTGAAGTCATGAAGGTTTTTTCCCTTCAGGATGAGTACCATCCAGCTCTCCCATACTGCAAGTAAATAAAAATGTAATAGGTAATAAAAGAAGAACAGAAACACTTAAAAACATACTCTAACTGTAAAAATTATCAAAAGAAAAAACATTGCCTTAAGATACAATGATCACATTTCCTTCCCCTTAAGCCAGGACAGATGCATGTGACATCATGGGATTTCCCATACTCAGCTCTATGAAAGTCCCTCTGTGCAGGCACTGCTCTGTTGGTCACAACTGCTCTTTCAGGAGTGCTGCGGGAAAAGGGGGAGAGCGGCTACAATCTACAGCATCATTTCTAGAGCTGCCTGGGAATTTTGTGCCGCAATATGTTGTGTTTACTGAATCATTAAAAACGATTTATGGGAAAGGCTTGAATGTAATCCCCGTTTGAAAAAGAAAAAAAAAAAATCCCCTCCCCGCCTTTTCAACTTGCTGAAATATCCTGCTTTACGTTTCCAAAATAAGAGGTTGTCTTTGGAGGTTGTAAAAAAATGTTTCAAAACTTTTGGAGGTTTTGAAATCTAAGTAACTTCCTGTTGAAAAAGAAGTTAAAAAAATCCAGACAAAAGGCATTATTGGAATAAAATATGTTCTTTGATCCAACGAAAGCATTTTTGATTGCTGAGCTGTGAAAATTTTCAAAAATTTTATTTTTCCTCCCTTTGTAGGAAGGGAAAATATTTTGAAAGCTCAAAACTTCTGACCATCAAATAAAGATATTCCCTTACTACTCTAATGACATCCCAAAAAGTCCTGAAAAAGGTTCCATGTGGTTGAGGATTTCTCAGTTCTCAGATTTCGAAGTACAAATAAAGGGAATACAGATGTTCTGCTGGACAGACCATGAGGAGGTGCCTTTACTGGGATACATGGGGGGCTACAATCCCTTCTTCAGCCATCTATCATATCAGGAGCTTCATATTATGTGACTGAGACCATCCAAGCTAAGCTCTTCCTTGTTTCACCTCTGCATTCACACAGTGAACCCAACATTTAGCCCTGAAATATTAGCAATTTCCCTGTAGATATTGAGACATGGAAAAGGCCAGGATGTCCACGTGCTCTGCCTCATGTAGGTGCCCACCCAATGGCCACACACTGTGGTGGAAATAGTACCGCCCAAAGTTTGCGGATATTTCTCTCAGATTTTATGCTGGAAGGCTTGGTTTGGTCTTCGGTGTGTTATGTTGGAAAACTGTCTTTTGTTTTGCTCAGAAATGCTGTGTATTCCATTACGTCGTGGTATTTGTAGTATGTCATGAACTTTAATAAGACAGACGGAACACAGTCAGCCAGATTTCACAACTGTTTCTTGGGTTTATGTTTGTTTATTTTTAAATCTTTTTTATGTCTGATATCTGCCCTCAACAAAACAAAGCACTTTCATCAGACCAAGCCTTAAAAAAAAATACACTGGCACAGAAATATTCTTATGCTATTGGTGATTAATATGTATACAGTGTTAGTTTAGTGCCATCAAGTGACCAAAAATGTGAAACAGCACTTCTATTTTGGGTTTGGGGTTTTTTTTTCAGATTTTTATTTTAATCTAAGGAAAGCTGATCTGGTAATCTTTTGATATAAGTACAGGGAAATAGTTTCACAGGCTTTTGATGGTCTACTTCTAGGGCATTTCGAATAAGAAACCCAAAGTTAGCTTCAAAATTTATTGCATACATTGATAAAGCCTCCTCAGTTTTCCTAGGTTATAAGGTTTGAAGAATTTCATTCGGCTCTCTGGCTGAAACCTTTGCTGTGTAGAATTCAATAGGAGGTCTCACCTAGGTGAAGACTCATAACAATTTTGATTGCATGGTGGTATTCCAAGGCTCTGATAGAGGTTATTTTAATGAAGGACATCATAAACTGGGTGTATAAATCCTTATTTGTTTTCTGAAATGCAGAAGCTAGCTCTGTCAGAAACAAGCATCCTAAGTGGACTGAAATGGATACACCAAGGAAAACACTTAGGTTTTAATATGTTCACTTATTATATGATCAAACATTGCATAAACAAGCATAGTTAATGTCAACTTCTAAGAAAACAGTTCTACAAATTATTTTCCAGATTTCATCTATCTAAAATATATGTAAATTAATTTCAAAACACCCATTAATGTAGTAGCTAAATACAAACTAAGTTTCTGATTTGTTAGGGTGGAAGCAATCTCAGAAGTGTCATTCTCTGAGGTGGAGTGACTGTGTTTTCTCGTGAGTCTGTCATACTGATTTTCCACCGGCAGACAGAGCTGTTTATCAGCCACCAGGTAAACGTAAGCTCTAGAACTGGCAGAAAAGCAATGCAAACACTACAAAACATACTTGAGAGTGAAGGGAGAAGTTGGCAGATCTGAGCATCTGTGGACAGGACACTAAATACAAGCATTTTTAAAATCCCAGGTCATGCCTTGGTGAGTAATAAGCAAGCTTCAAGAATACTGGTCTCCCAGAGCTTGCTGTGGTCAAGAGCAGAGTAGAGTATCACTACAAATCATGTTTGTTACCTACTAGTCCCAAAAGCAGAAATAATGTCATAGGTGATTTTGTAAAAGTCTTTTCTTGATAGTTCACCACATCTCTCGCTCTACAAATTGATTCCTATATTGTGTGTAGACAGTTAGCACCTGTGGTTATAACTTCTGATGAAATACAGGGAAGAACAAACCTTTGTGGTGTTGCTATTTCACAATAGCCTGTGGTTTACAGTTGGATCTATTTTGTGAAACGATGGCAAGAATTGAAAGCTCTGCACATACGCCCTAGCTTTTAAAGTGGTTTCATGTGTTGGCTGGGAGTGTCCTAAGTGCACTATTCATATATTTAGACACTATCTGCATTTTAAGTGCATATTTAAATGTGATAACTTCCTGTCTTCATTATACTTCCTCCTGCTTTGCATCTCACTTTCCTATGAAGTTATAAAAATTTATACTTTAAAAACTATTTGCTTCTTAATAAAGTTTCTAAATCTCTCTAGAAAAAGGTTGTGGAGAAAAGAACTGTTACATATTTCGAGATACGCAACTGTGACAAGAGCGCAGCTAGTGGCAGACATCAGCCAGAGAAACCTCTGTACCGGTTGCAAAGAGATATGCATTTGCTGGCAACAATTGAAAAATATTTTTGGAGAGAAATTTCACTTAAACATCACCCACAAATTACAAGGTTTCACATTCTGGGAAGGTGTGGATACTGCTCTAGTGATTGACTGAGAAGCAGTGGTCACAGTAGAGGAAAACTTGAATGTCAACCAAATGTCAGTAATTTACAGGTAGAATTTTACCTTTTCCATCATAACATTTCTTTTTGCTAATGGCTTACAGTCTTGTAACTTAGACTTTTAGGGTCTTGCTGGTTTTCCTGACTTCCTTATGGTCCAGTTGCCATCATCATCAACAACTGATGTAGCTCTATTTTTGTAATTGATTTAATGTCATGGACCACAATATCCTGTTACATATCACAAAAACAAAATCAAAACATGCTCTCTTTTCCAAAGAATTTACTGTTTACTTACACAAAGAGGTAACAAATCCTTACAGGCAGAGGAAGGAAAATAACCAGAGTCAAAACCATCCAGCTCACAGGTACAACTGACTAGAATATTGCATCCCACTTGTGGACACATGATCCATGTAGTGATGATAAACCATATTCTTGGCTTTTTGTTCTTGTGCTCCCTTCTTCCCAAACCACCACGGCTCATTGCTTAAGTTGTCAACCAAAGTGCTTCATCCTTTAATGCCTGATGATTAGAGATGCTGAGCACACAGGTTCCTTTGAAGCAATGGATTTCAGGTTCAAAACCACAGAAGAAGAGTAGGTGCCTTTTGCTTTAGACTTTTAAAAACTCTTAGTTACTTAAAGTATGCTGTTGCAGCATATGAACTCTTCAAACTTTACCACCCAAGAATGACCAGACAAATACTGCTTCAGTGTCTATACCATCTTTCCAATGTCCTTTTGAGAGAAGTGATCAGGTACCTTGAAGTTGAACAACTTCTTCCATTAATGGTCTTTCCCTTTAGGAATTTTTCAAAAATGTTTAAATATTGGAAGGCATATCATGAGGACCTGTTCAATTTATTTTCCGCATATTGCTGAGTGATGTAGTCCTAAGTAGTTTCTCACACCCTATTCTGTTCCAATTCTTTGAACAGAAGGCTATTGAAGTCAGGCTATTATAATGAGGCAGCAATATCAAATACTGATTTTTTCTCTTTCATATCATACCAAGTGGGAACTCTATATGTGATACTGTAAAAATTACCATATGCTTATGTGCACTGAGCAGAAGTGCTAGCTTGGTTTTGGAAATTTTTCAGAGCACGCAAGAACGTAGAATTTCACCTCTGCTCCTAAATTAAAAGCAGGCCTCTTAAAATGCAAAAGACTGCTTTTCCGCTCTCCTTCTAACCAGTCAGCTGATAGCGGCTATGTTTCCACCACAATTAAAAGCACATCTTACAAAGCAGCTATAAGTGCAGTCTGCTTTATGTCCGGTGAACTTTCCTTCCACAATGCTGCCTGGCGGACAGCCTGTCCAGGCATGCCTGATCATTATAACTCATGAGATCAGCACGGCCACAGAGATTTTGACATGCTTAAAGTGTGCTGGAAGTTACTCCTGCATGTGTGTGATATGGCAAGAGGTAAGTTTAATCTTTGGGGCAGTTTTGAGGTTGCTGTTAATAAATAATGTTAATACAATCCATGACTTTTCTTTGAAAAGAACCTGCTGGCACATGGCTCATTTTATCCAGCTGTAGTTACCTTAAAATTGAATGTCTAACTTAAGACAGTCATCTACACTTTCACTCTTCATAGTGAACAGAGATTCTATAGAAGCAATTCATTCTCCATAGGTGTGATGTCTGAGATAAGAATGCTGAATCAACCACCTTTCTCCAGGATGTACAGTAGAAACATGGAAGGCTATCTCAGACTAGAGGCTTAACTCACATATTTGGCTAAATTTAGTTGAGAAGAATCCATCCTTAGTGCCTCAAGTACAATTATTTGCTGAAGAAATCCTGTTTTAAACAATCACTCTGAATAGAAGAGTTGTTTGTAGTCATTTGTCACTTCTTCAGCTGCTCTGAAATAAAATACAATTCTGTTGATGTAAACAGAGGAGACAGCATTTTCTGCTTAAGAAAAAATCTGGTCGTGCATTCAGAAATATATTCATAGGACACCCGTACTACACCCCATACATAATGTGTCAAGTTTTCTAGATGAGAATGAGGAAGGGAGGGCCTTTATACAATTTTTGTGTGTTCTTCAATATAGTGTAAGCAGTCTAATCTGTTCATTCAGGCTTTGGCTGAGCTGATCTCGTATCTCCCCAGTTCATCACATAGTATTAGCTTTTATACAGAACTTATGTTATCATAGGTTTGCTCTTTATCTTTGCTGAACTGGGTTCTGATTTATGGAAAGCAGGATATGTCAAACAATAATTTAGAATATATATCAAAGAAATATTACATGCTTGCATGTATGTCTGAAAATTATTCTAAATTATGGATTTGTTTTACTGAACTAAAATGGAAGCATGAATATTATTCTATCACAGCTCTTCTTTGCACCAACAATGCTGTTGGATACAGAGAAGTATTTGATGAATAAACGGCCTAACATACTTGGGACTACTACGTATGGAAAAAATATAGGCATTTAAAACATTCTTAGCTGAAACTTTGTAAAAGGTTTAAAGGTAACCTACCTAAGCAAATTAAACAGTTTAGTCCCAAATCTCAGTTCTTCTTTTGCTTTCTTTTACCTCCCCCACATCTAAGCAAACCAGCCCTTGCCAGGAAAGGTACTTCCTTGCAGAATGCTGAACCTGTTGACCAAAAAAGGGAAACTTGCGATTTTACCATTTACAGAGTGGGATTTAAACTTCCCTTTGTCATAGAGTTTTATAACATATATATTCTTAAACATCTAGTCACATGCACTTGCTCACAAAGAAATAAATAAAACAATGTATGAATCTGGAAACTAACGTTCTGCCAACAAATCAGCTTTGAATAGGGAAAACGCAATGACATTACAAGTTACTTTTAAAATTTCAATTTAAGTGAGATATTATGGTTGTGGATAAAATGGAAATCAGAGTTTAATCTGTAAGGCTCTATTTGTATACTACTGTTGCATAATGTGTCTGTCCTCAATAGATGCTCCCTCCCTCCCTAAGACTTTTTGGGGTTTCTCTCATCATCGCTATCCGTATTTATTTTAATTACTATTATATGAAATACAGCTCCACTGCCCTGTGGACTATATGTAACAAGTTTACTAAAAGGCCTTTCCTTACAACACTGCCTATACAGAGAAATGATTCAACCACTCATCCGCTTTTCAAATTAACATTTGTGGTACCATACTTAGCAGCTATACAGCAGAGCAGAGTGACTCTTATGCATCTAATGACATGAAGTATGTCTGGGTGCTGGAGGGGAGCCAAGTCATTAGCTTCATAGAGTACCTGGGACACCAAAGGTGTGAGGAGGGATCTTACTCGATGACCATAATCAGCCATTTTTTCCAGTATAGTTACCATGGGTTCTAAACCTGTTTTAATAAAGTAAATAAAGTTTTAATAAAGTAAATTCATAGGGTTTGAAGGGGGATGAGGATGGAACCAGGATCACTAAAGTGGAGGCTGGGAGCAGTGTGCCAGTGTTTCTGGGTAAAAGCGTTAGCAAGGTCTTGCAGTCTGTCTCAGTGATGGTGGGGGATGGTGATCCGTGTGATAGTAAAGACATGAGGGGTAGTGATAGGATGGTAACTACAGAAGTGTCTGAGCACGATCAGGTGGGAATTAGGGCTTGTCCCCCCAAAAAAGGGGCAGGACAACTAGCCCAGCTGAAGTGCATCTACACTACTGCACGCAGCATGGGGAACAAACAGGAGGAGCTGGAGGCCATTGTACAGCAAGGGAACTATGATATAGTTGCCATCACAGAAACGTGGTGGGAAGACTCGCACAACTGGAGTGCTGTGATCGATGGCTACCAACTTTTCAGAAGGGATAGGCAAGGAAGGAGAGGTGGTAGGATGGCCCTCTATGTTAGAGGCAGTTTTGAATGCCTAGAACTTAACATTGTGAATGACAGTGTTGAGTGTTTATGGGTAAGAATCAAGGAGAAGGCCAAT
>VYXH01000020.1:31261-58589 GCA_013397275.1 Burhinus bistriatus | reverse complement strand
GCGGCGCCTCCCGCGGGGCTGAGCCGGCCTCCCCAGCTCCCTCGTCGGCGAGAGGGGCCCGGTAGCGCGGTGCCCCAGCCTACACTTCCCCCTTCCCTCCCCCCCTCCTGCCCGGTCTGCCTCCTCCGCCGGCGCGGGGGCGGCGGTGACCCCCCGGGGCGGGGAGGCGGAGGGCCCGGTGGAGCGCCGCGGGCGGCAGGGCGTCTTGCAGGGAGGCAGCCGGCTCCGGCGGAGCGCTGTGATCAGAGGCCAGCTGCTGTGCTGGCCTTCGCCTTCGATGTCGTTACTATTTTAATCGGGTGGCTAATGGTTCCTGAGAGTTAAGGCTGAAGAGGGTGTAGAACAGACCTGGGAAAACACGAGTGCTGCTCCCCTTGCTTAAACTGCATGAAAATAGCGTTTGTTGATTTTTATTTGTTTGTTCTCAGTTGCATTAGTGGCATGGAGTTACAGCTCTGCCTCACTACAGATGGAGTTTAGTTTTTTTTTTTTCTCTAACATTATAATCGGTGTATTGTCAGCCCTTAAATTACAGACTCTCTGACAGCTCTTTAAAGTGTTAAATTCAATTTCCCCATTCCTGCTTTCTGACTGTGATCTCTATTTTGTGTTCCTGTGGCTAACTGAACATACCAGAAAGGCTTATCACACGTGCTTGAGTATATATTGAATTTACTTTCTTATTTTGAAGTAGTGTCCCACTTTCTTTTATGGGGCTTCTCTGCATCTGGCTTGTCACAAAATTTCAAAACCCTTTGCAATGTAGGAAATCTCTGTGAGGTGAGAGCAATAGGCCAGCGTGGGTCACGCAATGCAGGGACACGGGTGTCTTGTATCGGGGGAGCAGGGATCCCCGTTTGCCTCCTGCTGCAGGAACCAGGGAGCCAGCAGGCACAGAGTCCAGACAGCAGACCGGTCCCGTGCGAGCCCCGTGCAATTTTCTGATGCGCCTGATGCTGCTGGTTACGCAGCACTGTTTATTGTTGGTGAGAAAACCACGTGACTAAGAGCTCGGCTCACTTTGTCCATATAAATTCTGATTCATAGCTATTCAGCCTGTAAAGCTACTACAGCTTTTGAAGTGTTTTCAAAGTACAGATGGATTCTGGATCACTTTTAGTCTTCTTGTATACCTTCTTGTTGCTTCTGGGGGCTGCTGTGGTTTCAGTTGTGTATGAGGGGCTGCAGGGAGAATGGTCAAACTTCCTGTGTAGAAGGAAGAGAGAAGGATTTTTAATCTTGAAGTAAAACATCTTAAGCATAGGAACAGCTAGAAGAATGGCTATATTAGCTCTGTTAAGGATTTAATGTAAATAGCCTCTTTTTTTTTTTTTTTGAGAAGCTGAGAAAAAGGCCAAAACTCATCAGACTAGATCCCACTTGGGTTCTTTGGGACAAAATCTCTTCTAAAAAGCCCTGAAAACAAACCAACGTATCAATGTCTGTCAGCATTACTGATCTGAAGTTATTGAATGTCTCTAATGAGAAATATTTTTCATTGCTCATATCTGGAAGCGTTTTAGGATCTTACTGAGTTTGCAATTTGAGCACTTCATGAAAGATGAGTCTTGTTCTCATTTGCACTAGTAGCTTTTCCTGTCTAAAAATCCGCAAACTCATTTCTCTGTTTCTTCCTCTTGCCTGACAATTGATATTTGTGTAAAATAAAAGTAAATTCGTTTATATTTTGTACCCTATATCAGGCCTTTTCCCCTCCCTCTCTTCCTATGCTTTTCTGAATTTGGAAATCTTGAAAACATTGAAGTGATTTAAAAGAGTTTGGGCTCTGAAATATCAAATGAGAAACACCACATTTTATCTCCTATTTTCTTTCTAGTCCTGCCTTAAAACAGCTGCAAAAAAATTTAATTGAAGGGATAGCCTGTGAGAGCTTTTCTTTTTGCCTTCTTTCTGGGTAGTTGTTACAGAGACGCCTACTCCTGCTTCAAAGCTTCTCTTGATGTGCGTAATCTTGGTGTAGATATTTCCTAGTGAGATGACCAGGACTTTTTGAAACTTTGTGGCAACTGCATTTCATGTGTGGTTTTGGTTTTTTGTTGGTTTGGGTTTGTTGTTATTGTTATTTGTATATTGCTTTCTACAAAAATGTAAGCTATAAAAGTTCTGGTTAAGAGTACTGGGAAACGAATAGGTAAAAAGTTAATCTTATGCAGCTGCTTTGGGGGGAAGGAAGATCAGATTAGTTTTAAGTGATCTGAAAAAATCTTAACTAATTAGTTGAACCACTTTAATATCTGGTTACATAAACCTACTTTTTCTGACTGTATGCATTCTTCTAGAAGAAAACAAGAAAATGCTGAAATGTCCTGTGTGCACACAATGAGAATAAGGAGCAGGTTTTACTTTACATTTGATTAAACAAATCAATGTCCCCACTGAGCGGGATTCGTAATGGCAGGAATTTTCCCTTCAAATTCATCTGTATCGTGTCTCTACTTTATCTGCCTTCATCTCTGTTTTCACTTTGCCTGAGTGTTCAGAGTAAAGAAAGCTAAGATATTATGTCCCTTTTTAATTAGTGTTGTATGGATGCTTACCCAATTTATTTAATCCCTAAAATATTCAGCATTTGTGAACAGGGAGCCTTTTTTACAAAAAAATTTTAGTTGCAAAACTTCAAATTAAATGGTGTGGTGTTTGGCTCAGGTTGTTGCTGTCTTTGTAAATTGCGTTCTCAGTTCTGTTGGCAGTGTGCCCCAATGCAGGCAAGTATAACACTTAATAGAGAGGCTCTTTATAAAATAATTCTGCTGGTTGTCTTGCGTGCTGCTCAGCTTCCTGTTGGAGGGGTTCATCTCTTCTGCTGGGAACGTCACTCACGCAACGCAACCTAATGGCAGCATGTAGGTCCGGCAGGTGGACCTTTTGTGTGACGGTTGCTTGGGCATTTTGGATTTTTTTTTTTTTTTTTTTAATCTGTAGCCTTATCTTACACTATTGGGACAAAATATATATAATGAAGGCTTTTATTCAAATATCAGCAAATGAGTCCCACAGCTGGCCTTATAGATGTTTTGCTTTTGTTAGGATGAAGCTTAATTTTAGAATTGGTTTTACGTAGCTGTGGGCTGTTGCTGATTTGGGCGCCCTGCTTTTTATCCTTGGCAATGTCCTTCTGTTATCAGGATTGTAGTTTCAGTATCAGGTCAAGTGATTGTGCAAGGTGTGTCAGATCAACCACTTAGAATCATAGAATAGTTTGGGTTGGAAGGGACCTTTAAAGGTCATCTAGTCCAACCTCCCCTGCAATGAGCGGGGACATCTTCAACTAGATCAGGTTGCTCAGAGCCCTGTCCAACCTTACCTTGAATGTTTCTAAGGATGGGGCATCTACCACCTTTCTGGGCAACCCGTTCCAGTGTTTCACCACCCTCATCGTAACAAAATTTCTTACTTACATCAAGTCTGAATCTACCCTCTTGTAGTTTAAAGCCATTACCCCCTATCCTATTGCAACAGGGCCTACTAAAATGTCTGTCCCCATCTTTCTTATAAGCCCCTTTCAAGTACTGAGAGGCTGCAATAAGGTCTGCCCAGAGCCTTCTCTTCTCCAGGCTGAACAACCCCAACTCTCTCAGCCTGTCCTCACAGGAGAGGTGTTCCATGCCTCTGATCATTTTTATGGCCCTCATCTGGACCCACTCCAACAGGTCCATGTCATTGCTGTGCTCTGGGCTCCAGAGCTGGATAAAGTACTCCAGGTGGGGTCTCACCAGAGCGGAGTAGGGGGGCAGAATCACCTCCCTCAACCTGCTGGCCATGCTTCTTTTGATGTAACCCAGGATACAGTTGGCCTTCTGGGCTGCAAGTGCACATTGCTGGCTCGTGTCCTTTTCATCCACCAAACCCTTGTGTCCCAGTAGATTTCCAGCATGTATTTTTCTGATGAAGTGACGGAAATAGTAAAAATTCAATCATAGATTTAAAAATTTAAAGCAGGATCAATGGGGTATCTTCTCCTCTGGATGGTATAAGTGGGATTTTGCCAAGACACTGGTCCCTGCACATTCATTCGTGCCTGATTTGAACAAGTCCAGTGCTTCAGTTGGTAGGTGACATTGGTATATAAAATAAATTGTGGGTTTGTTGTGTTTTGGGATTTTTTTCCCCCTGTGTTATTGGATCTCAGATGAGATCTTTTCAGACTGAAGTATAGAGAGATACGCACATCAAGCAAAGTAACAGTAAAATTCTCAAGTAGACTAAGCCTGATAGAACACACTCTTTATTTGGAGGATATTTTATGGCATCTTGGCAGGACTTATAGACCCCAGGTTGTAGTTTGTAAAGTGTGATTTGCTTCTTTGTTGCGTACTCTGAACAATGCTAGGAATGTCTGGGTGCCATTTGGGTTCCCAAACCTTATGTATAGGGAATGACATCATACAATGTGAAGTTTTGCAAGTGTTTTCCTGCTACTTAGCGTCGTGCCTAGTTTTCCTGTGTGTCTTGGGTGTGTTCTTGACTCATATTCCTCAGCCCTTTTCTGAGCGGCAATTAAATAGGAGCCTTTTGAAAAAGGCAAAAATAAACAAGACACTTTCAACTTTATATTTAGAAAAGGGCAACGAGAGTTCTTCACTGCTTTGTTCATTTACCAGCTTTACCTGTGGTAACTATGTCTTTCTGCTGCTGTACATTAAGTTCTGTTTTTCTTGGCAAGGTGCCTGGGTTTGGGAGTGTTCTTTGGGGTTTTGGTTTTTTTTTGGTGGGTTGTTTTTTTTTTTTTTCCCCCTCCTTTTTCTTTTTTGTTTGGTTTTGTTTTTGTTGGGTGGTTTTTTTTTTTTCCCCCTGAAGCTGCTTCTTAAACCGATACTGGTTCCCTTCACAAGAAAATACGTTCCATATCACTTCCATATGAATTTTTCAGATGTTCTTAATGTAATTTTTCTGGGACAATGCAAAGAGAAGAATTTGAAATAAGTCTTCAAGCAAAATTATATTAGCATGGTTTAATTTACCTCTCACCTTAAGTGTAGATGCTTACCTTTTAAGCTCAAACAGCTCTGTCATACACTATTAAAAGATTAACTCTTTACTGTACCAGGTTCTCTGTGTCTAACACTGTGTGGGAATTGAAGATGTTGCAATGCAGGTGCTTTTAGGCCCTTGATTAAATTTACCAGAGGGTGGTGGTGTGATTACATTATGCTGATTATCCACAACCTCCCCCCTACCCCTCAACATACACCCCCATACAGACAACACAACTGTGGTTGAACAATCTTCCCTCTGTTTCAGACCTGGGAAAGTCCTTGTGTTTTTCAAGTTGTCTGATTTTTTTCCAGTGATGTGAGTTGTTTATTATAATAAAGTTCCCTTACCTAGCATGCACACTCAGTAAGTTTGCAGGTGACATCAAGTTAGGTGGGAGTGTTGACCTGCTGAGGGTAGGATGGCTTTACAGAGGGATCTGAACAGGCTGGATCGATGGACTGAGGCCAATGGTATGAGGTTCAACGAGGCCAAGTTCTGGGTCCTGCACTTGGGTCACAACATGCAGTGCTGCAGGCTTGGGGAAGAGTGGCTGGAAAGCTGCCTGGCAGAAAAGGACCTGGGGGTGTTGGTTGACAGTCGGCTGAATATGAACCAGCAGTGTGCCAACAGCATCCTGGCTTGTATCAGGAATAGTGTGGTGAGCAGGACTTGGGAAGTGATCGGCACTGGTGAGGCCCCACCTCAAATGCTGTGTTCAGTTTTGGGCCCCTCACTACAAGAAAGACATTGAGATACTGAAGCATGTCCAGAGAAGGGCAACGAAGCTGGTGAGGGGTCTAGAGAACAAGTCTTACGAGGAGTGACTGAGGGAACTGGGGTTGTTTAGCCTGGAGAAAAGGAGGCTGAGGGGAGACCTTGTTGCTTTCTACAACTACTTGAAAGGAGGTTGTAGCGAGGTGGGGGTCAGTCTCTTCTCCCAAGTAACAAGCGATAGAACAAGAGGAAACAGCCTCAAGTTGCACCAGGGAAGGTTTAGATTGGATATTAGGAAAAATTTCTTCAATAAAAGGGTTATCGAACATTGGAACAGGCTGCCCAGGAAAGTAGTGGAATCATCATCCCTGGAGGTATTTAAAAGATGGGTAGACATGGTGCTTAGGGACATGGTTTACTAGTGGTTTAGGCCATGTTAGGTTGATGATTTGACTCAATGATCTTAAAGGTCCCTTCCAACCTAGATGATTCTGTGATTCTATGATTCTATGTTCTTCTCCCCCTTTGCACCCCCACCTGGCTTCTCCTTCTGTTGATTTCAGGTACACGATTTGCATTAAATCTGAGCTGTAACAAATTAAGTGTCCTTCCACCCACCCTAAAGCTCAAGGCTTTGCCCTGGTGGCAGTGGTGCTACCAATTCATTTCATCCTCGAAAAGTGAAACTGCTTCTTTCTCAGCCTCTCTGACAGCAGAGCTGCTGTGCAGGCTTGCTGCCCTCCCAGGGGTGAGATCTTGTTCTTGCCCACCTTGTTCTTGCCCCAAACCCCTTCACATTGTACCATCTCTGGTACTTCATGTTGCCTTCCATGGACTGATTCAGGTTACTAAACCTGTCCTGGGGAAACTCCACAGCTCTGAACGGAAGCTTGTGGTCTGATCTATCTGTTAATGTGATAGCTTTTTCAGTCGGAAGTGGATTGTCTTCACAACTGTAAATAGCTGTTGAGGCATTACAAGTTGGTAGGCTAGGTTGGACCAGTGAAGCTACTGAAGCTGCTTTTTTTTTTTTTTTTTTTTTTTTTTTTTTTTTTTTTTTTTCCCCCCTTTAAGTTCCAATTTTCAAATAATCACATGTATTAAGAAAATGTCATCTTCTTAGAAGTTTTCTGAAAGCTTGTTTGCTGTTGACGAGACTTTGAGGATAAAGACCAGACTGTTAAACTATACATCTTTCAAACTCTCACCCCTTACAGGTACTTTCATGGGGTTTGAGCTTTGTTTGAAAATCTTGTCTAATTTGTCTCTCTCTGTCATTTTCAAAATAATATATTGTGGTTTTTTAAGTAGTCAGGTAGTCAGTCTCAATATACAAGAGCAAAGGGTAAATGATCCCTGAAGACATGACAGTGGCTTACAAACTTCATCAGTCCGTTGCAAGCTATTAAAGAGCATGGTGACGACAAAATTTGTGGACATAAACCTGTAAAATGTCTTATTAGGAAGCCAGCATAAAAATAGCCTGTAATACACTTTAAGGTGTGAGTTTTATTGCTTGATTCCAAGGATTTTGCATTGACACGTTTGAGTTGCTTTCCAAGAGAAGATGTAGTATTACCCTTCTGTAAGCAGATTTCTAATGAGTACTGATTAAATCATTTATACTTGGGAAGTTTCAAGTAACAATTGGGTTATACATTTTGAAAATGGATTAAAATGAACGACTTGCTGATCCTAAGAAAAATATCTTAAACGTGATCATTTTCTGTTTGCCTGAAACTGAACAGTTTCTGATATTTTATTATTACTGTATTACAGGAATACAAAGTTTGAGAGCAGCAGGCACATGTAGAAGATCCCTTTACTCTTTTTATTAAAAAATATAACTGTTTGTGTTAGAACCAGAACTGTTTTTTTCAGATAGTAGTTCTTGCTGATAATTTAAAAGGACAAAAAAATTATCTTTTTCATTTCAGATATGATAGTATTTTTGTACATTTTCCAGTTAATACTTATGGTTTGCTTTTTGCTGGGGGGGAAAAAAGTTGGGTGTGTTTTTTTGGGGGGAGGTGGGGTTTTTTTGGTGGTTTGGGGTTTTTTTTAATAGGTTTCTTTATTTTTTGGGGAGGGAACCCATTGCATTATTGCATTATTGAAGTTGTCCAGTCCTTTGCACTGGAAGACCAGTTTGCCTGACTAATTACTGAGGTTGAGGGGTTTTTTTATGTCTTGCAGTTAGACTTGAAGGCAAGGGAAGGTAGGTTAGGAAAACAGAATTGCTTAGTCTTGACTTGACATTGGCTTTGTGGCCCAGGCTCTTCTTCCAAGGCAGTGTGGTAAGTCATAGGCTTACAGTGTGTGCTGTTAATTACTGAGCACAGGCAACAGTACAGCTGCTCAGTGACTGAAGACGAAAATACAGTTCTCAACTGTTACAGATTTATTCAGTTTTTTATACAGGGTATCGTGCATTCTCTTCCTACTGTTATTTGTTGGGTTTTTTTGGTTGGGTTTTTTTCTTCCTATCACGTGCAGAAGAATTAAATTCCTTTTTTAGATCTGTACTAAGTGTGCATACAAATTCCTGTCATAGGCCTACATAGCAGTTTATAGTATATAAGTTTTGTATATCAGTCACCTTGATATCACAAGTGTCTTTGGCATACCTTCTTTAGCTCTTTGGAAGACAGCCTAAAGTCCGACTACTTAGGTGCATGTCGAAGATCCCCATTGCTTTAATTATATAGCTATTGTGATTGATTTCCTGTTTTTTCAGGCCTTCACAACACTGTGTTTGCCTACTCCTGCAACATACCAGAGACTAATCTATTCCCTTGCTGTCTGTAAATACTTGTTAAACCTCCTGGCAAGCCTGAAGTATCATCCTGTGCAGTGGTGGCTCTCAAGAGGGACCCTGTTGATACAATAACTGTCAATGGTTCTACTTACTTTTGTGGAAGAAGTCTGTTCTGTGAAGATAAAAAGTTCTGACTGTACTCTAGTAACATCTGATGCAACTTGACTTTTCCTTTTTTTGACAACCCTATGGATCATTAACACAGACAAATGAAATTTAAATACTTAAGCTGTAAGGACTGAGAAGAGTTGAGAAATTCCAAAAGGTTATTCCGGAGATCATACTGCATAATCTCCAAAGTTTGCAGTTAGCAGTAACTTGAACTGGTCTAGACTTGCTTACCAGTAGTTGAGATGCAAAGAATTACATCAAATTTTAGTTCAACTTACAGTAGCATAACTAGAACTGGAAAACATATTTGTAGAAAGGCAGATAAAGGGACTATCATCAGGAGTGATTGAAAAAGAACAGCGAGAGAAAAGGAGATGTGTAAAGCTCCAGGGAGCTGGAACACGCTGACAGTATCATGAAAAAAGAATTAAAGTCAGACTTGATATGTGTATGCAAGCAGTTGGACTCCAGGAAAAAGAATAGCAATATTTCTTCTAGCTAATGATGTCTTTAATCATATGTTTGTTGGTTATAGTGATGAAGTAGACAGTGAAATCCTATGGTTTGAGGAATACTTTATGGCTGTGAAAGGTGGAATTTTGAAAGGTGCAGGTTTTGTGACAGAATGTTTGGACAGGCAGAAAGTTCATCCATATTGCAATGGGTGCTTGAGAAGAGTACAGATTGGTGATTGTATTTGTGGAGATTTGACACCTGGCTCTGCCTGCAGAAGCGACTCCTAGCAGCCTGAAAATACAGGAAAATGCAGTTAGAGTGAATGAACTTGGAAGTAGGAAAGTAACAACAAGCACAGAAATGCTTGGAAGAGACTGCAGAACTACCTGGAAGACTTTGTGGAGAGTGTAGGGCAGAAAAAAAAAATGTGGAAAATGCAACTTGACAGACAGTGTTTGGAGAGAAAAAAAGCTTTAACACCTGCCAGCAATACAACCCTTTTTCAAAATGACAAAGCTGAGATCAAAAAGTGAGCATGAGGTTACGACACAGGAGGTCATTGGTCTCCAGCAAGGAGCAGTACAGCAATACTGTCTCTGTAAAACTGTATAGTGAGTAGTCATGTGCAAGACACAGAAAGACTAATAGCAAAAGGGTAAACTGGATGCTGCTAGTAAATACTGTATTGAAAAAGGAAGAAACCTACAATTTCCCACAGTACCTAGTTAGCCTATATGAAGAGTTCACCTTGAGTTTTTGTGCATACCTTGTGCGTTAATTTTTTTCATGAAATTGTCTGATTCAGTAGGAGTGAGGATGATGCCAGGGAAAAAGTGTACCTCAAATCCTTCCTAGTAGCCCACAGCTTCTGATTTTGGGAAGGTGAATTGATGCATAAGATGTTGAGTATAAAGAGACAGCAGTTTCTAGGGGATGGTTATCCTGAAATATTTGAAAGAGAACATTCTTGACTTACTATTTTGGGTTATATAAGCATGTTGTAGTTACTGTGAATAACAGTGTTATTCAACATTTCTTTGTAAATTCAACATTTTTTTTTAATGTGAAAACACAGCTTATCTTGAATATATGAAGGATTTCTGCATTTACCAAAAACTTAAAAGGAGTCTTGTAATTACCAGTGCTACCAACAGGTGAATTTGGAAAGAGTATAAAAATGTGGGGAGTTTGTCAAAAGAATAGGTGGAGACAAAGGAAAGAGCCCAAGAATGAAGAATTTCAGAAATGGGTTCTATCGACCAGTTACCAGTTTTCTTGGAAGAAAAATTGTGGGACCACGAACACCGTTGCTTATTGCTCCCTGTGTCAATAGTATCTGTTCCATGATGAAAGGGAGTAGAAGATTTTTTTCAAACAAATCTAGGTATTACCTTTGCTCTTATCTTCTTTTATTTAAATATTTAAATATTTTGGCTTGTGGATAGTAAACTCAATGTGTATGCTTACATAGACTAGAAAGAAAAATATGCTGATGTTGAATTGCTTTTTATATATCCTAACATAACTTTATTGAAAATATTTTGATCAAAATGTGATAGGACTTGCTAGATCTCAGATTGCAAAATCCCAGAACTGTTAAGTTTGTCCCAGATGATTTCAACTGGATGATGTGTTGAAAAGTGGGATTTAATGGTGACTGTGTGGAAGCTGCTATGGTTTCATATTCCTCTTCGCCTTGGCTTGTAGGCTGTTCCTAGTGAAGCTTTTTTCCTCAGAATACAGAGCTAGACCTTCTATTTCAGCTTCCTGAAGTTGAGTGATCAAAATAAATATGAAAAGAATGATTTGGCTCCTTTAAAGGCACCAAGGCCTCAGGAACTTGGAAATTCAGTTTACGCCTGTTGATAGGACATGCTTTCATAGGTGGCAGTACGTTTGAAGAACAGACTTCTATGAGAAACAGAAGGCAACTGAAGTTATGTCTTCTGAGAAAGAGTATGTGAAGGCAAAGCCCCTAAAACCCCATTGGGAACGGGATATTCAAGAACCGTACGATAACAGCAACTGGGGTAGAGGCTGAAGAGATTTTTTCGAGATTTGTGTTGAATTTTCTTAAGGATTTTTGTATGGCATATACTGTTCTAACTGATATGTTTTCTAACATTTTAACGTCAGTTGTTTCTTAATGGCATCATAAAATATCTGTTTTCAAGAGAGGAGAGGTAAAGGTAATGCTGTTTTGAAAAAGCAGTAGAGCATTAAGACAGAGTATCTTGGACACAACAAGCAGTTTTGAGTATATGGACCCACTGTTACTTGTAGTTATAGTAAACCTTTATTGTTATGTTCTGTTTAATATAACAGACACAAGACAAATCTTAGGTGAACAAGATGTATTTTCCAATAAAGCTGTTTTTTCTGTTGTGAAATATGCTTTCTTGACGAGCAGGCTATTCAGTACATTCAGTTCATTTGGTGAACTCTTCACATGTTTACTGCTATTTGAATACTGCTCTGGGGACACTTGGCATTTATTAGCATTGTCACAGGCATTTCTCATGAAGCACATCACAAACACAGTACAAAAAGCCCAAAGCATGGATGTGAATAAATACTAAGTACTTCTGCAGAGCAGGCCAGCGCTGCAGACAAACAAGCTGTTGTACATCCAAGTGAACTGATATAAAATGTTTCTGCTTCTCCTGCTGTGCCAGTACCCACTGTCATTCCCCACAGCTGAAACACATGCATGACTGTGTGTTCACCCTGTTAGTAAAGTTGCTGAGTTTTAATCACTTGCAGCAGTTTGAGTCATTAGAGAACACAGTTTCATGTTACATCTAATCTAGCCTATTTGCATTTACCTTGTACCAGCACTGGCATTACTATGATCCTGCAATTCAATGCTTCAGAAGACTTCAATTTTTTTATTATTTATCTATCTTTTTTGTTGTTGAGGTTTGTTTATTGAATTAGTCCATAAACAGGCTTCCTGTGGGGTTGAACAGGCACTGGTACAAAGGAACTGCAGAAATGTGGTTGGAGAGGAGGGTAATGCTTCCTCAGAGGGTATCCATCGAGTGACTCAGCCATGTTGTAAAAACCATGGCCATGTTTTCACTTAACACTTCAGACCAATGTCATTTGGCTTTGCTTTAGAAAGATATAATCTCCTCCATTCCTGCCTCTCCTTTTGTGTCACTGCGTATTTTGACTGGCATACACTGATCAGGGCTAAACTAATGTTTACTGGGGAAAAAGCCTGGCTATGTTAGGATAGTTACCACCTGAAACATGTGAACAGAATCAGACATCTAACCTTATATGTTGGAAGAGCATCAATCGATCTTCTCATGGGTACACAAATTTTCCATATGGGTTTGTTCTTTTTAAAAGTTAATTGAAATTAATTCATTCTTGGAGTGTGGGGCATGGCACAGAAATCAGTGAAGACTTCCCAAACACTTGATATATTTTATTAAGAATACTAACTTTTATGGTGTTTTCTTTTTGAATAAATAATTTTTATTTATTTGTAGGTTTTCACTGCTTCTTCTTAACCTGGAAGAATATTACTTTGAACAACACACGGCTAATCATATTATAAATAAAGGTTGCAGAGATGAAAGGTACAAAACTTTTACATACGTTCATTTTCTGGAGTTGTTCTAATCTCATGTATCTCTAACACCTACACAGCTATTTTCTTTTATATTGTTCCTTTTAGAAAATTCAGAGGCTCTCTAAAAATCTGTTCAAAGTCAATAATTTTTGAACCTGATGACAATATCCAGCCCATTATCAAGGTAAGCAGTGCAACCTTACAATTTCTTGGTAACTTAAGATTATCTTTAAAAAGCTTTTAAGAAGGAGTATGTATTTTTATAACTTGCTGCAGATACCACTGAGAGACTGCGTTAGTATAAAAGCCCCAGAAGACAATGAAACAAATAATCCTTTCACACGGTACGTGAATTTGAGTTACTGTATATATGTGTTTAACTCTTTTTAAAGCTGAAATGCCCATCTCCTCAAGTATCTTATTTACATTTTAGGGATACATCTGGAGGGATTTCTGTTGTATGTAATCAGGTAAGACTGGCGTGTAACAGATTCTTGATGTATAAATGAGTGAGGTTGCGTTCTTTAATGGTGTGTTTCTCCGAGCTGGAGTCTTAGGGTGGGGGGTTAACTGGAAACAAAACTAATTAATGTCAAAAACTTAGCATTAATGTGAAGCTGTTGGTGCTGGAAATTTCAAACTGTTAATGACTTCATTAAGTTATTAATTTGATAAAGTGAGCTTTCTGCACTATGCGTTTTATAATGGAGCTCAGAGCAATATTAGAGTTGAATGAAAAAGGAGAATAGGCTGAAACTAAACTGGTTATTAATCATCTTTGTTTTGATCTTGCTGTGTTGCTTTCTCCTACTTTCTGCAGCGTGTAGTGGTAATAGCAAAGCCATCTTGACCTTGCAGTTCAGCTTTGTGAAAACATTGGATTCTACTGTGTGTCCACCAAAAAATTTTCAGTAGCTGTCCCGAAACATGGGCTCCAGTTTCAATCATGAGTTGTGATTAACTTGGATATGTTCATATTTAATGTTAACCAAGGGAGTATACTTCAAGCATTGATAAATTGCAGCTGGTAGGTGGTCCAAAGCTGTCAAACTTTCCAAAAAATGTTCATGTTTTCATTTCAGGAAGGAACAGAGATGAGGTGGGAAATACCCTTTTAAACATTTTAGCATCTTTGTAAAATATGTCTTTAACAATACCTAAAATTGGTAGCCTTGCTCAATTAAGTACTGCTGCAGTCAAAAATGAACTCAAGGATTTAATATTGTCTATGCTGGACAAGTTTGTGGACTATGTTAAAGTAATCAATATATTTAATTTCATTTTGAAACTGTTTCTGTGAAGAGTATTGCGTAGTCAAGGTCTCTTGTGTTGGCAGTTTTTTTTGTGTATTGAGTGTTTTTAAAAAAGGTATTTCTAATTGTTCCATGCAATTGTTCCACCATACATCATTAGTATATGTTCTGCAAATGATTACAGAAACATCTCATAGGAAAGGGGAATTAACTTTTAAAATGGCAAATCTGGTTAACACCACCCTAGTCCCCGGCCCTCCCGTGTGAAACTTGCCAGTCATCCTCCTGCCTCTGGGGAAATGTTCTGAAAAAGTTGGGTGTCATAAATGCTGGTATTTTGTATAAAAGGCTTAGGGACTTTGGAGTGTGAAGTACTCACTAGTTGTACTTATGACAAATAATGATCTAATCATAAATATTTTTTCTAAGTAGAATTTCTGCCTTGTAAGAACCTGCACATAATGAATAATTGGAACATCTTTAACATCTTCACCTTTTTACACCCCCAAAAAATTTGTTAATGCATAGCTGGATAAGAAGTTTTGCTTTACATAACAGACAACTTAGAAACTAATGGCTACAAAATACAGCCAATGGAAATAATAATTTGGGATTATTTCAGTATTTTTTCTCAAGATAAAATTGGGGAAAATCCTCTAAAATAGGAAATTAATACAATATGCTAAAGTTTTTGCTCTGCTTACATTTTTTTTTTTTTTCACTTCTATTTTCTACTTTTTCATGTAATTTGGGGCTCTCAACGTAGAAAAATGTTTAATTATCCTACAGAAGAGCAATCCAAGTATAAAGCAGGTGTCTTTTAGTCTGATTCTTATTCTCCTATGGCCTGATTCAGATCTGTAGATGCTGATGTCAGATGAAAGGCATGAATTGCCATTTTTTTTTAATGTAGCACTTAGCTTACAAGCTCAGCATGCCTCTCGTATAAGCATACTGCTCACTTTCTTCTGGCTGGATGGTGCTGTGAGTGGTCGTGTGGTGAAGGCTGGCTCTTGTCAGCCAGTGGGAAGTGGGGAGACTGTACGTGCCAGCCAGAAGGCTTCTGGCTAGAGAATGGTACAGCGTCTGTTCTTTTAAAAGTTTACTATTTCCTCTTAGTTTGAGGCTGCTGCCACAGTGCTTTAGAGTGTAGAACCGCAGGCGTTGTGCTAGCTATAGGAAGCAAACCAAGGCACCAGAAAAGGCCCTTTGATCGGTCAAGTCTCTTGGGCCATGGAGTAGAAGACAGTTGGTAGTGCAGTCCAGTACGTTTTGTGCAGTTCAGAACCGATCCCGAGTCTTATATTCGGGCCTGAGATTTAGTAAGTTTGAGCCTTCCCTACAAACAGAGCAAAACCATGACTTGCTTCTGGCTTGCCTTCTTTCAGACAGCAGATAGTAAGGCGCTATCTACAAACCAATGTGCTAACAGTCAAATCTTTCTGTAGGAGTTGAGAGAACGTTCTGAAGAAGGACAGTGGTTTCATGTGGGTTTTGGGGAGGGAAGAGCCTCTCAGATGCGAGAATAGCATCAGAGAAACAAAAACTGTTCAAAAACATGCTGTTGAATGAGAGAGGAAATCTGTTGTTCATGGCAGTTGGAACTGAAAGCAAAATGTTTGACAGGGGAAGAAGGGGTTTATTTGACAAGGTGAGCACAGTAGTATACCCCTGTGGGGTAATTCTCATCGGGTCAGAATCCTAAGGGCATGAGCTGCCAGAAGAAAAGAGGGAAAGGATCCTTCTATTGAGTGGGGTTGGACTGCTGGCTGTGCTTATTGGCTTTAATCTGGCAACTCCTTGAAGGTCATATGATTAGAATAAAAACCCACTAACAAACTACATAAGTAAGTAAGCTTCTGAACTAAATTGGACATTTGCCCTTCTTGCAGTTAGCTGCTATAAAAGATCATTGTTTTTCTGCAGTTTATCTGGGGCAGCTAAAGCAGGATATCGCAACCCAGTGTTGTGCTTGCTTAAACAGCGTTCTCAGCTTTGTCTTTATCGGCACTTCTGATTTATTTTATTATTTCTTTTTAAGGACTGAAGCTGTAACATTTCTTACTCTTTCAGGGTTTTCTCATTAAAGAAAGAAACATTATTGCACCCTATAAAACAGTAAGAGTAAGTATATATTTTTTTGCTATTCTTAGCAAACTAGTGTTTTGCAAGGATTTATGTTCTCGTTTCTGAAAGAGTAAGATAATTATCATTTGAGGAATATGACAATAAAGTTTAAAGAAAAGTAATTGTACATATTGATAAAACAAGTGTCTGCATTCTTCCATAACGGGTTTGTGATTTTTCTTGGAGGACATACTGCAGACTTGACAGTTGCTGTTTGCCTTGATGTGCAGCTCTGTGGGGTCAACAGTCAGAGCTGTCAGCTGGCTGCTGGTATTCAGTGGACACTGCATCCTGGCTAAATGGCTTCTCAGTTCTGCTCGCACCTGAGATGAGAGATTGCTAATTGATATTTCCCAGCTGAGTGCTTCACAGTTCAAAGAAATGGCAGATCAGGCTGCTCACAGAGGAAATTGGAGCTTACTTCTGGTTGCTTTCTGATTCTGAGCCTGAAGGCTTCAAGACATAGAAGTAAGGGTTTTACAACTGGCATGCAGGATGCGTTAAGACACAAACAGAAAATGAAGATGCAGAGTCATTAAACACCATATTTGCCCAAGAATTGAAATGGACATTATTATATTTCTTAACATACTTGTTCAAGTAAGAAATTTCAAGAACGGTGGAGTCCATAAATTTGCGTTACTGTAATGAACAGCAGAGAGGCAACAGATGATCTGTATTCTCTCAGCAACTTTGTGTTGGTTTTGTGATTAGATCTGTCTCTAAACTAGGATTATTTTTTATTTTATTTGTTTGTTTGCTTTATGCCATTAATTCTTCATGTGTTGAACCTCTTTTTCTCTTCTAGTCCTTTTATTTTCTGTTTTGCTTCTATGTGCAAGATCTGTTAAGTATCATACAAATATCTTATCACATTGCCAACACAGTGAAAAGAAAAGAATAAAAAGGGCTGTTTAGAAGGCTTTTCACTTTATTTTCTCCTAAGTCAAGATTCATTCATGCCTAAAACATTCCTGACAGTTAACCATTACAATTTACTTCACAAAAGTGCAGCTATGTTTCTGCATATTAAAACAAGAAATCTAGGTTGCCTTCAATCACTTCCGAATTTTTTCTGTTGCTGCTAAGTGTCTTCTACTTGAATTGTTGCCGGTTCCAGATGCGTCACTGAGTGCTGGAATTTGGTAGTACATTTTATCTTCCATGCCTTACATTGATTCTTTCAGTTCAATTGCAAAAGACTGAGCTATTTTCTTTGCATATGGCTGGAGAGCTACAGAGAGAACTGCTCACAAAATCTTTTACATTGTTGGCTGTAAGCAGTCCTTGTAGACCATCCACTAGGATTTCTGAGAGCCATACTTTCCCTGCTGAAGGAAAATGGTGCTCTGGGTGAAATGTTACAAGGCTTTTATCTAAATTGATTCTTAATTTCTTGTCTCCCTTTACTGCAGCTCCATTTGCTTCCTGAAGCATGCTTTCCTCTTGGATTGCTGTCAGTTCAGCTCAGATCACATGCATTACACTGAAGATCACCTACATTTCCATGTCTTCTTTCCTTCAATTTTAAACTAATCCAATTGTATCCACTGATCAATGTCTTGATATAGTCTTACTGATCACTTTTTTAAGTCTAGCCTGAGAAATTACAAAACCCCACAGAAATGTGTTGATACAGTTTTCTATTACATTCAGGGGTCATCGAGGGATGGCTAAATAGGAGTTATGTGTAAGACTTACATCAGTTGATCCATGCACATAGTTCTGATATAGTTAAGCCAAAACCAGAAATATGTTCTATGAAAGGACACTTAAGAAAACTGGGAAAACTTTGTAGAGGACAAAAATGAGTATGCCACGTATGCTGAGTGATGTGTTAGTGAGGTTTTTATAAATGACTAGTCAGAACAGGTTGTGATTGGATTTGGAATTTTTTCAGTTCAAAACTTTTTATGTAGAGGAGAATGATAACTTTTATAGCCTAGTCTTTAAAGATTTGATGGGCTGGTATCTTTTGTCTAAAAGATATACAGTAACTGTTTAAATGTAACGTCATTTACTAGTTCTGTATTTACATGTGTTTACCTGGTATTAAAATAGACAGAACAGCTACTGGTTCTACATTTACTGATGTTTACCCTATATTAATTTTTCACTTCAAAGCTATTAAGTTGCATTGTATTAAATAATGGACTAAATACTGCACAAAGAGCTTACTACAGGAAAGATATGTTTGTAAAGAAAAAAAAACCATCAGGTTTATCATCTGCATTTGGAATGTTTCAGGTATACTGCAACATTTGACAGCATATTTTGACCAGGTTTTAGAGTATTTTGATTTCAGTTTTAACTTTTTTTCACTGAGCTTTATTTTAAACTCATTTGTAGTAAATGTACTTTTGGTTTTAGGGTAGAACAGAACACTTATTCCAACTGGATGTTCCTGGGAAACTAGGAGATGTTGTGCAAACTCTGCATCAGGTATGTGGTTATTTGATATCAGTACACACTTCGTCACAGTGTCTCTTTTGATATTTAATGGAGAGCTTTCTTTAATTATTTATTCTCAAGGTGAAATTCTTGGAGTATCTATTTTTAAAATGTAGCAGTTGAACACAGCATTTAGTTCTGACAGCTGTTCTAAGCTACCCAATATTAGCTTTTACTGTGCAGGATGATAGTATGTAGACAAAGTAATAACATGACAGTAGCAGTGAACAAACATGTCCTACTTTAAAACGAAATAATAATAGCTCTTTTAGTACTCAGTCACCAAGAATGCTAAAACCCCCCCAGTTTCTATTGACTTTCGAGCAGTATAGGAGATCTCTGTGTTATTTCACTTAAAGCTCATTGTTCTTTAGCTTTACAGGGCTTCTTGTCTAGATAAGATGGGAGATCAAGCTGCCATGGTAAGTATGTGATTATTTCTGATATCACTGTTTAATAATGAAATTCTGATATCACTGTTTAATAATAAAATTCTAATTGCATTTGAATCATAGACTCTATTAACTTTTTCCCCTTCCACATTAGATAACTGCTATATTACAATCGCGCTTGGCTAGAACTTCATTTGATAAAAACAGGTATCTTTCTAATCACTTTTTACTGGGAAATGATTTTCAGTTTGTTGGTTGATTGGTCTGGTGCTTCGGTACTTAATAGGTGCTCTTTGGGGCAGCATAAGTTCTTTAATTCAGGGACTTACCTCCTTAGTATTCTGAACCATCTGGAATGGAGAAGGGGAAATTCTGTGTTGTGAGGATGAACGTGTTACTTTTTTATCTTTACAAATTGTTCCATTTATCTGTGAATTTGTTGCAAATTGGGCATCAGTATATGCCAAATAACTATATAGACAAGTCAACTGGCTTACTGCTCTGAGACTGGTGCAGAACATAACAGGCAATCCAGAAAGGAAAGTTGCTAAAGTAGATGTCGCAAGAAAGAACTTTCTTCATGTCTAAAATAGGCTTAGTGAAGTCCCCATTCTGATGTCCCAAGGTTATAAGCTAACCTAAAACCTTTATAAAGAATTTAAGGGTAGCTCTACCTAAGTAAGAACTGGAGGTGAACTTACTCCCTTTCTTCACTTGTAGATTTCAAAGCATTTCTGAAACGCTGCATATGGAATGTAAAGCAGAAATGGTGACACCACTGGTGACTAATCCAGGGCATGTGTGTGTTACTGATGCTAACTTGTACTTCCAGCCTCTTAATGGATATCCTGTAAGTGCCTCATAGATGGTCTTGCATATGATGTGAGCACGCTGCCCCTCTAGTGGACAGTTTTCCTTTTCTGTGTTATTCCTCTTAAATGCACATGGAGCACATCTTCAAGAAGACTCTATTTTCAGCTGAATAATCAGAAGCTCCTTCGTTTTCCTTTGATCTATGCTGTTCTGTTGCATTCAGTGTTTCTCTACTTCTGAGGCTTTATTCTGTGCTGACTTGCTTAAAGGTGACCTCCTACTGACAAGGCACAAAACATCCTTTGCTGTTCCTACCGAGTCAGAGCTTTATATATGTTTAGTTTATGTTGGAAGATCTTAGCTAGGTGTTCTATTAAACTGATCGTTTCTTTTCCTAGAGGAAAACTGAGTGCATGTCGCAGACAGATTACTGCTTTGGAACTTTGTCACAGAAATAGCAGTGATAGTCTTAGCAGGCCGCTAATACACTAAGAGCATGTCCAGACAATGAAAATAGATTTAACAGCTGATGACAAAATGCCATTCAATTTCCGTCCACCGGGTGGCACCATTAGCAAACAGTTTGCCCAGCAGCCCAGTGGCGTCCTTATTTTTAACATACTGTGTTCTGCTCCTCTCTTGCATGATTACCATAACTGGCAACAGACTGGTGTGATAATACGCTATTCTTTATTTATTCTTAAACTGCTTTTCTACTCGGACAAGAACCAATAGCAGAGACAAGCTTCCTCTTTTTAACGTAACTGCTTAGCACCACTGTTCCACTCCTAAAATGACATGGATGGATATTGTTTTCATATTGCTAGTATCTCTAGTCAAGAGAAACTTCAGATTGACTGGAGAGGTTTATGTAGAAGAACATATACCTTCTGGAATATCTCTATCTTTTCTTCCCCCTCCTTTGCCATGCCCAGAAACCAGTAGTACAAATAACACTGCAAAACGTGCGTCGCATCTATAAAAGAAGACATGGCCTAATGCCACTGGTAAGCTCAAATATTTTTTTTTTTAATGTCTTGCTGTATATATTGTTTTTCAGAATGACCAGGTGAAATTGTGTGCATCATTAGATAAAAGCTACACGTTTTTGAAAACTCTGGATTAAGTAGTGAACAGCACTCAAAGATACTTTCTGGTTTTTAAGTGTTTTAGTTCCCTGGGTTGTCAAAAAGACAAAAACAGGAAGAGTGAACCCTGTCAAGGATGAAAAATTTCTTTCATAAGCAGTCAGTGTAGGGGAAGGGAGAAGGGAGTACCTCCAGGGAGCAAGTCATTCCATTTATCTCAAACACCTATCTTGGGATAGAATGAATTGCTCTCTCATGGTGTATTTTCTCTCTGGATTGATTCATGGAGGGAGCTTCATCACTGGTTCAGATTGAGACTAATGTGGAGTGATGAGTCCTGCTGTACGTGACTGAGGGATGATGAGAGTGCTGCAGTGGAACCTTGGTTGTATACTTTCAGCGTTTGCACTGAAATGTCAGTCTTGAACAAAATTTTTGTTTCAAAACACATTTAAACTAAATAGCCATTTAACTCTTTGCCTCACTCCATTCACTTAGGACAAAAAAGTACATTATCTGTGCTTAATCAGTCCAGGCAGAGCCAATCTACGGACAGCTATAAATCTATATTTGCTCAGCTGGGTGTAAACTGAATGCTTTTATGATTGGAAATAGGAAAGATCAAAATGTTAGACTTCACAGGCAAAACTGCTACCCAGTTTAGAGTCTTAAGTTTTAGATATTAGTCACTGGAATATTTTGTTAAAAAAAGCATGAATATTACAGCTTGTCAGTAATTGCTGTCATTTACTTTCCTTCCCCCTTTAACTTCTAAGGGACTTGAAGTGTTTTGCACAGAAAATGATCTATGCTCTGACATCTACTTGAAATTCTACAACTATCAAGATCGAGATGAGCTCTATTTCCTTATTGCAACATATATAGGTTTGCAGTATTTATTTATTAATGTAGTCCATGGTACCTCGTGAGGGGAAATTTGTCTAGGTTTTGCTCTGTTGATTTGTGGAAAGAATGAGAAGAATAAACAGATGTATTCGCCTTAAAATTTTTTTGTTAGAAGTAAGCAAAGTTCAGAATGAATGTTGTGAAGTTGCATGTATTCTGTTTGTGTTTGAAGAGCTGAGTATGAAAGCTGAGATAGCATTAGTAAAGTGAAACTAATTCTTTTGATTTGCAACTTGATACACATTGTTGTTAAAAAACAAACAAAAAAGAAAAAAACCCCACCCCCTTCCCCCCCCCAAAAAAAACCGCAAAAAACAAACCCAACCAAACAAAAAACCCCACAAAACACTTTATCTTCAAAGCAAGGGGTAAATAAGATCACTTCAGCTAAATTGTGTTTTGCTGAAAGAATATAGACTGACTTGTGGGTGGATCCCCCTGGCCACTGGTTAAGTCCAAGAAAAATCCTTTTGAGAATGTTCCTATAATGGATGGATTTCCAACGCACCCACAAATACTTGAACTTTCCTCAGTCTTAGGAGTGGTTGATGGAAATTACCATTCTGAAACAGTTAAATTCTCAGTTAAATCTTGTATGCATTAATTCCTAGAAGGTGATACTTGTCTTTTGCAGATCATGAACAGAAACTTTCTAACAGGCTAGCATATGTCCTTGAAAAACAAGAAAAAGCTAATAGTTTTTCTGTAATGCTACTACAACTGAAACATTCAAACTCGTTTACTGCCAATAATGAAAGTATGTAAATTTTGTACTAATTTGTTATTATACCAGAACTGTAGTTCTGCTTTAATGAATTTGCCTGAATATCAGTTGACATTTTCTCCACCTCACAAAGCAAAGTGGAAGGGCCACAAAGGAGTGATGACTTCCCCTGAGAATTGTTTTAGTCTTTTTAGATTTAGAAGAAATAGATTCTGACATTTTCTCTGTTATTGAAATAACTGCATGCTGTTACCCTGCTTCAGACTTTGTTTTCTGGATAACTGTCAAAGATGAAATTTCAAGGTGCAGATGAAGATGATGATGTTGTTGCTGCAGCTTAGAAATAAAAAAAGGGTGAGCCCTTTCTCTAAAGGTTTGTTGTAGTCCTTCAGTAGCTGTCTCTGACAGCAGAAGGTCCTCTCTTTGAAGGTGCTAAAACCTTTTACTTGTAGAATTTAAGGTACTAAGGTGAAGGGAGGGTTGAAATACGTTTTTCCAGCCCAATCTGAGCTGAAATAGAGGCCCACCACATCCTAATCTGAATTCCTTTTCTTCTAGTTAATAATTGTAGTGATAATATTTGACTAATTTGATGTTCCATAAAAACCTGAATTCTTTAGCTTTGTATTGTAGCCTTCAGTAGCAAGTGGTGGTAAAAGGTATTTAAAGACTTTTAAGTAGGAGGAAGAGCAGCCTGTAACACAGACACAGTAAAACAAGCATGCAGAAGTGTGCCGTATAATGCTTTGTACGGTAAGGATGTGGTTTCACTGTGATTACTTTGTGAGGAGGCTGATTGGACAGTTTCTTTGCATTGTGCCATGATTGCAGTCCTTCAATTCTGCTATTTCAGGCACTTGCCAAGGTTCTGTAAACTGAATCAATGGAAGGAACAATTTAAAGAAAAACAAAACAAAACAAAACACCACCTCTCTGTGCAAAACCATTCCCCCACCCCCTCATTTCTCTTGATAAACCAGCCACTCGCAGGACAGATAAAGATAATGATGATACCTCTTCAATTTCATTTTAAAATGGAGAGACTGAACGAAATCAATATTCCCAGGTCATTTTATTGTCCAGCAGCATAGCTTTATATTATAGCTATTGAGTAGAGTGTAGTGCAGTTTTGAATTTGTTGAGCCCCTGCCTGATGCTTCAAACAGAACCTCCAGGTGCATAATTCCTACTTCCTTGAGTGGTGGTCAAGTTTTATCTTCCTCTAATGTCTCTCTTTCAGTGGTTCTGAAACTGGATCCTACTTACATACAAATGTGATTTCTTTCCACAAACGGGCATCCTTAGTTGTCCAGTAGGAGCACATATTTAATTTTTTTCTTGATCCTAGCAGAACTGTTTCTAGAAATTTCAAATCTTAAAGGCTGCCTGATTTCCAAGAGGGCTGTTCATGGTCTGCAAACATTTTTCTATACCTTTATAAATCTTCAAGTTCTTTCCCATCCATTGTTTCAGTATTTGGTTTCAACACTCCTTCTGCATGATTTTTTTTGTTGAATGCAATTTAGGCCTGTTTGAACAGATCTTAGAAAACTTATAAAATATGGTGGCTATTGAAACATAAAGTTACCACTTAATTCTGACTTATTCTTTTAAATAACTGTGCCCTTAATTATTTTATAGTACCTTGCATAATGTTAATCACTGCAGAATTTGGGGGTGGAACTCCAAACTTCAAAGCTTCTAATGTTTTGTTTTATTTTAGAAAATCATATAACAGAGCATACAGCTGAAAGTTATATGTTGCAATGGCAGCGAGGACATATATCAAACTACCAGTATCTTCTTCATCTCAATAATCTGGCTGATAGGAGCTGCAATGATCTCTCCCAGTATCCTGTGTTTCCTTGGATCATAGCAGACTACTCTAGTTCAGTGTTAGGTATGTGTATACAAAAAGGCATGTTAGTGTATCATGTCCAACGGGAAATATCTCAGGGGCAGGTTTACGCTGTGTAAAGTTCATGGTACATCAAAATGCATCTGACGTTAGCGGTATTGGGTGTTTTCTTGTGCACTTACCCTTACTCTGGAGTGTAATGAACAGAATACCTCACCTTTTCCTGTTAAACATTTCACTCATCATGTACAGTGTATGTACCGAGCATCTGCTTGGTCACTTTGAAAATCTGCGGTCCTGAGCATTCAAAAACTTTCTGTGATACCAATAAATGCAAAAGAACCAGTAAAATGGCCTCTTATGGAACAGGCTGGATGCATTGAAATGTATAGAATCCAGGTGTTCTTTCACAGTTCTTAGCATTGCAAGTTGAAAGGAAGAGGCTAACAAGGCTTGTGCCTAAATCAAGGATCTTTGTGCAATATGTGTTGGAAGCTTGTCCTTTTGAGGATTCTGTCCCTCTACAAGGAGTGGAGTACGGGAATCTCAAGGTGTTCATCAGCACTGGCTGAAACACTCCAATCTGACTGGTGGGGCTTAACTGTAGCATGACAGAATAGTTAATGAATAGAAAGAAAATGCTTTTCTGCCTCAGGTAGCAGGATATATATTGACTAGTGGTGGTAGTTGCAATAGCTATCACATAACGTAACTACCAATTCTTAAGCCAGAGGCTTGAAATTAAAAGCCTATTTGGAAGGAAGGAGATGAGTAGCCATTTACAGCAAGACTTTTATTCTTTTGTAGTTAGGGAACGGAAAAAATTACTGGAGAGGTTCTGTGTTGGTTTTTTGTTTGTTTTGTTGTTTGGGGGTTTTGTTTGTTTTCAAATACTGATAAGAATCTATTCCTGTATAGTAGAAACAATCCATTTAACTGTGGGTTTTTTTAGACCTGACAAAGCCTGAAACATTCCGTGACCTTAGTAAACCAATTGGTGCCCTGAATAAGGAAAGGCTGGATAGATTATTGGTATGTATATCTTGGCTTTAATCTGCTGCATGTTTTGGGCCTTGTACATATTGGCAATAAAAGGAGCTTTGTCAAGCAAGCTTTGGGAATTATGTAGTTATCTAAAATGAACTATAAACCTTGTCAGAAGCAAACTTACCTATAAGCATACCACATTTATTTTCAGCTTGATTTCATCAGTACTCATTTTGTCAATACTAATTTAAAGTGATTTGAATCTGTTTCCTCTCTCTTACTACCATTTCTTACATATATGCTTTTAAATGTTTTATGTCGCTTTTAAATGTGTTACATCACTTTTAAAATAAAATCCCCAAATCCATTTAAGTATTGTAACTGCATTTGTATGGCAGACACTGAGATGCTATAAACATATATGGAAATACAAAACTTCAAGACCAATGGATTTGAATGTGTAATGTAAAATATCTGTATGAATTAAACAAGACCAAGTAGTAGAAATCTTAAGTACTTCCGTTTAAGAAAAATTTGGGGGAGAGTACTTCAAAAGAAGGAAATCTGGATCCATGGAGATCAGAGCACCGACTTGAAATTTCCACGTGCAAATAACAGTGCACAAACTTTTTCCATTTCTCAGAGTAGTCAGGCTTTCTTTTCATAAGCAGTCAAACACAGTTATAGGACCTTCTGAGGTCCTCAGTTTCTTGGCTTTTTATTCTTTGTATAAATTCATTGTTTCCTGTGATGTTATTTATTCCAAAATCATTTACAGATCATAACTATATTTAATGTTTTGGAACCTTTACTAGGTCTCACTGAAGCATTAGAAAAAAAAAATATTGCTAGACTAATGGCATTATATTGACAAAAAAGATTAAATATTTCAAAATTGTAACACTTCCTAAGGTTGTGGAGGGTAAGAACAAGATCCATATTATGTTTTCAATAACAGTAAATCAAGTTTTCTGAGATCTGACTGATTCCTTAAACTGTTAGCTGCCTTATACTTACTGCAGTAAAATTCATTTTATTTAGATTATGATAGGTTTTAGCGATAATGCATAGGAGCTTCAGACAGAAGGGAATCTTCCAGGTTGAATTAAGTCAATACATTCTTTCATACGCCCATTAAACTTCATGTGAAATACAAAAGTATTTGTTTGCACTCCTTTGAAGTTAGGTCACTGCAGTTACGTGTGAAAGTGAGAGAGGAAAAAGGCTGAAAATCTGATAATTCTGGATTATAACAACTTTTTTGCCTTATTGATGTACTGATCTGATTAAAGCTGTGTAGTTATCAGAACTTAGAGTTTGTTTTATTGTTAGGAAAAAAAATTGAGGGTGGTCCTAATCTGTGTCTTTTTTTTAAAAAAAAGTGTGTATTTGTTCAATATTGAAGGAAAGCAGGAGTGCTGATTTTAAACAGACCTCTCTTTCTTCTTCGTATGTTGCAGACACGGTATCAGGAAATGCCAGAGCCTAAGTTCATGTATGGGAGCCATTATTCATCTCCGGGTTATGTTTTGTTTTATCTCGTTAGAGTTGGTAAGACAGCTTTTTATATGCTTTCTGAGCAGACAGTTACCTCCAAAGTGGACAAGGTTTGGAGTAAATTGATGACTTTTTCTTTCTTCTTAGCTCCAGAATACATGCTCTGTCTACAGAATGGAAAGTTTGATCATGCTGACAGAATGTTCAACAGGTTTGTTTACATTTTGTCTATAACTAGGTTGATTTTGTTTTCAAATATGCATCAAAGAACTGCAAAGCCTTAAAAAATATTTTTTAACAAATATGTGATTAATACGTGTTATATAGTCTTGCAGAAACCTGGAAAAACTGTTTGGATGGTGCCACAGATTTCAAAGAGGTAAACGGCTGGAAAATGATTCGACTTCTCCTTGGTATCTGTGCCAAGCTTTCTGTTCTCAGATGTATTCTGTTAATTTGAGAGTTTTGGGGTGGGGGTGGGGTGTGTTTGGTTGGTTTTCTGTTTTGTTGTTTGTGGGTTTTAGTTGGGGGGGGGGGGGTAAGGGGGTGTAC
>VYXH01000020.1:11179-31200 GCA_013397275.1 Burhinus bistriatus | reverse complement strand
GGGGGGGGGGTTAAGGCTGTTGACTGCATTATATGAATTCTTCAGTGTTTTTAACTTCTTCCTTCTCTGTAATTCCATGATTGCTTGTCTGTGTCTTCTTTCTGGCTTTCAGTTTAACGGAAGTATGATTGTGAATATGTTATTTCAATAAGCAGGGATTATCAGAGTGGATTAATGCTGAAAAGATGCAATTTTATGTATCATCTGCTGGAATCTCATAAGGATTTGGCTGTATTACAACAGTACAGCTGAAGAGGTTAAACTATAGAAGTTTTATCTTAGTTTTTTGACCTATATAGAAACCATAACTTGTAAAATATGTTGAGAATGATTAACTGTCAAATACTGGGTACTGTTAAATAATGTTTCTTTGATAAAGGAGTGATATAAAAAAAAGTCTATAGTTAAAGGTAATGAAATTAAGGTTGGTTAACTATGGTGGTCTTTACATAATTGACTTAACCTCTGAAACTGTTGTCATCATTCTAGTTTTATTCTGGATTTTTGTCTTGACTCTTAACTGATGTCTTAAAAATGAGAAGGTAGCTATGCAATTAGTGTTCTGAAGATACTCTTAGATACTATGGATTCTTATGTCACACATTATATATTAAAATATTTCTGCCAATCTAATTGCCTTGTAGATAGTCAAGAAGCCTAAAAGTGGTTGAAAGCACGATGGGAGAAAGTTTCCAGTGCTTTTTTACTGACAGAGAAGAAAGCCTGGAAAAATTTCTACCCAGCTTTAGGGCTTGACATACGAACTTTAACTTTCAGTTTTTACTAACTCTAATCTACTTAAGTGATCAAAACTAAGCTAATCTCAACACTTGGTTTTATTTATTTTTTTTTTCCCCCCCCTTCCAGTTGATTCCAGAATTTTATGAAAACGATTCTAGTTTTCTAGTAAACAGCTTGAAGTTGGACTTGGGAAAAAGGCAAGGTGGAAAGATGGTTGAAGATGTAGAGCTTCCCCCTTGGGCATCGGGTAATAATAGTCAAACTTCCTGTTTTATGAATTAATTCAGGATTATCTAGATTCCTGGGATGGTGGTTCTTCTCTCAAAAATGCCCATTCAATTTTGTTCTGAAGGAATTTTTGCTTTAAAATATTGACATAATTAATAGTTTCATTTTTACAGAAAATTAGAGGTTTGGTGTGGGATGTTGGGGTTGGGAGTTTTTTGTTTGGTTGCTTCTTCAAGAAGGAAGAGGAACAGAGATGGATACCAATACTGAATGGGATAACTTCTGCTTTAATTAACCTTTCTCTTTCCAGGTCCCGATGACTTTCTTCAGAAGAGCCAAGAGGCTTTAGAAAGTCAGTATGTGTCGGAACATCTTCATGAATGGATTGACATAATATTTGGCTACAAGCAGAAAGGAAGGGAAGCAGTTACAGCTCACAATGGTAAATATACGCTTTATAGAAATAGAAAAAAAAAAAAAAAAGAATGCTTTAATTAGGCAGGAATGGTAAATAACAGCATTTTTGTAACACCTGATTATACAACTGTGCTTTTTATTTATTTATTTATTTCTTCACTGGGGGGTGGTGGAGGTATTTAATGAAGCTTAAGTCATCTTTCTTTTAGGAAAGGACTGATTTCTTCTGAAACTTTCTCTGAGTCTCTCTGAAGTCCTAAAATTTTTTTTCAAGTAAGAAACCCAGGATTAAAGCACAAGATCTCAAATTGTATAGCCTGCTGAAATAGCTTAGTTGCTTAAATATAATGAAGTTGAGTAAAAAATACAACTTTTTTTTATAGTAGGTATGCAGGACAATGAGCCTTGTATATCTACATTGTACAAACAAACTTATTTTTTTCCAGTGTTTCACCCATTAACTTATGAAGGAGGAGTGGATTTAAACAGGTAATTAACAAGAATCAGAATGTTTTTTTTTTTAAAGCAGTTAGCTAAATTTCTCAGTATGCCTCCAGGTTCTCTGCTGGCTGTAAAAGTACTCTGTATGTGTATTTTATACTCCTAAATATGCAGTGAACCAGCATCAGGTTGTCATTTTTAGCATGCATGGAAAGATTGTTACTTGAACATTTCTTCAGTCTGGCTTTTGTGAAATTGCTTTATGTTTTTTAATTGACAAGCATACTGCCATCCTACATAAACAGAATTATGAAGCTGCCAAATGACTGTCACATCTGTGGTAAATCAGTTCTGTAAGAATTTCTGATGGCCTGTATTGCTGTAGTAACTGCACATGCAGGCCCATGCTTTCAGGGGAGGGGAGGGGAAAAAAAAGTACTCTTACTTGGCTAAATTAGATGTCTTGTTTTTTGTAAAGTATTATGGACCCCAATGAAAAAGTAGCTCTGCTGACACAAATCTTGGAGTTTGGACAGACGCCAAAACAGTTGTTTACAATTCCTCATCCCCGAAGGATAATACCAAAGTTGAAAAGCTTGTCTCGAACATCTAGTCACAGTGTTTCTATAACTGAGTCTCCAGGTAAATGTATAACAGATAAACTGAGGATGTAGTAGATTTGTAATTTTGAGAAGTTTTGTATCTTTCCCCCACAGGATCTCATTATACAAGTCTCTTGGCCACTTTACCTGTAAACCAACTCAAAATAAATCCATAAACTAACTGTTAAAGAAAAACTGGAGAGACCAGTTTCAAATTTGAAAATACAGGCGTTGTCCTGCATTTTTGCCTTCTGTTCCAGTGGTCTCCTCTGGGACTGTTCAATCTCTGCTCTTGAAGGCTATCATCCCCGACCTTTCATGACACTTCAAAATCAAGCTGATATGTTAGCAGCTTCAATGACCGTATCTGCAGGCATTCTAAATGATGTAAAGATTTGTTCAGTTTTTGTACAAGGATGTCTTTGGGGTCATCAATTGGCTTGGTCTTAAATAAACCATAAGAGCTTAAATTAAGCATCCAAATTTTTTTTTCCTTCCATGACTTGAATGTAAAGAAATTACTTTTTCCCTATATGCTGTAGGGACAATGTTGATTGAATAACTTTCTTGAAGAAAAGGATATGTAGGGCCATCACAGGCTTCTGTTCAATGCGGAACTTAGACCATTTTTCTGAAACTAAGATGCTATGGTCTTCATCATATGTATAGTGGTCTGCTATAAACTGGACTGAATCTTCAGCCTACGTGTCACATGGAAAGGTTTTTCTCAGTTGGTTGTTTTCACTTCACTTACCTTTTGATGGCTTTCATTTTTAAGCAGAGAAGTGAAGATGAGTCTACTTAGTATGGCAACCAAATGGCAAGAGTGGCTTTGAAAGCTGTATGTGGTGATAATAATGTTCCAATGTTTTAGAACACCAAAACATCTCTGCAGAACAGTTTTTGGGGTTTTGGATTTTTTTTTTATTATTTTTTTTTCCCATTTTGGAAATGTATTCTGTAAAGTCTCCAGTTTAAAAGCCCTAGTTTTGGGAGAGAAATTGTATTTTTGACTGTGTAAGCCTATGCATTCAGGAAGAGATTTGGAAAAAAGTTAGTGATCTTGTCGATCTCTGCGTTAGCCAAAAATTCTTATTGCTGGAGCTCTGCATGATTTCTGTTTTTTAATATTTATGTTTGCAACCTCAGCTACCTAGTAATTTGAAGTCTATCTTTTTATTTTCTATTTGTGATGAAACTTCATTGTGGCATTTTATTGCAGTTTCTCCAAATGAAGAATCATTTGAAGATTTGACAGAAGAAAGTATAACACTTGCTTGGAACAATATCGCCAAACTAAAATTAGATGAGCGATATAAAATTCACAAAGAGTAGGTACTATTCTCTTCTTCTCACAGTCAGAATTGTTCCATTTAATTGAGGTGTGGGGGTATTTGCATGTCAATCTGAATGATGGGTTAGGGTTTAAGGTAAATACTTTTCTTTGTGAGACAGCTCATTGATTTGGTTACACAAGATAAGTTTGAGTATATGATGGGTTATCAATCCGGAAAAGGTATTTGTCAGCTTGATTTTTTTTTTTTTTTTAATTTTTTTTTCCTCTGTTGTTCCTTATACAGACCTAGAGCTAAGTTCATTATCATTTTAGTACCTGAAGCAGATATTGATTACCCTTCTCAAAAACTGTGATAGCAGCAACCAGATAAAGACTTCCATTTATTTACTTATAACCCCAGGAAGACCTAACTTCTTCATCCTATTTGATTTGAAAGGGTAAACCATGTAAGTTCAACTACTGTACACCTTGAGCTGCTGCTGTATGAGCAATCTGTCAAGTCTCCAGCTATAGGTTTTCAGTTAATCCAGGTACCAACCTACTGTTCTGCTGGATTCCTAGGGAGCCCTGAGTCAGCAGGGGCATTTTGGGTGAACTTTGAAAATACCTAACAATGAACAACAGCAACTGTATTTTAAAGAATAGATTTTCCTTTGGCCCCACACCTTGTCGTAGTGGCTGGACTAGTAGGAGGATTTCTTACTACCTTGAGTGCAGCTACTTTCTTGGTGACTGTAAGCCAATCTAGAAAAGAAACCTTCTCTTGGCCAGAAAACAATGTAATATTTCTAGTGAGAAAGGGCCTCTTTTAGCAGATTGTTAGGATTAGGGAAGCCCTGATCCTGAAAATAGACTTGAATTTCAGCTTTTGATTTTTTTTTTTATTTTTTTTTCTGAAGACTGCTGAGAAAAAAATAAAAACAGGTCTGTATAACAGAATTTTGTCTGTGCAGAATGCTCTGTGCTTCCTAACAACTCACTCCCTGACATAAGCTATATGTCTAAATTTCTAGACTATAGTGACTTTGCCAATATCAAATTTGAGGAGAAAAGACATGCAAGTTCTGATTCCTGACACTTGAAGTATTCAGTATCTGCTTGTAGGCAGGTTCCTGACTCTTGTGGTAGCTAATCCTAAACTGGAAAGGCTGAATGTGAAACTATTTATCCTCTCACATGGTCATGTCCTTTCTGATGAGAACAAAGTTCTTGCAGAACAATATGGGGAACCTGTACTGGTGTTTCACATATTATATCAAGGTATATTTTTGTCTCTAGGCATATAACACACCACTGTAGTGCTTTTAATCTCCTTGAATGTCTTAGCTCCTACAGAGATCAAATAATAAATCTCAACTGTAATCAGTTTACAGTATGGGGGTTAAGTTTCAAAGCCTATGAAATCACCTATAAGCTTACTTGTATTAAACAGGGCAATTACTGGAATAGCAGTCACTTGCAATGGGTCTTCTGTTTTCACTACATCCCATGGTAAGTATTACTGCAGAGGTATTTACTAGAACCTGCAGTGTAAACGCAGGTTAATGTTTTGTGAACAAAATAGCATGAAACTCTGAAATGTCATTATGATTGAGTCCCATGAATGTCTTCACTGAGAGCAAAATGAAGACAATATTAAATGGGATATTTCTGGAATCACTGAGGTTTTTTTTTACAGTCATGAAAGGAGCAGCCCTAATCTTCTGCCAAATGCAAGATTCTTGTTTTCACTTCATGCTCAATTCCTTCTTACTGTTTGAGGGAGTTTCAGTATGCATGTGTGAAGGCTACTTCTGCTTGACTTTTGGATTGTCACCTTTGAAAGTCGGCTATTACAGAATTTAACTTAAATATATATTTCCTTTAATTAAATAGCTTAAGTCCATGCATTTGTTAAGTTTTAGATCACTTTGACTCAAGGATTTCAATATTATTTATATCTAGGCTTGGGAAGGTTGTAATTTCTTGCTTTAGATACCAGAGTTCTCTTAGAATTTGATGGGCATGGGACAGTCCATCTGTAACTAGTGCAAAACAGGCTAGTTCCAGGCTCAAGTCCCAAGCTTTATAAAGAGTTTCTCAAACACTATGAGAAACCTGTACCTGCTTTTCATAGTAAAGAGATTTTAATATTCAAACAGGAGCAAAATTACCAGCTTCTATAACATAAAACAGTCCTTTTATCTTCTATTTTGTCCATTATCCCCAGATTCAACTTTGAAGATGTTTTCCAAAGAATCAAAAACAATCCAGAGAAGTGTGTCCTTTTCAAACATGGTAAGTTGCTGCCAAAATAAAAACAACGTCATTGGGAATCTTCTGAAAGCTACTCGGAGAAATGGCTCTTACCATACATCAATGCCTCTTTTCTTCCCCTGCCTACTCAATTGTATTGTGTGTGAATAATTTAGCAGAGTGAAGTGAGACGCTGTCAGACCTCCAGCGAGACAGAGCGCATTCTACGAACATGAGAAGGGAGCATTAAATGGTTGCACTTCACTTCTGTGCTAGCTCTGTTCTGAGTTGCCCTGCTCTCCAGGAAAGGGCTTGCGATAGACAAACATAGTCTGACATGAGCAGAGGAGTCTTCCTGAACAACCTCGAACTGCCATTGGGAGCAGAATCACAAAGCTTTAATTCCACCCATGTGCTTGCATCCAGCATTGCCTTACTGCTCCCAAGTGTTTGAAGGCTGCGAGTCAGCTGGCAGATGAAAAGCAAGCACAGGGAGTGGAATCTGCACTGGGTGAATTTGAGCTGGCCTTCCACAATGAGCGGTGATCTTGGCAACCTCTGAACAACATTTTTCCCCTGCTTCTAAAACAGAATTTGGGAAGAGATTCTATGTTTGATTTTCTGTGCTTGAGCACTGTGGACAGATATGGGTCATAGAAATTCACTCCCAGTTGTCATGTTCAGAGTCCTTTATTGAGGCAAGACACTAGGGTACATCAGCCTTCTCTGTATCCTCATCTCTGGGGGTGACAAAAAAGGGAAATGGGTTACCCAGACAGAAGCCATAGCATGCTCTAACAGATCCCCAAGTAAGTTGCAGACCTATGGCCTGCCATGGCACACGCTAGCAGGTGAATCTAGATACAGCAATTCCTAATGCTTTAGCCAAGGCAAACTTAGGAATATCGCTTCTTGGCACTGTAAAAAGGGAGCTCTTTGCTGACTCCTAGGCCAACAGTCAGTTTTTCATGAGCAGGCCTTGTATACTTTTTTTCTTATTATTCTCTCTGTAGTTCTAGTGCTGATCTGTTACAGCCATGCTAGAAGCAGTAGTCGTTTTACAGTCCCTTAGCCAACTGTTTTTTAGAACAGATCTAAAACATGACCAGTAGAAGTACTGGGCTGATTTTTTTTAATTTTTTTTTTTTTTCTTCCTTGCTACGTCCAGTGATGGTAATGTAACTGAGCAGCTGTCTGTAAAGAATGTTTCTTGTTGAGAATAGTAGGAATTGGATAGGTACGTTTGCTGTTTAAAAGACCTGAGCTGATAAGTAGCTGTCATGGAGAACAAACGTCAAAGGAAGCCTTTGATTTTTAGTTTCTGTTAGCTGTTTGCATCTGGAATTGACAGTAGTTTACAAGATGAAGAGCTGATCCAGTTTCTTCTGAGTGAGGAATTGCATACCATGTCCTTGAAATACCAGCATTTTGAGAAAGGAGATCCATCAGTTCTGCATGTGTTTGTGAACTTCAGTGCTACCTCTATATTTAGCAAGGATTAAGTATTCTTGCTGTTCAGTGTCCAACCTATAAGGTTTTTCTTGATATAACGCCTATATGTTGTGTGTATAGAAGATTAAAATGCTTCTTGTTTTCCAAAAACATGTTAATGTACCTCTGTTTGATTTGGGGTAAGAAATTGAACACCACTTTTTTTTTTTTTTTTTTTTTTTTTTTTTTTTTTTTTTTCTCTTACAGGCTTTGTCATCTTGTCTGATCTTACCAGGAGATAACACTGTCATAAGTTCTTCATGGGACAATCATATGTGTGTATTTACTTCCTATTGACTTTATTGAATTACATTGAGTACTTGGTTGTTATGTTTATGGTTTTACATAATGATATAGGAATTCATTGTTAAAATACAGTGTCTATATTTCTGCTTTTCTTTCATTCGATTTCTGTCAGAATCTGTAGAAGCAAAGTTACTTTCATCTATTTAGAAAAAAAACATTTAAGTTTTCTGGAGGTGTAATTCTTTTATAACCTTTTCCTGTTAGATATTTTTATTCAATTGCATTTGGAAGACAGCAAGACATCTTAATGGGACATGATGATGCAGTCAGTAAGATCTGTTGGCGTGATGGGCGTTTATATTCTGCATCTTGGGATTCCACTGTGAAGGTTTGTATATGGATTTGTTGTACTTCAATAACTATTTATAGCTAGCACTTGTTAGTATTCAGCCAGCCAAATGCTTTGGAGTGGAGGTACCTGTTGTACTAGAATAATAACTTAGCTAGTATCACAGCAAGCTTATTTCTGCAATGTCTTCTTCATTTAGCTTTATTTCAACTGTGTTTCAAAGCTGAAGTGTTACTTTAAGAAATTTAATTCATTCTAACTTACTGTAAATGTGGGTGTTTTGGAGGCAAACTATTTGTTGGAGGAACTGGACTGTTTTGTGACTTTGACTGGTGATCTGCTGAGTGGAATAGGTTTCTAAAATGCTTAAGTTTAATAGTTTTGTAGCTTATGTTGTTCAGCTGAGTGGACCAGGAACTTGCTAATCTAAAGAGCACGCCTACAGTTAGGTGGAAAGATAATTTGGAAGTTAGAGACAGGAGAGAATTGCCCAAAGCCTTCTGTGTATGGCTTTTTGGGAAGTATACGTTCAGTGCAGTGATACACCTGCACTTAGGTAGGCTTCCGTAAGCTATCTGGAATCAGTGTAGTCATGTTTAATATGTGGCTTGGGGTAAATGAGTTCAGATGCCTTTTGTTGTTGCTGTGTTCTGCCACGTAGGCAAGGCCCGCAGTTAACACAAGCAGCCCTCTTTGTAATGTGAGAATTCAGTACTGAAGAAACTCATCCAGTGTTATACTAATGCTTCCTTGAGCAAACTTAAATATCTGTGTTGTAGGTGTGGCACTGTGCTCCTGGAGAGACCTTGAGCAATAAAAAACACCACTTTGAACTGCTTGCAGAATTGGAACATGATGTCAGTGTAAGTATGTGGAGAGGGATATGGTATCCCAGAATATGAAGATTAACTCCTTATTAAAATCAAAGTCAAGGTCTAGTGGTAAAGCACAAGGATTGGTTTTTAGGGGGCGTGTTGTTTTGAGAAGTGTGTGTGTAGGGGGTTTTTGTTTCATTTTGGGTTTTTTTGTCTGAGATGTGTCCTGCACCAGTGTCACCCGCTTCCCTGGTTGAAAGGCCTACTCCTGGGGACTGAAGCAACAGTATAAACAGAGGTTTCTTAATTTGTCTTGCTCAGCTTGTATGCACAAAATACCAGGGAGGACTTGTGTTTTGGTTTTTTTTTTGTTAGCTGCTTTGTTTTTGAAAACAGACTAGTATTTTCCAAGTATTTTCATTGTTACATCTTCTTCTTAATGTATCTTTGCCAAAGGCAAGCAAATGAAAAAGAATTTGTCCAAGATGTTTACCATCCAATGAAATATGTTACTGAATTTCACTGTAAATATATAAACACATTGTGTACACTAAATCATAAATGTGTAACTGCACGTTCTTATTTATAGCCTCTAATGCCACTGTAGTAGGCTATTTAGAATTACTGTGTTTTAAACCTTCTTAATAGTTAGGGTTTTTACAGGTCGCAACATAGACATTTACTGAAACAGTTCTGGTAACATTTAAGACCTGTACCCAAGAGAATTCGAAACAACCAATGACTAGGAAGTTCCTCAAAAGTAAAGAATTTTAGCCTTAAGGGTAAAGTCTTGCATTTAGGTTGAGAGTACGGGTACTAAAAGCAGTCTGAAACGTCGATTTGCATTTCTGATTCTGCAAAGAAAAAGCATTTTAAAATATCATCAAAGGGACCTGTCTTTTACTTTTTATAGGTAGGATTTTTAATAATTGTACTTAATTAAGGATGTTGCAGAATTAAATGTAAGAGTGCTTTGTAAACAAAATACCATCTGACGGATAATAGGCTTGCTTTGTGTATGTTTAAAACCTGTCTTGAGATAGCTTACATGAAAGAATAGGAAAATCATGGGATGTTTAACTTCCTAGGTAAATACAATCGACCTTAATGCTGCAAATACTGTATTAGCATCTGGAACCAAAGAGGGTACCATTAGTGTTTGGGATGTTACTACAGCAACAGTGTTGCACCAGTTGCCATGTCATTCTGGGACTGTGTTTGATGCTGCTTTTAGTCCTGGTATGTTGGATTTCAGTTTTTAATATACACTGTTGGGAGTTTCAAAGGGAATCTTATTCCTGATTTCATGTCATATACACTTGTTATTGGAATTACTAACTTTAAGGAGGATGGTGAGATATTTTGGATTGATACGCATCTCCATTATAAAGAATTTATTAATTTTACACAAGGCTATACTACATTGTAGACCAGCGGTCTAGACTCTAAACCAATTTTGTTTATCGTTGCTGGCTTGGAGACTTAATTTACAGTACATTATCTATAAATAAGTAGGTCAGGCAATCTAACATGCTGTATCTCAGACTGCTTTGGTAACTAGAACTGAATGTCTAAACATGCTTTTCTGTTGTTTTTTTGTTTGCTTTTTTTCTTTTTTTACAGACAGCAGACATCTCCTCAGCGCAGGAGAGGACTGTTGTTTTAAAGTAATAGATGTACAAACTGGAATGCTTATATCTTCTGTAATGGCTGATGAGCCACAGAGGTAATTCTGAGAACATACAGATTATGAAGCTGTGTGGCCTAGTTAACTGGGGAAATGCTTGATGGTTGGTGGTAGCAGAATAGAAAGGGCAGTAATACTGGCAACTTTGTTTTCTTTAATTAGTTTTTAAAGTGCAAAGGCTGTTGTTCTAGCATGTTGTGTACATTATGGTAAAGCTTTCCAAACTGGGACAAAGCCAAACAAGTATCTAAGTAAATAACTCACATTTTTACGACAACTTTAACTTCCATAAAAGATGATGAGAGCTGTAGCTAAGCAGCTCTTCCAGCAGCTGAGCTACTGAAATTTCTAAAAAGTAGACAGTTCTCTTACTTGAATCATCTCTGTCAATAATCTTGACTTTATTTTTTTTTTCGCAATGCTTCCTTTTTATTTCAGTAATACAAGAAAAGATTGGCTATTATTAAAAAGCGATCACTTTTTTTCACAAACCAAAATGCATACAGTTCTATATGGTTTATCAGGTAAACAGATGGAATGCTTACTTAGTTACTGGAGTAAAAATATAGCAGCCATGCATGGAGTACACTTGTTGGTTTCTTGTGTGTGTGTGTGTATTCATAAATATGTATATGCATGTATATATATTTTTTTTTTCTTCAGTTATTTCCCTGAAAGTGCTCTTTGCACTTCATGTTCCTGAAACAATCATGTGAAGTGACAGAAGTGAAAGTGGTGGCTCATGAGAGAGCACTTGGGTACCACACACATGTACAGCTGACTGGGTCCTCTTCTGTTATTTGAATACATTTCATCCTTCTACCAGGGAAAGGTCTGGTTGGGTCTAGGGCAGTCAGAGAAGCAAGTTTGGGTCATGACCCTTTAAACTAATTTGCGAATAACCTTTCCAGAAAGACTGTGTTAAAAGGTAGAGTTTCCTTTAGTTTCACACCTCCATTTTCAATTCCTTTTGACTAAGTTTGGAAATGTAATTGCAGATGCTTCAAATGGGATGGAAATACCATTTTATCAGGAGGTCAATCTGGTGAATTACTGATTTGGGACCTTCTTGGAGGAAAAGTTATTGAAAGAATCAAAGGACATACAGGTATGCCTGAACTATTCTTATTCTCAAATTGAATGGAAGATTCCTATTTTCCAGCTCCATTAGTATTGGAAAGTTTGAGAGTCATCTGCTCAGCCAGTATTATCTTGATGTTAGTGTTATCTGGAACACCAGAACTAAAAGTAGGTCCACATAAGCCTCCTAGGAAATTTAATAACAATGGAGGAATATTGCTGTTTACAGGACTGACCAAAGGTAAATGACTTGGGATTTTTCTAATTCACATAACATTACAAAAGTCAACATTTTTCTACCTCACAGCCCTAATAAATGATAGTATAGACTGCACTGTATATTTTGTCAAAATCTGTCCAGACCGTGAGTCTAACAACAAATTAAGTAAAGTTCTCTAGAGAATTGTTTTGGATGGAGATTTATAGGCTTCTTAAATGTATCTGTATAGCCTTCAGTACATTAGCAACGAGGATGTGTGAAGGAGAAAAACTATCTCAGTTTTATTCAGTTTGGTTTTTAAGGCTGCCTTCACGAACAGTTGTTTCAAACTTCCCTGGTATACGGTTGTACTCGGGAACTTGACCTGTACAGAGATCATTCTGTAGCTAGGGGAATCTTTAGAACTGGGCTTCAAGGCATGTGCTAGAAGATATGAATACACTTTTAATATGAGAAGTCCGAATAGCAGAGTGAAAAATCTCACTTTCTAGAGAAACCTCCTCCCATTATCCCCGTGAATCCTTTTGCCAGTGTGCATTCTACACTGCAACTGATACTGTCCCTCTAGTACCCAAAGGTTGCTGAGGCAACGTAGCATGAGGTCATTACAGTGAGTAAGAGCAGCCACCTAGAACCCTACTAAAATTCTTCTTAGCATATGTGGTGTCAGTGTAATCCGAACTAATGATCAGATGATCCTAAACTCTTAAAAAGATCTGTTCTATCATCCCAAGTACCACTTTTATTTGCATTTGGATTTAATTGTTTGTTTTTTTCTTTTCCCAGGTGCTGTAATGTCCATGTGGATGAGTGAACAGTGCAACAGTGTTATTACAGGAGGGGAAGACAAACAAATCATGTTCTGGAAACTGCAATACTAAGTGCCTTTCCCTCCAGACATTTAAATGAACTCTTATTTTAAACCAAACCTTTTAAAGGAATTTAACTGTGTGCAATGGATGGCTGCTGAAGTTCAACCAGATAGGAAGCTTTGTTCAACTACAACTTTCTATGTTATGGTGACTTCACTGAAAGCTCTTAACTTCCATAGTGTATGCATTTGTTTTTCATGGACTATCATACTAAAAATGCTTGTCTAAAATAATATCTGAGATGAAATTAAAGACCTATTTTTCTGTAATTAAAGAACTCTCAACTTGCAGTCATTGTTTGATTTACGTAGAATGCATCATAGCTTGCTGTTTGAACTAGTTTCAAAGAAGCATTTGCATTCTTAAGATGCCTTTAAGGATGCTTGCAGCTTAGTGCCACGTCTCATGACGTAATGTATGTACCTCTTGTGTAGTCAGCCTTTCTTCCTAGTGAAGATGCATACTTTGAACACTAAGGCAGCTGCTGTTCTGAGCAGTGGTCAGTCTAGTCTGCTATCTAGTCTCCTAACGTGGCTACTTGCAAAGGCATAAAGAAGGGTAGGAACATACTCTGTATTGCTTTTTCCTGTTGAAAAACAGCACTAATGTATTAGCCTGAAAGGAAGCCAAACATAAAATTGATCCCCTAACAGAGAACAGTTACACATACATGGAATGTATTGATGTCTTCCCCTAAGAATGTGCCTGAAGTTAGTCTTATGCTCTATTACTACTGCCTTTCATCACTTCTGTTACTATCCTTCTCTTAATAATCTTCAGCATCTTCATGTTTTGTTTGGTGTTCTCAACCTCTTTCAAATCAAATCATCTTTGAGATGGAATTTAAATACAGCATTTAAACAGAGCTACAGGTCCTAGGTTTATCCAAACCCTTGTTTTAAACCAGTGACAAAGCAGTGCTGCACTAGGCTTACTTTCTTTGTAGGACTTAAGGACATGATTTCCTGCAAGGAGCTGTTATGAAGTTAAAGGCTTGAAATAGTCTTTAAATGGCTTACTACAGCAACAAGCATCTGCAGTTGTGATGTTGCCCCAGTGTGACTCAAGATCAGTATTTATTCCTCTGATGGTATTCTCTACTGCTGGTATTAAGATGCCCCGTCAATGTGTCCAGGACATGCATTCTTCTAAACATATTCAGTCAGTACTTTGTAGATGTCCTGCCTTGGGTTTGACACCTAACACCTATTTTGGGGCACAGCTGTTTCTTCAGTATTGTAAAACAACTCTTTTATGGTTAGAGGCTGTTTTTTCATTCCCCTGATTTTTTATTATGCTGCGTGTATTTTTGGATAAGGTAATGGCATGATGTTAAAGCAAACTGGTATTTCAGCTGCATTACTCACTTGGCTTAGCAAGTAACTGAATTTTTATGTAATCAGTGAGTATGTGTGGTGAAGGCACATGTAGCAAAAGCCTGCTGTTACCAGTCTTAATCTTCTAGCAGAATGTTTGGTGTTGGCCCTGTTCCTTTACCTTTCATTATATTTCCCCAAAAAAATCATATTCTGCACTTGCCTGGAAATGTCTTAAGTCATTTCTGGATTGTGTTAAACGCTTTTTATGTGTTGTTTTAAGTGTGCCTGTCATTGCTTATTGAACTCCACCCTATTGTATTTTGTCCCTGGCCCACAAGGCCATTACAGTACCAGCCTGAGTTTAAAAGTTGCACTGTAACTTGCTTTACCTCTTAGCACATCCTGGTTTTGTATTCTGTTCCTGCTAATGTGCAATTTTGCCACTCCAGTGATATTCCAATGTGCTTGAAAATCACAAAGGAACTACCTGAGCAATAGTAAACTACACACCTTCACACCTGGTTTCTTGATGCTCTTTTACCCAAATTTTGGGCACAGCTGCACTCCTTTGTCACTAGGGGGCCTTCTACTGCTCTGAACCAGAGGAAAGTGACCCTGAAGTTTGTAACCCCTGCATTCTGATTTAAGCTACCCTTAAGAGCTATGCACTGTATGCATCCATATTTAACCAAAAGAAACTTAAGTGCATCTGAGGTTTGCTTTCTGCTGTAAAGTGTGATCACAAAACAGAGACCACAGGTCTCATTGCCTAAAGCAGCCTGAGCATTTTAAGGGGCAGGGGGGGAATCAAGTTTACCCTGTTACTAAGTTGTATCATCAGTATGTTGGGTTTTCTTTTTAATGAGATGGATGCAAGGCAATTACATATAGACCAATATTTTCTTGCAGCTTAACTCAAAGTTTATCTGTGTTCATACATTTAACCATAGCTGACTCTTCAATGCAAGGAGGTTTTTTTTATTAGTTATTTATTTTCCTTCTGGTTGCTACATGCTACAGCTGGGACGAAAACACTAAGTACTTGTACTGAAGTACTACCTCTATATTATTTCCAGTGGATCTCCCCTGTAGTTACAGCTGTCTGATAACAGAAAGTTTGTGTTCTTCTCTGTGGGTTTATAAACAGAGCTGGTCAAGCTGTAATATGGCAATAGGTTTGCTTAAATGAAGAGTTTTAAAGCTTGAATAGGTATAGAACTGGCCCCTGCTGAATCATCTGCTCCTAAGTAAGATCTGGTTAGATACAGAGATCAGTATTTCAGTAAGACAGTGTTTGGGACTCCAGGGATTTCATAGCTAAGCAAACTAGCTTGCCAAGGAACTTAGGACTGCTACAGGCCACACGTCCTATGCCCATAAGGCTGAATCATACCAACACCACATGCAGTCACCAATTACTGCCAGTAAGTGCTTGCCACAGTGGTTCCAGAGACATATCATTTAGTAACCAAACAATCCAATTAAAATGGCTCCCAGGATGAATTTGATCACCACTACAGCCTGAAGGAGTGTAATGGTTTTCCCTCAGTTACCATAACTGAAAAATTCATTTGAGAAACAGGAAGCCACAAGACCGACTCTTTTTGACAGGCACAGCTGAGCTTATACTGCTAACCTTAACAGTATGCTGAAGTTCAATAATCCTAGACTGCACAGCTGAAACCTGGAACAGAGCATTAAAAAAGGGAATCACTCCCCTAAAATGGTATTTAACTTCAGATCACTTAACTGCCTAAAGTCTCAGTTGAACTTGCCTATGACCTAGTTTGATGGGTTGACCCCAGCCAGCAGCTGAGCCCCCCACTGAGTTTCTCACTCATCTGCCCTACAGCAGGACAGCTAAAAGAATCAAAAGGCAAATGCTAGGAAAATTCATGGGTTGAGATAAGAGACAGGTTTTTAAGTGAAAAGGGAAGAGAAAAAAAAAAAAGTTATGCAAAGGCAATAACTCACCACCTCCCAGCCACTCTCCAAGCAACAGTTACTTTGGAAAGACTCCCCCCAAATTATTGCTGAGCATGATGTCAAACGGTGTGGAATTTTTCTTTGGTCAGTTTGGGTCAGCAGTCCCAGCTGTGTCCCCTCTCAGCCTCTTGGCCACCCCCAGCCTACTCCTGCAGGCAGAAGACAGATCAAGAAGCAGAAAAGGCCTTGACATAGTGCAAGTGCTGCTCAGCAATAGCAAAAACAGCCGTGTGTTATCAATGCTGTTTTAGTCACAAGTATCAAAGACAACTTTCCTCAAAGCAGCTGGTATGGTGCTAACTCCATCCCAACCGGACCCAGTACACTCAGCAAGCTGCAAACAGTTTTAAAATGAAATTGCAACTATGCTGTTGGGATGTCTTGTAGAACAGCTGGGCTGCTATTGCACACGTTAAGCTGAAGGTATGAAAAATTAAGCATGTCTTGTCTAAAGTATCCCAGATCTATCCTTTAAAAACATTTCAACATTGTAGGCAGTGAGCTTATTTAGAAAGTTAATTTAAACTGTATTTCCTATCTTGTCTTTGTTGTTGGTCGAAACCAACTTCAACAAAACAAGCCTGTCTTAGCTCATCTTAAGAAGTATGCACACACACAATAGCTAAAGTTTCAGTTATTTATTTGGTTATTTCTGAATTCTTAAGAACATGGTTAAGGCGAGAGAGAAGCATATTAGTTACAATTTGTATAACAAGTAATAAAAAGATTTGAGTATCTGTACACTACTTTTTAATATGCTTACTTACTGAATGATGCCTTTAGCTATATTCAGCTTAGCTGGCATTCTTGTGTAAACAGTATTTACTAAAACAAAAAATTAACTAGTACTAGCCATACTTCCAATACACTATTTCAAGTCTACTTTTGCAAACAGAAAGCAGTAAAAATACTTGTCTTAAACATACAAAGCACAGCATTGTCCTAAGTAACAACACGTAACTTTGCAAGTGATATCTGTTTCTTTTAGTTGCAATGGCTTATAGTAGGAGTAAAGTAAATAAAAAGATCTATGAAAAGAAGTCATAACACAATTGGAATTTCACATTTGTCAAGCATATAAGGCTACAAGTTTTACAGTTTGTGAATAAACGAGATACGTTGAACTGTAACATTCCCAGCCATTATAGATGCAAATGCTTGATGCAGCATATCTTCTCTTAGCCTCCAGAAAGGCTCATGTGCAGAAGAAAGAAATCACTGAGTATAATAGCCCAAGTTTAGTGGAATCATCATTATATATATGTACACAGACGTACATGATGCAAGTTTAGACTTCAGGAACAGAGTGATCCATCAGGCTTTTCATAATGCTAGTTGCCATCCTAAAGAAAAGGAAAAGGCATTCAGTTTTGTAAGACAACTCTAGAAGACCACTAAAGCTTCTCATCACTGTATCTTTGTCATTGCTAGCCCTTTAATACAATTTAAAAGTTGGCCTTTTACTCCACTGTTTTTGACAACAAATATGTTGCTACAAAAAGCTGCACCAAACTGCACACGCAGCAGAGAAGCCCATGATACTCAACATTTTTATTAGTAATTGAGTTGCATTATCAACATCTTTCAGAATGTGGGCATGTCGGCAAGTAGAGTAGTATCACAAGTATGAGGGAAAGAGGGCAAGGCGGCTGTTAGACAAAAAACTTTTGTAGAAAGAGCGTACCAAGTGGAGGGGGGGGGAGAAAAACCCACCTCAAATATGCCTGAAGCATTATTAATTTCTAGCGACTTCAAAAACATATTTCTGCAGGAGAGATTTAGCTGTAGAAAGCCAATGCTGCCAAAGGATTAGAAAAAAAACAAAACAAAAAAAACCCAACACCCCAGCTATATCCTGCCAAGAATTATGTTTACATGACCAGAATTAGTTGCAGTAGGAACAACATTTTAGTTACAAGGCAACAAATACTTGTGTTATCCATGTACTTGAAAGTTCTCGGAAACTCAAGTTTAGTCAAATTACATTTAGAAAAAGGTTTTTCCAAGAGAAGAAAAGGCAAAGGAGATCACTAACATGAATAGTTTTAAAACAGAACCAAAACACACCAGTTTGACTAAAACATCAGATTAAACAAGTTTTCAGACTCCCTCCACCCCCTCTCCAGCCTTCAAGTTAAGTTTGTAATTAGGTCTTATGAGTACATTTTATTTAACCTACAAAAAATAGTCACTGTCAACTTGATTATAATTAACACCAGGGCTGCTTTGTTTATTACCTACCTCTTTATTATATACTCATAAATACTGGAAGGCATGACAGTAATGGTCACTACATTTCCAGCTGTTGCCAAGATGTCTGCAATCTGGGGGTCCTGTTATTAAACAAGAAGTCATATGAGCAACGTTACTCAAGGTGACTAATAAAGCAGCAGTTCAAGAGCTTTTTCTAGCACATGTCATGCAGCTTAAGAGACCCACAACTCCTTGCTTGGAGTATTTAACCTTCAGGGCAAATCACTGAACTTCACAGATGTTTGGTTATCAGTATCTTGCACTAACTGACTAGAGACAGACAAAGATGTCATACACAAAGTTCCTACTAGAATTAGACACAGGCTGGCAGGAGGAAGCTTAGTCTTTTTTTTGCCAGCAAAGTTAAACTAAAGATAAAAACTGAGGGTCAGCCCAGCCAGGTAGAGGCAGAGAGGAAGAGAGTGAGCTGCCCTGCCTACAGATACAAAACTGCAAAGAAGCCTCAAACCTTGACTGGAGAGACATGTATGTTAAGTTACCTCTTATGACTTACTTTCTTATTTTATGAACATTAAACAATATATTACAATCCTTTTCCCTCTCCAACACACAATTACTATACATACACAAAAAGCTCACAGCTATCCACACCCATGACATACTACTTATTTTACCTTCAATCCAATTACATTCTGGCCATTAATTTCACAGATGTTGTGCTCTGTAAGAAGTCCATTCCTTGCAGCAGAACTGTCTTTCACTATTGAGGTTATTTTTCCATTCTTGAATATGAAACCAACATGTCCTGTGCTGTCCTTATGCATAGTAATAATTCGTTCAAAAGGCCTATAAGACATTTAAAACACAAAACCATGTTTCAGTCTATTAAACTACAGAAAGAACGACATGCTATTTCAGCATTTTTGACTTACAAACAGTAATTGTACTCTGAAAAGACTCAAACCCAACTACTTTTCATTGTAGCTGAGGTATAACTTCATTTTGTTAATACTGTTATATTAATATATACTTTTTTATAAGCCTTACCTGTTTTCCGTGTTCTACAGGTGTTTCACCATCTGGATTAATCATAATACAAAAGTCCCATAAAACATCCACCCACCACAACAACCAACCAAACACAAATGTCCATTAATAATTAAGTTTTCTCTAAAAACTTTACAAGGCAGATAAAATAGCACAGGCAGTTTTATCAAATGTAGGTAGGCCATAGGATTCTGTAATACAAGCCCTCCCCGACATTTCTACTGCTTTACAGACAATAAACCTTTAAATTGTGTCTTAAAGAGCTAGTAAATCCAGGAAGGGGGTGGGGAGTTGGACACAGAAGTGGTAGACAGAGCAGGGAATTACTACCACAGTATTTTGATTCAATAGGCGATAGAAATAGCATGCCCTCCACTGGGTCAAACTTGGTTCTTAAACAAGAACGAACACTGAAAAAGCTTTGAGGCATATAGCTAGTCATATCGGGTATCATCTGTCTTTTCATAGTCTACAGACCTTATGTTGCATCTGACCTATTATTACTACATACAATTAGCTACAAGCTCATTATTTGACACAATTAAAAATCTGTGTTGATTCATCAAGCATACTTTTAGCAAAACTGGGATTAATTCATATGTAAGCAACAGAGTTCACAAGAAAACTATCATGCTAAATAAAAATGCAAATATATTCATTAATACAGTGAATATTTTGGTACCGTCTTTTATTGCTTTTTCGATTAGTATAAGCAAAAGGCAAGAGTTGTCCAA
>VYXH01000016.1:0-10839 GCA_013397275.1 Burhinus bistriatus | reverse complement strand
GAGACCCGCTGTCGCCTATCCTGAGGAGCCGCCGCCGGCCGCCTCCCCTCGCCCCTTTCCCCCCCAGCGCCATGGCCTCAGGATCCGAGTAAGTGTGGGCCGTCTGCCAGTAGGCTGTGGCCTAGGCCCTGCCGCAGTGGTGCTGAGCCTGGCTCGGCCTGCCTGTCCTTACCTCGCCTCCGCGCGGTGCTGCCTGGGCCCGACACTGATCCCGCTGTGTCATGCAGGCTGTGAGGAGGTGGGGGTGGGGCCGGGAGAGGGATGGGCCGCTCCGCGCGCGCCCGGCCAGGCGCGTGCCCGCAGGGGGGCCCCGCGCGCCGCCGCCCTTCCCCTCCCCCCGTCTCTAGCTCCGGCCGGGCCTCCCCAGGAAGTGTCGAGTCATGGGGGAACCGAGGCCTGGCTAGGCCGGGCCTCCCACTGGGCCCTGGCCGTGCCCCCGCCCGGGGCCGTCCCGACTGGGCTAGGCCTCAGCCAGGGAGGGCTTTGTCTTCCAGGCCCCGAAGCGCCGGGGAAAGCGGTGGAGCGTCTGGCGGGGCAGCGAGGGGGGAGAGGCATGTCCCAGTCTCCTCCCCACAGGCCCGCAGCGGCACTCGGGTCGGGGCTAGAAGTGATTTGGCATTAGAAGAGGCAGATATGTTGTGCCGGGCTGGCCTTCGTGGCAGCTGAGGCAATCGGCTATATTTTTGTCTCCGGTGTCTTGCCTCACTCTGTTTTCAGTTCCAGGCTAAGGGTCATCTCTTGTGCTCCTCAGAAATGAGTTGAGTAATACTGGTCTCTCAGCTCCCAGCCCACGTGTGCAAGCCGCTTAATTGCCCCTTGAGAGGAGTAAAAATAGAACCTAATTTCCCAAACTCAAGAATACTTTAAGTGAATTGTTGGCCTCACCAGAGGCGCTTTCAGTCCCTTTAGTGTTCGTGGTTTATCTTCTCCTTTTCTTTTGCAACTCCTGCAATTTAGACCTACTTGGTCCTACTAAGTCAGTTCCAGTAAGTTGTGCCAAGAATTTAGTGTCCGTGGTAGAGCTTGTGATGGAAGTGATGGTCTCAAAGGCATATTTTGAGTCTGAGCGAGGTGAACAGTGTCTTTGAAAATAAATTTCTACTTTTGCAAAGTTGTTCTCACCACATAGGAATCAACAAAAGTTACTCTACAACTGGAAAACAGTTCCTTTTTAGTTGCAATTTTTGGGTCAATGCTGTTGGCAGCCATCTTGCTGAATTGAGCTTTAGCACAGAGAGTAGCATTGCAAGAACTAATGGAGTGTGGTTTTTAACGAGATTCTCGTTTTCATGTGCATACCTGTCTGAAACAGTATTTGAGAACTTGGCATCTTGAGCGTGGGTATGAACTCACTGCTTGGTTGTCATGTGTTGTTCCAGTAAGTGGCTGCAATCATCAGATATTTCACTCATTTGCTTCAATGGATAAAATGTTTTATGGATTTTTTTATTTATGTTTTTAATATTTACCTGAGGAAAGTAGTTCAGTCTGTAACACGGATGTTCAGGTTCAGGGCGGTAAGAAACCGCTGACAGGAGGGTATTGATAAAAAGGCACACCAGCATACAAAACATGACTGTTTTCACTTTCGTTACTCAAGCTGGAATAATTTTGAGTTGGTGACTTTCATTTTATATTTATCACAGACTTGCAGGAACAACTTAGTTCCCTACTTTATGTGGAGCTTCAGAGATTGGTAGTCGTTTTCAGAAGAATAATTACTTTCTGCTCTCACTCTTCATACTGTCCACCGCAATGCATAGCCTCTGGGCATTATCACATGCTGAACAAGGGGAGCTCTGACACAGAGAAAAACAATGAAGTGATGTAAGTTGTAAAACGTCTCTCCCCACCTCTTCACTGTGTCAAATGGGGCTATTGGACTGCTTTACTGAGAGAGAAAAGGGGGCTAAGGATGGAAACTAGGAACCCATTATTGTTGGTCTTTAGGGCTAGTACATATTTGCTTCAATTTTATTGATGTCTTGTGCTTTTTATGCAAGTTTGGCTATTAGCTGTGCTATTATGTCCTTGCTTCTGGTCTCTGTCTAGGGGCAGGCTTTTGATGCAGGTTTTGAATTTCCTTTTAATTCCAAAATAGCTCTAAAGCTACATTTTGTGTTCAGTTTATCTCTTTGTTGAGTTAGTGAAAGAAAGGTGCGAGAGGGAAAGTGTGTGAGAGAGCTGACAAAAGGGGTGAGTAGGGGAGATAATCTAGAGAATTTGCCCCAGGCTCTCTCTGACAGGGAAACTCATTGAGGAGCTTAAAAAATTACCTAGGTTAGCTGTCTGTCCTGCCCTTTGCTGAATTTTACCAGCACACATAGGAAAGTTGGCAGGAGAGAACCCCAACCCATGCCTTAGGCTTTCCTTCTTGGTGTTTTCAGTTCAGGCTCTCCTTTCCTGATGCACAGATGTCGGGGATTGTCTGAGCGTGGTTGAGGTGCACAGACATATTTTGTTCCATCATCTCAATTACAGCATGAGGAACCCCCAGGAGAGATGCAATGAGGGCAAATGGTGATAATAATATTCTAAACTGCTACTGGAAGATGGATAATGTCTGTCAAAGTCCTTACCCTTGTCTGTAGGAGAAATAACATCACTCTCCTGTGTAGCTGTCATGTAATTTCTTAACGCCTTTGTTCCTTTGTCTGCAGAACTGTCAGGTCAGATAACTGAAGCTGACCCCACACATTTTGACGTCTGCATGTTGTTTCTTGGAGACCTTTATTCCATTTTTAATGTCTCCAAGCTTTTCAATTGCTTTAAGTGCAGTAATGTACTGACAACATTGATCCAGCTCTCACTTCTTACTTAAGAAACTGCAGATTCAGTTCTTCAGTACTAAAACTTTTTTTTTCACATTCAGCAGACCTAAGTGGACCTTTTACTGTGCTGTTCAGCCCTGCTGTGTGTCAGGAGGTATCTGAACTTTTTTTCCAGATTTATACAGCTTTTGGGTTATTGAAAGTTTTGGTCCAAAAGCTTCCACTTGCTGCCCAATTCCTCTTCCATTTATTTTTATCTCATATCCCAGACCATTTTTTAGGCTGCGCAGCAATCTCTGCATCCTGAGGGACAGCCACTCAGTTTCAGTGACAGTTTATGTAGCCAAAGTCTGGCAGCAGTTTCTTATTAAAGTTCTTTGGATCCACATCTTGTGCAGAGGGATATGATTTACATTCACACTTTGAACAGGCTAAATTGTTTCTTTCTGGTGTCCCTTGGCTCAAGTTTTAAAATCTACCTGCTAAATTGATTTCCAGTGTCCAGGAGCTAATGCTGAGGCAAGGTCCTTACAGGTAGGTTGTTGTTTTTATCCACTGTTTTAACCACAAGATCCTGTCTGGCCTGACAATGTATTGGTTTTGGTTTTCTTATTGCGCTCTTGGTTTTCCTGGAAATCCCAAACCTTTTAGGACTTTACCAAGACCATGTTTTAGGTTGAAGATGGAATTCACGAGCTCTTTCCTGGATGTATCCATCAGCCTTTCTTGTGTCTTTTTGGGTTTAGAGAATGGATCTGTAATATCTCATGTGGTCATTGAAAGGGATGGATGTCGATTTCTTACCTCTTGCACTCTTTAATGAAGAGAGGAAAAAGGCGACTTTCCCAGTGCTGGCAGTCCTGGAAAGACATGTTTTACGACTCCTTCTTTTCTTCACTTAAAATAATGTTGCCTCTCATTTCCAGCATATTTCCTATGCTACCAGGGCTTATGTGAAGCTTGAAAACCTTTTGGAAACAAGCTGGCTGCCCTCATAGGCTTGCTTGGTATTGTTCCTCCTTTTCAGTGTCAGAGAAAGGAGCCAATACCACATAGCCTGTCTTGGAAAAACCTCTATCCTGAGGGGTGAAGGGACCTCAGGTAACATCACACTGTAGGTATGTCACCTCTCGCTGATGTACTTCTAAAAAATGCAGTGAGCATGCCAAGTGATGCACTGCTGCCACAGTCTGTGTTTGTGCTGTTTAGCTGCTTGCTCTGCCGCTTCCACTCAAGGCTTGATTTCTTCTGGTTATTTTGTCCCTAAAACAGTGAAAAGGGGCCAAAGTGTACAGCCAACACTGTTGTCCACAAAGCTTCCTACTCTCTGCTGGTGCTTGCTTAGGATAAAGGAAGACTATTTTTTCTTTTTGGTGAGAATCAAACCAAACTGTGCAAAGTTTTCTGTTCTGACCTTAGTTACTGGCACATCTGGACTACTTTGAGAGAGTAGTCAGACGCCCACACAACACTCTGCTGTTGTTGTGGCAGGCTAACGTACAACTTCCAAGAGCTCCTCAGGAATCAGTTGGTTCAAGTTCATATTTCTTTCGTAAAGTGAATCACGATTAGATTTTGAAGGAAATCACTTAATCTGCCTTTCTTCCATTTCCTTGCTGTTTGATGTGCTCCATTTTGTCAAGGCAAATGAATTATCTGTCATATTTTTTGCGGCGTAGTGGGCTAGAGCTGCAGTGACTCCTGTGAAGGAATTATGGAAAGGTGCTTATATCCTAAAAAAAAAAAACCAAACCCCAACACATTTTTCATGAGCACTTGAATATTTCTACTGGCTTGCTCCTGTCAGGGGAGCTGCAGCATTGTCCTTTAATTCCCCTATTTATCTGGGATTTGACACCAAATAGACTTGAACTTTTGTTTCGGTGGCAGTGGTTACATGTCATTTCAGATGAGTCTGACTAATTCTCTTAGGCAAAACATCTTACAGTCAGCAACATCTCACTGATCACTTATTTTCATAGATAGCTTCATAGCTATTTCCATTTGAGGCTAGTAAAGTAGTTATATTTAGTGACAGAAAACATTCTGCTTTGAACTCCTGAAACTGGTGCCTAGGAATAATATTCTCCTTTGTCTTACAAACGAGTATAGTTTCTAAAAGACAAGACAACAAAGAAACCTGTAAAAAATGGAGAACAAAACAGGGGGGTGGCTGGAAAGGGGGGAGCAATATCACTTGGACTCATTAACTTCTGTTTTCTTTGCCAGTTCTAAAGCAGATGACTTATCAACTGCTATTCTGAAGCAGAAGAACAGGCCCAATAGGTTAATTGTTGATGAAGCCATCAATGAAGACAACAGTGTTGTGTCACTGTCTCAGGTGCGTCATCTATAAAAGCCATGCATTTAATCTGGTAACAAGCAAGCTGTTGCTGTCTATTAACTTGAAATGTAATTTTGCAACATTAATCGAAGTATTTCTGTCAGAAGCTGCAGCAGTTACAAGTGAGGGAGGTGGGTTGTCTTGTTTTCTAACACTCTTCTGTGATAAAATATATTTTGATTCTCCACTTTTAGGATTCAGTTGAGCTTGTGCCCTTAGTCTGGCTTCAGGATTAGCTCTTGACTGGTGTAGTGGGAGCCTCTGTCTTTGTAGATCTAATATATCACTTCCAAGATGTAATTCTCCAAAGTCAAGTAACTCTCTTTCAAACACTTGAATTCTTGTTTTGTCAAAAGCTTGTTCTAATGCTGTTATTGCTTACAGGCAAAAATGGACGAATTGCAACTGTTCAGAGGAGACACTGTTTTGCTAAAAGGAAAGAAGAGGAGAGAAGCGGTCTGCATTGTTCTGTCAGATGATACCTGCTCAGATGAGAAGATTCGCATGAATAGGGTTGTTCGCAACAACCTGAGAGTGCGCCTGGGTGACGTGATCAGGTGAGGACTTGTTTGCTAACTGTTGCATATTCCTGGGTTGCCTAAATAACTTGTGTGCTGGCTCTGAATTGATTGAGTCAGTAGCAGAGACAGGACCTGCAGGAGGTATTCTTTCATCTCCCAGAGCAGATCACAGAAACGTGTTGAACTGCGTGGCTTATATCGGGGATCTCTGTTTACTTTTGCATGTGTTTCTGGATGCATGCACATTCAGATTAATACTAAAAAGCGATGCTAAAGATTCTTGAAGTCTCTTCAGGACCTTTATAAGCCCCGGTCTTGTCATTAAATTGAGTTGTTCCATTATCCCACTGTTGTCACAGTCATCTTCCCAAATTTATAGTCAGATGAATTCACAAGTTTTTCTTGTCTAAGCAGTAAGCAATATTGTAATTGATCTCATAGTATGGTTAGCTCAACCACTTAGCTGCCCTATGACAAACAGAAGTTAAAACTTGCTAGAAATGAGTAACAAAACCATGAAGCAGTCAAACAGCAAGATTAAAAATCCTCAAAGGTTTTTTTATATTCCAATTTTTGTTATAAACCATTCTATTATAGGAGTGGGGGGAAAAAACATGTGAGCATTTCTTAAACATAAAAATGCTAATTTGCAGGCTTAAATATGTAAGGGCTAACAGCTCTTCCTCCTGAGCATCTTCCTAATCTGGAATATCGTGTATGTTCTGGGAAAATTTGAGCCTGGTTTCTGACATTAGACTTCCTGGGGTGATATCAGGAATAATCTTAAAACGCAAAATGTGTTTCATATGAACTTTGTAGAGGAGAGGAACAAGTCTGTTCCACCCATCTCTCTACCACTAGAAAATGCAAGTTTTAAACACAACTATAGTTGGAACAGAATAGTGCTTTGAGCCAGTCTGTGGATTTAAAATAAAGGTGAATCCTTACTTTAACCTGATGTGAGGTTACTGTTGGAGTAATTTCTAGTGTGACAGTTCAGCCTGTGCTCTCCCCTTCTCTGCTGGGACTGTGTCTGTAGTGGTTCTCAGCCTTCCAGATGTGTTACCAATTGTCTTAGCTTTGTTGCAAGGGTCAGAGAATTTTCACACCTCTTGCCCTCAAAGTTTTTTCTTGCTGATCTTTAAGTACTTATTGTGTTACTTTCTGTGGCCTGGTTTCTGCCAAAATCCAGATTCATGCGCTAATTGCTTCCTGCTTGTAGTCTGTCAACTGTTTTCATCTGGGGCAGTCTGTCTTTTCCTTTACCCTTCTGCTACCTCCTCTCTGTAAAGTATGTGGTAAAAGGATCTATTAAGAGTTTCAAACAAGGTAGTGTATGAAAAGTCACGTGCTCAGCTGAAGTTTCACGTAGGCTTTTCTTAGCTGGCAAAGCCAGTTTGAGCTTTCTACCTCTCTGCCACAGCTTGATACTCTGAGGTGTCACTACAGTAGGCTGTTGGCCTACACTGTAAAATAATAGCTGAAATGTTTATTTAAAAAGGGAGAAGGAGCCTTTGGACTTTAACCTAAATGTCAGTCTCCACAAAGGGGGATTGACAGACACCTGGCTACCCCTGGTCGATACTGTGAGAGCTTTTGCTCAGAATCAGGGTTATTGGCAACAGGAGCTCTTTTCTCTGTATTAAGTTATGAGAGAGTAAGGAAGGAACAGAGTTTCCCCCAGCTCCCTTTCCCTTACAGTTGGTTCAGCAGTAGCTCCTTGTTGAAACAAACATTCGTTCACTACTCTTGCAGGTCTTTAGGCTGCATTAGTAACTTGTGAATGTGCCTTGGGGATGGCAAGGGGGGCTACAGAAGAGCAGGGGGTAGGAAGAAAGTATGAAACTCCACAGCAGTTTTGAATAGGGCTGAGAGGAGTGAAGGAAAGCATGTGTTGTGAAGATTAGCTCTCTGATGGGCATGATTTTTGCCTTGTCAGCATTCTTGCGCAAGTGGGAAGTCTCACCAGGGCTTTGGACAGTCCTTTCTGGCATTTGTACTGGCCTGGGAAGGGACATCACTGCCTTTTCCAGACTTGGATGTAAGTCCAGGATGATATGGCTAACTGGAGTTTTCTTCTGTTGCAGCATCCAGCCTTGCCCAGATGTGAAGTATGGCAAACGTATCCATGTGCTGCCAATTGATGACACGGTAGAAGGGATCACGGGGAATCTGTTTGAGGTCTATCTGAAGCCGTACTTCCTGGAAGCATACAGACCCATCAGGAAAGGTAATAGCACCTGTTACCGAAGTCCTGATGGCAGTGAGTGTGAGCTAGTCCTGAGATTGAATAAAGAGAATTTCTAGAAGCTTGCACAGATCTCCATGAAGCATTAGACTGACATCTGTGGGATGAGATTTTGCTGGTGCTGATTTAATTTTTTTCCTAATCTTCAGAAGAAAGGGTGATATCTGTTGCTGCCTGGCAGAGAAGCTTGATAGTTAATCCTGCATTTTTTTTGCTACATGGGATGGGAGAGCATTAGAAAAGGCTCAGGTAGAACTCAGTTTAATGAGATTTTTCTCCTGAGTTGCTACCACTTGATGGGATTGGGGAGTTGCCCACATATTAATCAATTGGTTGGATATACTAGCTGGCACCCTAAATTCACTTTTTCAAAGTAATTAATAACTGGGAGAGTGCATAAAAAACCAAATATACTTTTAGAGTTGTGCTAGTAGCGCTTCTGTTAGAACAAATAGGTCCTAATACAGTATAAACACAAGTTGGAGTTATCCAGCTTCTGTAGCTCAGTTTAGCCAGGAGTCATAGTGCAGTATTATATATTATTCTGCTTCTGGAGATGACCAGTTGTTATAACTAGTAACAACTAGTTATAACTACTTCAAAATTAATTTTTATTAAGTTGGGGCTTTTTGCCTGTTTTAGAAATGTTAAATTGAAACCAAATGGAAAAGAAATGTGATTCCTTGCCTTTGTGTTTTGTATTTAGAGAGAGTATTCTTTTCTATTGTTTTCTGGTTTTGTTTGCTGTTTGTTTCTGGATGAAATTTGAGAACTTCATCTGCTACAAATCTAAATGGTGCTTGGGTAGTCACAGTACATGCAGCTCTTGAGTTTAAAATGCAGAGCAGTGTTAAAAATGCCAGCAGTGTATGCCTATGTAAACCACTTCCTTGTCCTCTGGGGCTGCTGGTAGTACAAGGGTTGACATTTTGCAGACGTCTGTTGCAGCAGGCTACTGAAATGTGGGGTTTTACAGGTGACATCTTCTTGGTGCGTGGAGGGATGCGTGCAGTGGAGTTCAAAGTGGTAGAGACAGATCCAAGTCCTTACTGCATAGTGGCTCCGGACACAGTGATCCATTGTGAAGGAGAGCCCATCAAACGAGAGGTGAGCAGAATCCTGCTGTGCAGTTCTACTGCCTGAAATCTGTTTCAGTGACAGTCCTTGAGAGCAGCAGTGTTTGCAGTTCCTGTTTTGGCATTTTGTGTATTGGATGTAATGATTAAAACCTCTGGTTTCAGGAGATGAGCTGCTGCTGAAGGTAGTCAAAGAAATGTGCTTCCAGTATCCTTCCTCAGATGCTGAGATAGCACCAATGCTTAGGTTTGCTGATGAGATGCCATACTTTGGCAGCAGCTGGTTTTGCATCTGCTTCCAGATATCTCATGCTGGACTTAAATGTGTCTTTTCATTCCAAAGTTCTCTTGATCCATAGCAGGGAGGGCTTACAATGTTGCTAAATTTCATGCCATGTGAAAAGAAAGCAATTAGTGCTTTTTTGGTGAGAAATTTGAAACCTCTAAATGGTTGATTTTTTTTTTTATTTTTTTAATTATTTTTTTTTCCCTAGTCCCTTAAAGTATCTAGCCTTGAGCATCCCAAGCTTGAGGCAGCCCGAGTGGATTATCTGTCAGGTCTTGGCCACCTTACTGTAGGAAATCTCAGAGAAATGAGCTAAGGTGGTTGTATACTTCATCAAGTAAGTGCCTTTTTACTACCTGCAAATCAGGGTGAGTGCTGGTTTGTAGTTAGCTGCCTTCTGAAAAATTCACCTCCATGTGACACTTTTGAGACTGTGTCTGGGCACCGGATGAGTCCAGTTTGGGCTCTTCAGAACACAGCAGAGACAGACAGGAGCAAGTTCAGCCAAGGCCACCAAAGTGATGAGGAGCTAGAGGTCAGAATGAATGAGGAGCAACTGGGAGAGTGGATTGATGCAGCATGGAGAAGGGAAGGCAAAGAGGCAGGCTTACTGGCAACTGCCTGATGGGAAGGGGTGGATAACCTGGCTCTTCAGAGAGCTGCGCCCAGGGACAGGACTAGAGGCGATGGCACAGGCTGGATCAAGGGAAATTCACAGTAGATATTAGGAAAAAGGTTTCCACAAACCCTGGAGCAAGGCCTGGAGAGGGCAGGAATCTCCAGACCTGGAGACCTTCAGCACTTTGATAAGGCAACCTGCTTGAAGTAGTAGTTCCTGTTTGTGTGGCTTGGACTAAACCCCTCTGAGATTCCAGGCTGTGTTATTTTATTATTTTAGTGTGGCTTAATGTTACAGATAACTAAGGCCAATAGAGATTTGGACAGCCAAATGAATGGATGCTGTAGAGCTATACTGAAAGAGTTGGTTACAGTTGGTCTTATCTGCACATCTGGATCTTAACATTCTCTGTTACTTTGAGTCAATCCCAAAAGAAAACACTATGTTGGAGAACTGTATGGTAGCTAGGGTATGTCAAGTAGTTAGAAATATCACTTACTGTTTAAGGAGATGAGAGAAAATGGCCTCAAGTTGCACCAGGGGAGGATTAGATTGGATATTAGGAAAAATTTCTTCACCGAAAGCATTGGAACAGGCTACCCAGGGAAGTGGTGGAATCTCCATCCCTGGAGGTATTTAAAAGACGGGTAGACGTGGTGCTGAGGGACATGGTTTAGTGGTGGTTTTGGCAGTGTTAGGTTGATGGTTGGACTCAATCTTTAAGGTCTCTTCCAACCTAGGTGATTCTATGATTCTATATTTTATACTGGGTTTCATTTTCTATTGTTATCTTTGTTAGCCACAGAGGGTCGCACAACTTGTTTTGCACTAGAGTCTGTAGGGGTCCTGGCAGCAGAGGCTGTCATTCAAGAGGGTGGGCTTCAGTGAGGTCTAGGTATGTGCAGGCATTTCCCTTTGCATGTCTGGGAAGAGAGATGTGTGAGCTGACATAGGCAGGACGCAGGAACAACCAC
>VYXH01000015.1:13209-37453 GCA_013397275.1 Burhinus bistriatus | reverse complement strand
ACCCGTCAGGACTGCGCTACATAGACCATGTGTGCATTAGTTGCATGACACTGGGGCACTGTTTTAATTTAAAATGGATTAGGCTTTGTTTTCTTTTTAGCACAATAACATTGCACGCATTGTTGGGCGATAAAACCCACAGATAGCTATGCCAGCGGGGTGTTGGGGTGGACGTGATCAGCAGCACAGTATGAGCTGAGACGGCGAAGAGAGGGGGGGAAAGCCTATAGAAATGTGCTGCTGCTAGCAGAGACAGCAGCTCCTGGGGAGGCCCTTGCACAACCTCTGAATAGCTCCTTCCTGAAAGAGGGTAGAGGGGCCGGCCACCCAGAATTTGGATGACAGCTGGAGCAGGACACGGGGTGCAAGGTGGCAGGGACGCCTGTGAGCCAGCTGTGCCTTGTGTCACTCCTACTCACAGCCATGCGACGGTGATGGCACTGATGACTCCTGGGAGGACACTGGGAAGAGGAGGTGAGGATGTCTCAATTCACCACAGCATCTATTAGTAAATTGCTGTTTTTCCCAAGGTGGTTCTGCCCCTCCCTGCTCTGCCTTCCTCCTGATTTCCCTGGGCTTAAGCTCTGCATTTAGTGCCGGCATACAAGGGAAGCACTGCCTGACCAAGGTGCTCTGGCAAAATCACTTTGTTTCCCAGGTTTCTTGGCAGGACCTTGATATCACATGCACCAGGTTCCTTCGCTACCCTAATCCGTGCCTGTTAGCTGGCAGCAGCACAAGGCAGAAGGGATGTTATTCAGCAGCGCTGACCCGGAGCTGCAGGAAGCACTCCCTGAGCACAAGGGCTTTGGGGTGTCCCAGGGCCACACAGCTCAGTGGGGACACCTACCTATACCCCACTGTGATGCTGGAGACCAGACAGTATTTCTGCCTCTTGCAGAATCAGAGGACTCCCTAACAAATCCTCCTACAGCCTCATTAGCTCACCACACCAGTGTTATCAACCAAGCTGGCCCTTGCAGGTCGGACCCAGTTGTGCCTGGATCTCCTCTTCAGACATGTTGACTCCTGGCACATGTGATGCCTGAGGAAGCTGATGCTGCCGGCAAAATGCAGTAAGAGTGCTCCCACAATGCTCACATAGCAGCTGGGGACCTGACCCCATGCAGCTCTCTGCACAGTATTTTCTCAGTACTTTCTTACCTGAAACGCTTCATAACCTCTCATGGCTTTTTTTAGCATCAGTTTTGCTGCCGACGTGCTCCAGACCAAGCATCCCTTGCTTCGAATGGTAACAGAAGGCACTGGGCTCCCCTGGGATGTTTTGTCACTACTAGAGGGACTGCATCTCCATGCAGGCAAGGACAACAGGAGCTCCTGTGGATGTGGTGTGGGTTGGGGCTCAGAGCATGCTGCAAGGTACTGCCGTAAGTGTAACCAACATTGCTGCCCCAGGCAGGAATGCAAGACGGAGGGAATCAGAGGCAGCATGAGAAAACCCACAGACCCGCACGACACCAGTGTCCATCTGCCCTGACCTGCCAGGCAAGTGGAAAAGCCCAAAACTGCAAGACTGCAAGCCTGTGCAGGCCCTGTAGCAATGTGCTCCCAGGAGAGAGAGGTACCTACGTGGTATCAGCAGGCAGCCGGGGCTGGTAGGAGCACAACTGCTCAGAGGAGCAGAAGTACGGCGGAGGCTCTACGCAGTGCAGATAGGAGCAACCAGTTCCCACTGCTGCTCCAGTGATGCCAGGACAGCCCAGAGCCACCAAGGCAGGAGACTGTCTCTGCCAAGGGAGGTGGCCCAGGGCACTTGGCATAGGCTGCTGCACCACCAAAGCCTCAAGTGGGCAGTCTGAGAAGACAGGAAAATGAGCCAGCATAAGCCACCAGTCAGCAGCAAAGCTGACATGTACCCTGGGTCCTCCTGAGCCCTGGGAGGATGCCTTGCATGTTGTGGGGAGGACTGCATGAAAGCCTTGCCCTGGGCCCTTTGAGAGGTCCGGCCAGGTGATCCTGTGGTCTCTTATGGGCTTGATACACAGTGAATTGACAAGTCCTTTCCTGGTGGCAATTTAAATAGACCTTCTTGTTACGCAGAGACTCTTCTCTAGCAGGTATAATTACAGCAGGAATGCAGAGAGTACAGTTTTGGTTCCATCAGATGCTAGTAATTCCCTCCTCCCACAATCAGTCTTCCAGCATTTTATTTGTCTGATGCGTCAGATCGTATTTTCTTAAAGGGGAAAAGAGTTAGGAAAACACTTAGCAATAACAAATTAAGTGTCATTAAGTCAGGCAATCACAGGTGAGACTTAATGCCCTAATTTATCTAGCTCTTCCTGCAGAAGAGCTCCTCGGTGCTATATCCAGCTGTTGTTGCTGATGGATGTTACACGCATCCAACCCTTGAGAGCAAATGGGGGCCCTTTGCATTTGATCTGGACTGACATTGTCTCTTCCAAGGAGTTCTAGACCTTTTAGCTCCTACCAGGACAGCAGAGATAGGACCCTACCAAGCCAAAGCTCATGCTACAAATTCAAACCTAAGGAGAGTCCCCAGCTGCTAAAGAAAAACACTCTGCAAACAGTAGGTTCTCCTCTCCTACTCAAGTCCAACTAGATCAACCATCTCCTTTGGCAGCAGTCCCTACCTGAGGGATACAGTTTACACAAAAGGGACAAACGAAGAGCAACCAGGCTGTTTTGGACTGGGAGGAGGAAGGGAGGGACTCATTCAAGTGCTAATTGCTTTTCCACGCAGTATAACAAACCAGCATGAACACAGTGAGAAGATAAAATTGAACAAAGATATTAATCGCTGAAACTCAGAAAGAGCACAGAGCTACATTACTATTTTACATATGTACATGTATGTGTGTATATAGGAGAAGAGGAAGTAGAAGAGATCTGTAAAACACATCACACCAAGTTTGGCCAGTGCATGCAGAATGCGCCAGGTGCTAAGTGCAAAACCTAGACAACTGCAAAGTCATCTGCACATGCTGCAGGGAAACTTAGGCCATTTATTATTAAACTGCAGACTGGCCTCTTTCTCAAACTGTATCCTTCAACGGAGAATAAAAATCAGTCAGGGAAAAACTGAAGATAGCGAACACCAGCCAAACCATGAGGAAACCTGCTCTAGGTGAACCTGCTCTGGCAGGGGGAGTTGCACTAGATGATCTCCAAAGGTCCCTTCCAACCCTGGTGATTTGGTGATGCTGTGAAACCCCACCCCAGAGCTAGGACTCCCGTGTCCCCTGTGAGCTGTCTGTCGGCAGGGCAGCCTCGGTGGCGCTGGCATCCTTGCTCTGCTGCCCGCTGCCAGGCTAATGCCTGGGGACAGCTGTGGGGCCCATTGAGCCCCCAGCCCAGCAGACACCCGGCCCCGGCCTCTCGCTCTTGCTGCAGCAGAACCATGAGGGGATAACAGGATCAAAAGAGCAGTAACAAGCTCTGGGAACTTGTCAGACAAATGTGTTTTTAACTGAATCCCAAATGAGCTGCTGAAGGGGAGCATTAGTGCTGTCACGTGGAGCACATGATTTTGGAATTCATTAAGCCTTTGATGCAGTGTTAGCACCGCCGTCCCCTGTCCCAGCCATTAGCCAGCTGGCTGAAAAGCAGCCAAGTTTCCTTCACCCCAGAAATGGAGGAATGGCCTGCGTTTGCAGCAGGTCACAGGAGCTACAGAGCTAGAGCATGCGTGCACTAGATGGGCTGATTGCACCCATCTTGAGAAAAAATGGCACCTCTTCTTGGAGCCCTTGGCAAAAACATGCCATTCCCCGTGTCATCTGAGGCTTATTCAGAGAAATCAGATGCTTCCAGAGAAGCTTCCTTTCTTCTTTCTGTGAGACAGGTTACAGAGGAATGAAAAATTCAGTAATGGAGAAGTGGAACTACAGCTGGAAGCCCTGCATTTAGTTACCGAGAACCAGAACAGAAGCACCTCAATTTTGGGTGAAACCAGAAAAGAACTGCAATTGAAAGCTAAATGCAAATGTTACTGAATGTTGTTGGCTATGGCACAGGGTCATGTTTTGCAGCACTATCTCAAATACAAAGTCCCCTCCAAAACTCCAACTGTCCCTTGCTTGAGGACAGTTTGTAGATTAACCATGCTGCGGATGTAAAGACACAGAGGTCACTCTGTCCATAGCCAAGACACAATAAACATCATTATAGTTTGCTTTTCAGGCTAGAAAAAGCTCAGCTGCTTTTTCACAAGAGCTGAAGCAAGTTACCTGTGTAATTCCAGCTCAGAACACTGGGGATTGTACACCAAGACACCCGTGCAGTTCTGTGCCGAGGCCATGGGGTGCCCCTTGCTCCTGGTCCGTAGGAGCAGCGTGGTGCAGAGTTGGCTTGGCGCCGGAGCAGCACCCATGCGAGCACACTCCCACCCAGCTTCGGCTTTAGGAATCACAGTGGGCACACGACAACAGCTCAGCAGGAAACAGCTCACATTAGGAACAGTAGCTCTGGGTCAGGGGTGACCATGCTGGATCCAGGGTGTCTTCTGCAGAAGCATTTCTGTGTCCTTGCACTGCAAATACTTGCCATTACCTAACCTGTTGGGATTGCAATCCATTCCCCCTCCCTCCCCTTCCGGGAGCAAACTTACAGGCAAACAAATACACAAGTTATCTCTTACAACCTTAAAACAGGGTGACAACTGCCTACTCCTAACTGGGATCTGCATGGTGTCATGGCCTCCGTTCCTCCAGGGGAGCCACCATGCTGTCCTTGGGCAGAGCTCCCGCAGTACCGGCCACTTTCCCCCTGCTCTCCTCCCAGCACAGTGCACGCAGCGGGGCCAAGCTGGTGCGGTCTCAGCTCGGCAGGCCCTTGCAGCCCCAGACAGTATTTGGGTGAGGTGATGCTTTTGGCAGAAACTCCACAGCTGTGCTGGTGCCTGCTACACCAACCACAGCAGGGCTCAGCTGCTGGTGGACACCTCCAAGGCACAACACAGCAAGAGAAACCCTTTGAAACGCTCCCCCAGGTCTCCTGACACTGTCAAGTGGTTTTTCTTCCTCATTTTCCAACATCCTAATTTGCCAAATGTTTTTGCTTGACTAGAGGCCAAGCACAGCTTTGGGAACGAATTCTGTGGTGCACTGGGGGTTCCCCTGGCTGTTAATTGCCAGGACCTGTGATGCTAAGAGCTGACCCCAGCCATGGCAAGCTCAATGCACAGACCAAAACACAAGCTGAAAGCTCTCCAGCCTGGCCTGCCCTGTCCCAGAGCAGCTGTGAGCCTCAGAAATGCTGTGCTTCCTCCAGGGACCCTGCTGCGAACATGACCCTGTAGTCAGCAGCATCCCAAAATGCAGTGAGAGTGGGGTCAGTAGCTGCCCAGAGCCTCATTCAGGTGTGAATGTATTGCAGAAGGGGCTAAAGACTGGCCATAACTTTGCTGCTGGACTCGGGTCCCATGGTGCTGCTTTGGGCTTTAGTCCTGCACCTTCTTTGGATGCTTCATGTCTCAACCTCCTCTAAAGTAGCTCGAAAGGTGCTCAAGTTGCAACTGCTGCTAATCTTAAGTGGTGTGTTACGTTGGCTGTGAGAGGTACAACAGTAGCTAATAGGATGTGATTTTCTAGTAGGTTCCCAGGTGTCCTGGTTTGAGGTAAAACAGAACCAATTTTCTGTTCAGCAATTTTAATTTGNTTCATTATTTTCTATTTATTATTTTATTATTAATATTTTCATTAAAGTAGTTTAGTTCCTTCTAAACTCTCAAGTCCTTTTTTCTCTCTCCCCCTTCTCCTTGGAGAGGGAAGTGGGGGAGAGCATCTGTCGTTCATCTCAGTGGCTAGTCCAGCCCAAACCACAACACCAGGGAACTCCAAATTAGTACAGAAGAACCAAATTAACATGTGTCCTGGTTCCGGCAGGGATAGAGTTAATTTTCTGGCCCGGGACACAGGTATTCCATACCATGTGACGCCATGCCCAGTCCATAGGGGGGAGCTGGCCGGGGAAGGAGGAGTCAGTCGCCGCTTGGGAGCGGGCTGGGGCGGCCCGGGGTCCGGTCGGTGAGCGCCGGTACAGTAACCGGGTGTGTACGTTCTTCCATCAGTGTTATTGTTGTTGTTGTTCTCCTTTTCTCGTTGTTGTTGTGTTAAACTGCCTTTATCTCAACCCATGAGTTTTGCCTTTTTCTTTTGATTTTCCCGCACTGCTGCGGGGGTTGAGCGAGCGGCCGCGTGGTTCTTTGTTACCGGCTGAGGCCAAACCACGACAACATGCAAAAGGATAAATGAGATATGCTGGAAGAGATGACGTACCCTTTGTCATATCTCAAAACGTCCAGGAGTTCTCTGAAGGAAACTAACCATAACAAATTAATTGGAAAGCCATAACAGAGTCTGTTAGAGTGATAAGATGAAAAACTGAAAAAAACCCAAATAAATCACTAAACCACCCCAAAACAAAAGACCTTTTTCACACTGGAAGGTTGCCATAGAGTGAACACATAACAGAGGTGTGAAAGACCATTCAGAGAAGACAGAGGCACAGCAGAAAAGCACAGTGAATTATTCACACTAGTAAGGAACGAAGGGAAATTCCCACGCTGCAACCTCCTTTTGCAGGGACAAATGAAGCAACCTGCTTCAAGTGAAAGCGTCAGCAGGGTATGTTTCAAAACAAATTTATTACACGAACAGTAAATTACATAGATATAGCATTTATTGAAGAACTCTGGAGGAACCCCAACACAGATCTCTCAGCAGCTATGGCGCGTGCAACCTGTTGCTTAATTCAGCCTGAAATGAGAGGAATGGCAGAAGACAAGTGAGATGCCAGGGTTGGGCTTTTGTTTTTTTAAGAGCTTTGGGTAAATCTGAGGACCTATAGCTTGTGAATCTGAGTTCCACACTGGGAATTAGGAATAGAATTCCTGGGCACATAGAGAAATGGGATTAAAGGGGAAGAAACAACCCCATTCCTGCAGAAGGAAGTCACGTCTCACTCCTTTAAGGAGTGAGAAATCTTGTTTTATGGATGTGGCTGGACAGATGGGTGTACTTGGATGCCCAAAACACTTTCAGCAAGATTCTACACCAAATGTCCTTAATCCCTCCTCTCCACAACATGTTTATTCTCATGGTTAGTAACAAGGCAGAAGAAAGTGAATGGAAAATGTCAGTGTTTAATATGGAGGAACGTACCAGTGCTGTCCTACCAGGATCAGTGCTAGGGCTTGTGGGTTTTGCTGTATTCAGAAATGCTCTGGGAAAGGGTGTGAGCAGTGATAGGACAGAGTTTGCTGGTGAGGCTGAGGTCTGCAGTGTAGAGAAAATGAGCACTCCCTGCAGAGATCAAGAAAGATCTCACAATGCATGGCTGGATAATAATATGCCAAATTAAAGTCAGTGTTGGTAGTTGTAAAGTAATTTACAAGGAGAAGCTCTACCTGCACAAGGAGAGAGTTCAGACCAGTTATCCTCACTCAGGGAAGTGGCCTGGAGGTCAGGTCTGTGTTTTCTCCCTTCCCTCTCAGAGGAGATAGAGTGGGATTAAGAAGAGGCAGGAAAGGGGAAAAGGAAAATGAAGTGCATAGGACAGAGAATACAGTCAAGGGAGAGAAACAGTTATATAAAATCATGTGCAATGAGTGAAGTGTTTTGGAAACGATTACCTGTGATGTTTTACAGTATAGAAACAAGGGCATATTGATTAAATAATGACATAGCAGGTTAAAAACCAAACAAATTTAAGTACCTCTTCACTACGCATCATTTGTCTGAGGAATTAATTGCCTAGGGTGGTTATGGAGGCAAAATAATCTAGAATTGATCAAAAACAATCAGATGCTTTTATGGAAGAGCAACCCAGCAAGGACTGCTAGACAGAAGTATACTTTGGTCAGAATAGGATTAAACTGAGTATTGCTCAAAACACGTAGCAGAGGAAGCATGGTTTTATGCCTACACTGCTCTAAGTATACCCCACTGGCCACCTTCACAGCCAGGATCCTGTGCAGGTTTGACCCCTACATGTCACACAGTAGTTTTTATGCTCTTGTGATGCACCAGGAGGAGAAAGTTGAGAAGCAAAGCCCTAGTCAAGTGGTCTGTCCTAAATGTTGTTGCAAAGCAGCAGCACACATTAGTATTTGCTCTGGACAACAAAGTTAACTAGAAGATATGAAAGGCAGTATCTCAGAGATGCTGTTACAACACTCTACAGTCACTTGACATTAAGTTGGAGTGGCTAAGGACAGCATGGAGGGCCTTGTCCAGGCTGAGGGCCAAATAGGTCTTTAAAACACCACAGCATTGCCCAGGAAGAAAGCAAACAACACAAGGGCTGCCAGTTTTGTGAACAGAGATTAAGAACCGTACTGGTCCTTGGGTCACAGGATCACATTCCCAAACCTCAAGTCTACATCAAAGATGATGGCCAGACTCAGGAGAGGAGAGGAAAAAGCAGAGCTGGGAAAGGGGGAACAAGAAGTGTTGAGAATGGAAGGAAAGAAGAATGAAAATTTCTGTTTCAGCCAGCCTGATGAGGAGTTGCTCACCAGATACCTCAGGGGCCAAAGGCAAGCCAGAGCTTTAGTTTGGACAGAAGAGACTGATGTAGAGTAGGTCTTAGCCTAGAGGTGATTAGCTAAAATGTTGTTTGCAGCAAAGGTCATTCAGATGTAAAGCACGGAGGGAAATAAGAAAGGGACACAGAACCCTCCTGCAAAAGCAGGGAGGCAGGTTAGGGAAGCTCTCTAAAGGATGCACCACAGCACCAGTTGCAGGGATGGACCGTGTGTGGGATGACTAGGAAGACACAGATTATGAAATAAAATTCCTCCCAAGCTGCCAAGGCCAGAGATCCCTCTAGCACTTCCAGTTCTCACTCCTGTGGATTGCAGACCCTTCTCACGGCTCTTCTTACCTCCCTGGGTGCTGGCTCTGCCCAGATCTCCATGCCCAGGCTTTTCTTCCTAGCCTTCCCCTCTGAGCTCAGCTGAAGTCCCATGAAATGCAGTGCTCAGGGGATCTGCGGGCTGCCAGGCCTTCTGGGTGCTGCTCCTGCTCACACAGCCCAATACAGCCTGTTACTTGCCTTTTATGTGAGAACATCACATTCAGTTCATCACATGCTAGCTGAACTATAACATGATGTAACATGCACGGCCTTCCCACTTAGGCTTACACAGTTTGCTCTTTGCGTTCTCTAAAGTATAACTTTCTGTGTGCAGCAAGGGAAGCAGCTGCCGTAGGAAATCAGATAGGGCTGCTCATGCAGCTGCTCCTCTTCAATGGAGATCATCATCTTCAGGGAGAAGATGAAAGAAATCCGTAGCATAACTTGTGCTCTCACACAGAGCTGAAGCTCCAGTGCCTGACTTTGGCCATGAGCTAGAAGCATGCAGGCAAAGACTATGCTAGAGATGTCAAATCTGCACTTTAGCAGCCTATTGTATTCCTAGCTATTCTCCCAGCTTTTCCCCATTGCTGCCACACATTTCTTCCCACAACAGCCCAGCACGAGCCAGACTGCTCTCCAGAAGCTGAGCTAGACCTTGTGTATAGACAGAGCATTGAGTCTTTGCTAATGCTCCTGGAAAACAGAGCCTCGCAGAAATCATGCCAATGCCTCCAGTGCTGCATAACCTCCTCAGCCTGGCAGCTTCTCACCCTTCTCTTCCCCTGATTTCTTCTTGCCATGTCACAGAAAAAGCAGGAGAGGCAGACGTGGAAGAAACCTGCCAGCCCAGGCATGCTGCCCAGGTTTGTGCCAGGCTCCTGGCTGCCCAGATTGCGATTCTACTTCCCACCCATCAAATTGGAGGCAAAGAAATCTGTGATCAATCTGCTCTGGTTTTGTGAAGCTTGCCAGATGTGCCATGCACATCCACCAGAGAAGTGTCCTGACGCTCCCCTGACGTTCATTCCCCCAGTGGCTTGTGAGCTGTGCCTGCAGCAGCACCCAGGGCGTCCTGGAGGCAGCTGCTGGGGGAAAGCTCTTCACCATCCTCCTTGGTTCAGCATTATCCCTGCCAGGCCAGAGAAGCAAACAGTGTTTTGCAGGTGGATCTTAGCCCTGGGCTTACATCGTGCTCTGTGGCACAGGAACTAGGAAAGAGTTACAAAGCAGCTCCATTACTGAAATGCATTTCTCCTACGTGTCTCAGTTCTGTGCATTAGTGAGTTCTTAGAAATATTTTGGCCATGAGGTGGTTCTACGTGCTACCCAGAAGGCAGGCTTTCCAGCTGCCCAGTGGTGGAGGAAGCCAAGGAGAACATTAGCACGGGGGCCAAGGCTGCCCAGCAAAATGCCCCCGGGCTTAGCCAGGAAGACTCTGCAAACAGCAGCCTTTGACTGCCTGGACTGGTTCTGTCCTGAACAGCCTCAAAGCAGCTGCCAAAACCCTGCACGAGGAAGAGAAAAGGTGTGTTAACGTTGCAAGGCAGTGCTGGGGAGAGCCAGGATGTCAGGCTGAAACAAGCACCGCTTCCCTGTCTGGTCCTCAGCAGTGCTGCCTTGCAACCCAGCGCAGCTCAGCACTCCTGCTCCAGAGGGCGCAGGGAAGAGAAATAGTCCCATGGTTAAAGGCAGCACTAAGACACTGCCACAAGCATCCTGTCTCACATTAATATGCTTCTCAGGCCACAGTGCCAACCTATGCAACCTGGACTCAGCTGCACTCGTACCTCCCAGGGAGGAGTGAAGCAAGGGTGGGCAGTGTGGCTGTCCTCCCGTGCAGAGGGATCTGCCAGAGGGAGCTCACCTGGCTCCCACTAAGCCAGTGCAGGCTGCAAAGGGGAGGTCTCGCCCGTGGCATACACAGGAGATATAAGCTTGGCATGGGAGGACAGCACTATTACAAGTGGCAGTTGTACACCAGGATTACTGGCCCATGAGCCTTCAGCTTCTCCAGAGACACTTCACATGATCCTCTGTCTACTCTCAGAGGTGTTAGCCGTTCTCCTCCATTTGCAGTCCATGGAGGAACTGACTGCAGGTAACAGAAACAAAGAAAACGTTGAGCTTCTCCTTATAAGAAGAAAAGAGATTTCTTTTAAAATAGAAAATACATAACAAGTAGCACAGTCCTGTATGTTGCAAGCCCTCTGTCCTCAGTGTAAAGCAGGATGCTGTCCAGCCCAGACTTGTAATGATTCCAACCAGGATGAACAAGAGTGTTTCACCAATGATTCCCTGACTCAAGCTCTGGCTAAGGACTGCGGAGCAGCGTGCCAGCACACTGATGCTAGGGCAGGAAATTTCCTCTGCAGAAAGATCTTCCTGCCCCTTGTTTCGGCTCCTGTTCACATGCTCCTGTAACAGAAAGGACACACCAATTTCATTCCTTCCTTCCCAAGCCCAAGCCCAGTTTCCCTTGGCACACAGAGCAGCGGATACACAGGACCAAAACAGAGACAGAGGACTTGAAGAGAAAGAGGTAGGAATCCAGTTTGTGACTATTAACAGTGTGAGGCGAGGAGTCTCCAGGCACGTTGAAGTATTGACATGCAGAGTGTCAGGCACTGTGTATCTGCGCAGAGTGTGACTGTTCCCATCCTCTCCCCTTTGCTAGGTTGAGACTGGTCCAGATACTGCAGTCTCAGCCACTGAGACCAGCTGAGTGCTGGTGAAAGTTCATTTCTGCAGCAGTCCTGTCTAAAGGCACAGGGCCAGCTGGGTGCAGCACAAACAAATAGAAAAATAAAAGAAAAAAGGCTGCTGTATGTCTGGATATGTTCACTCAGCTAGGCAAGGCCCAGCAGCACTGGAAGAGGACAGGGCTGAGCCACTTTGACCTGCAAGAAAGTCAAGAAACACAACTCAGCAGACATAAAAAGAAGGCTCTGTTCAGCAATCCCAGTATGACAGGCTGGCAGTCATCTATGCAGATCCCACATGCTTTGTCTTTCTTCTGCTTAACCTCAGACACAAGGAGCATCCCCTGCATACATCAACACCTGCATACAGGAATGAAGCAACTGAGTCAAACACTTCAGGGAGAGGATTTTCTCTGCCATCAAGAGGAAGACAAGACAGGCACCAGCTAAAGAGCTTTGCTTCAAAACAAATTCCTGGGAGTGAAACCATGCGGGGAACTCAGCAACCCTGGTGCAAGGCTGCAATTCCTGCAGTGGGTCTGCAGCCAACACCATGGTCCTCTGATCCTTCTCCACTCCCAGCTGACACAAATCTAGATTTTTCCAGAGGTGTACAACACCACCACTACTGCTTCCTCCTGCCTTCACAACTGAATGGGACAGGGATTTACTCACTCACTGCACAGCGGAGCTGCTCTCCCACAAGATGCTTTAGACAATTAATGCATTGGGCATAGCCAACTCTGCCAGGTGGCCTGTCCTAGCTCACTCCATATACTCCTGTAATGCACCCAGTATACTACAGCCTCAGTAACCAGCTGTGTTTCCAGCTGCTGAGACCTTATTTAAAGTCTTTGGCTCATTGTGTCTATTACACTGCAGCACTCTCTGCCCAGCACCCACTTCTGATATGTCCTTCTCTCCACAACATTAGGCCACTGCAGCTGACTAATGTAGTGTGCAGATACACTTTCTGATAGTACTCGTCCTTCCAGCCCCAGGTCTCTAACAAACTGTGAGCTCCCTCCAGCAGCCTTGCTATTGTATTGCAAGTACACTGTGCACCACAGGTGCTGGGAACCCAACCTTACGCTGATTTTTCCCATTTTTCCTGGTCTCTTTGCAGTCTTAGAATGGAAGCTGGTTACTGCCCTCTGTTTTTCCTGCTCTATTTCTAGGTACTTGGTGGCCAAGAGATGCTCCAGGTGGAGCAGCAAAGGAAGAGCCCGTTTGCTCCTCCATTTGCTGGGATAGCTGCAATTGCCGTCTGCCTTCCTGTGTGCCATCTCCTCTTACCGTGTCACTTGGGCTTTACATCCTCAATGCTGAGAGCTTGACAGCAGCTCCGTACAGAGGTGTTCAAGGTAGTGGAAGAGAACTGCAGTGAGAAGCAGAGAGACAGCATTAGGGGAGCAGTGACTGGGACACTGGACACATCATAGCCCCTTCTGTTGTGGACTTCGGGCATCTCAGCAAGCCTCTCCCAGGGTCTCCCCCAGCCCAGCACTTCCAATGAACACAGTCTTGATCCCAAGACCAGCAAATAAGACCCGTGACCCAGGAGTTAGGAAACAGAGTGCTACTTGTGGAGACCTCCCCTCTCCTGCCCCTGGGTAGGGCAGCTCCACATGTCCCAGAGTAGCCATGGGTGGCAAGGCTTGGCAGAGGATACGCCCCAGCTCACCTGCTGGATTTCCTGCATTGCCAGGCGTATGGAAGAGTGGAGGCGAGGGAAGGCTCGCTGGCTGCCTGTCTCCTTGCCTGAGCTTGGCTTTGTCCTACTCTTGTCCAGGCTCTGTTCCTTTTGGCAATTCTTGGCCCTCCTGAACCACACGTGTCTGAGAACTGCAGCTGCTCCTGACTGCAGAGCAGGTCTGCTGGTGGATGGCCTGGAGGGGCAGGGCTGCTCATCTGAAGAGGCCTCTTCCTCGGCTTCTGGTGGACCCAGCCTAAGGGACTCCAGATCTTCATAATCCAAGCTCTCACTGCTTTTCTGAGTGAGGGAAGAATGGATTCAGCAGTGGCTTGCAGACCCTCCACACACTCCAAACGGCACAACAAAGATGAATACCCAGCTGTGACCACTGCTGATATTCAGGGGACAGGGACCTGTCCCCTGAATCCACCACCAGGGCCAAGGTCTCTCCCCCACCCCAGGACTCCCCATGGCCCAGCTAGTAGCATTTCCCAGTACACACAGAAGAGGCTGCTTGGCCAGAATGGGATAACCCTAACGCGAACACAAGAGAGAGATGCTGCCACATTGACTCTGTCTGCTCAGGGCACAGTCCATGCCCCATCCCCTTTTCTGGCTGCAGATCCTGAACATTCACCTGCCCACAGGGAACAGTCAGTATCTCCATGAAGGGCTGGATGCCCACAGTCTGGTGATACCGAACCAGATCAGTAAGCGAGGCGTGAGCCCGGTCTTCCCCCAGGATGACATAGCGTGCATTGGGCTGCATCTGGATCATGTAGTGTCTGCAGCGGCCTTCGCCCCTGGGGAGATGGACAGACAGAAATAGTCATGGCATGGGGACACAATGTCTTTCCAGCACTCAGTTGTTGCTTTCTGCCCTTGTCTCAAGGGGCCAGATGTCATCAGGAGCCACAGTAACAAATATCACAAAGATACAGGAGATGCCCCATGCTGGAGTGTCACACGCTGTGCTAGTAGGTGCTGGAGGAGCAGCAATTCCCCCGAAGTCAGTGCCAGGAGAACCCCGGCAGCCAGATCTAAACCCAGCAGACTGTACCGCCTCCCATGTTGTTGTCCACATTAGAACTCTGCCCTACCCCTTGCCTGAGGCTGTACAAAGACCATGCCCTTGCAGCACTCTGACTGCCTCTCCTCAGGCCCTCCTCTAGACTTATCTCCTCTGCTCCAGCCACTGCTTCCTCCAACCTTGTCTGCCCACTCAGCCATAAAGCACACCCTTAGCAGGACCTGCACCCTTGGAGCTGAAGCACCCCACCCACAAAGAGATCTAGTTTTTGGCAAGAAACAGACTCCGCGGTGTCTTGTCTGCTACTCCAAACTGTCTGAGGGACCCACAACGGGACAGGCTGAGCATCATCCTCAATGGACTCCTCTGTGGAAGAGGTTAACTCCTCCAGCCATGCAAAGCTTATTTTAGGACCTTCTTTTTCCTTCTCTGCAAGGCGCATTACCTGTATGTCAGGGTGTAGCCCGGTCTGCTCTGGCTGATCCGAACAAGGAAGCAACCCAAAGGCTTGTCAATCAGCAAGTTTTCAGCTTCCCTGGAAGCAGGAAGGAGTTTTTCAGCAGAGTGTGAGCAGCTGCCTCTGTGCAAGGATTCTCATCTTATCTCACGTGCTACCACAGTAGTGCTCCCAGTCCACAGGGAGGCCAGCATCTGCCCCATATGTTCCTAGCTAGAGATTTCCATACTCAGGCTTGCTAGCGCAGGGAGGCATTAGCAGGCTGAGAAGGAACAATACTCTCAGTCAAAGTCTCTCCAAGCAAGGCTGCTCCAAACCTGCTCCAGTGGTCTGACTAGTGCAACAGCAATACCTGCCTTCCAGCACAGCGCACATTACAAAGCAGTTGTTGAGATGAGGAGGCTGTGCGCATATGCATTTCCTATGCTCCAGGGCTGACGGAAGAAGCCAGGATGCTGTTGGGTATTTGTGCTCAGGACAAGGTAAGCCCAGTGCCTTGGAAAAAACACCAAGCTGGATTACACCACTGTGCTTCTCTAAACTTCCTGCTGGATGGAGGTCTTCCCCCTCTCTGCCCAATAGACAAAGCACTGCTTTGTTCTTGTCATGTGCCTTGCTCCAGGCTAAAGGTGACTGCAAATCACCAGTGCAATTTGGGATTGCTCTGGCTGCTCTGTTACATGAAGTCGAGCTTACACTGCTGTATGGGGACTTAAATCCAGCAACAGGAAGCACCATTTAAAAAGTATCTAATCTTCAGTGTTTTTGGGAAGGATCTGCTATGTACTTCATTGGTAAGTGCTCATGGCTAGCCTGTATTTGAATTCAGTTAGTTTTATCTTCCAGTTGCTAGTTCCTCTCCTGCATTCTTGAAGCTGTGGACAAAAGCATTAATGCAGGTGGGGGCCTTGTTAATTATCCTAAAAAAAGAAAAGAAATGCAGCTACCAGGGAGCTGTCAGCTACTGTAGTGTCCTTTACTAAGAAAACGTGCTGTGTAATGTCTCTGAGTAACGTTCACATTGATAAGCTGATGAAACCCAGCAACTTGTAAGACTGAAGGCGACATGCAGCTTTAACAGAAAAAAGTTACAAACTGGAACAAGATGATAACGGTGTTCAAATGGCAGGCACACTTGGAAGCAATGCCCACACACAAGTCCCATTAAATAAGGGACACTGGCAGTTAGCAAGCATGCAGCACCTAGATTAATTTGCACAGGGGAGCCTATAGCCAGAAATTCTGTCGTCTATCTGCTAACCCCACTGTCTTGCTCCTATCTGATCATTGGCATAATCAGCATTTCTCTGATTATCGCACTGCTTGGAAAGCAGTGCTTCGCTCAGCCAAGACAGTGAAGTGTGAAGCATACCCAGCAGCAAAATTTCAAGCACTTAAATAAAGGTTTTCCCAAAAAAGTTTGAGTGTTCACAGTCTCGTAAACCACTCCATAAGAAAGCTTTGTGGATATCTCTCCCAGACTAAAGGGATGTAAGTTCCACCTATGCTGCACTATCCTTAGATGGGCAGAGGTACCAACAAAAAGACTTCCTTTGCCTGTATCAGGGGGCTTGGGGGGAATCTTTCTATTGAGTACCCACTAAAGCCCCTCTTAATACTTTTTTAAATAAATGTACACTGAGTTCTGTACTCTTCTGCTGTAAACTGAGGTCTCCTCCTGATCTAAACTGAGAGATATGAGAACAGTCATAATGAGTTAGACAAGAGGTAACGGGCACAAACTTCAACATAGGAAGTTCCATCTAAACATGAGGAGGAACTTTACTTTGAGGGTGGCAGAGCACTGGAACAGGCTGCCCAGAGAGGTGGTGGGAGTCTCCGACTCCGGAGACATTGAAAACACCTGGACGCTATCCTGTGCAACCTGCTATGGGTGACCCTGCTCTGGCAGGGGCGTTGGACTAGATGATCTTCAGAGGTCCCTTCAAACCCCAGTGATTCTGTGATTCTGTGAAAAGTCCATCTTCATTCTATACCACGTCTCTGCAAATGGTCCACAACAGGGTAAAAGCATGTGTGCATTTCCTCTCCAAGTACTTTCCCAGCCTCCCTTCCCTGCACAAGAACTGTATTTAGTCCACAGTGGACTTATTTCCTATGAGGTTCCACAGCCTTTCCTTGGACTCACGTAAAGTTTCAGCATTTGCATCCTGTGATGGGGAGCTCCAAGCTTCCCCCTAACGATTTGAAGCTCACAGTCTAATAGTGAAAGGTTATGCAGGTCACTCCCATTACTTAAGGAGGCCAATCTTGGCAAATCCAACCTATGCCTTCTTCCTAAGGATACAGCAGCTTCTGCCTGCTTGCCACAGACCAAGTTGTGGCCACTGTGTCAAGCATACTCACCTGCGGCTGATCATCCCATGCAGCCAGCTTGGAAAGGCCCCATCATCCTGCATGACCTTTTCGGCCTGTGTCTCTTTGAACCAGCGGAGAGTTGCTCCTCTCTTGCATTTCCTCATTTTTACCTCCTCTCCGGTCTGTTCCTCTGTCCCCAAAACAGGACGAGGTGCAGAAGGGTCCAAGAAGTTATCAAAAGGAGTGGACTGAAAGTGAGGAGAGGGGGAAAGCGGGCATCAAAGCAAGGCCAAAGGCAGGGGACCTTTGAAGGGATCCCTTTGGGAGTGATCCCCCTTTCCTGAGTCCCTTAAGACAAGACTAGTCACAAACTATCAAACACTGCTTTCAGCTCCTCAAAGGTCCTGACCACCCTTTTTAAATAACCACAGTAGGAAAGGACTCTCTCACTTCTCTTAACAAGAATGACAATATTCTCCTGGGACCACATGCAGGAGAACATGTGCATGCAGAAGGTGTAAGAAGCAGTGAACCAGCACACCTGGCTAAGGGGCCCCAAGCAGAGCCAACATTGCTACCTCTGTTAGTTTGCTGCGTGGCCGTGGCACTGGTGGCTGTGGTGACTTATCAGGAGGATGGGAACAAGGCTGAGGGCGCCTCTTTCGTGGCAAGGGGACTGGAAGTGAGATTCTTTCTGCAACAAGAGGAAAGAAGTAGATGAAATCTAGCATCCAAGATCCATGAGATCCATTCTCTTTGTGGCCAGGATAGGGACAGGCTCTGCTGCACAAAATGTGTGGGAAAGACACAGCTTGGCACTCCCCCCAACACAGCCAGGCAAACGATGTTCACCACGCTGCTTCTGCTCCCCACAGAGAAAGCTGCACTTTCAAATGGCAGAAACGTCAGCACCTCCCTACCCACCACATCAGTGGAGCCCCCAGCCCCAGGAGAGCTGAGGGCAGGCCATCATCACCTGGAGCTTACAACACAAGGTGATCATTGCACAAGTGGCATGCACAGGGGCAGTGGAAGTGGGAGCAACTCACTCTGGGCCTCTGCTTCCACTGCCAGCTGCCGGCTTCGTTCTCTCTCTGCCTCCTCCTGTAGCCGCTGTGCCTGAGCTCTCAGTTCAGCCACCAGTTTTAGGTAACTCTTCCTGCATCTGAATCCTCTAAAAACTGTTCAGAGAAAAGCTGTGGTTAGGAAAAAAAATGTTCATCGTGTCTTTGTCACTCCCTGAAGGAAGCACACTGGGTAATATTCCTTCACCAGTGCAAAGCCCTCAACACTTCAATCACATTAGTAAAGAGCAATACAGACTCTCATTGAGCAGGCAGTCAAAACCACGTGAAGAACTGTGTTCTACTCTCTAAGCTGTCAGATCACAGACTTAAAAAAATCAACTTACAGGTCTAAGCTCTCATCTCTAATGCCAAGGCACAGGATACCTAGACAACAAAGTCTCACAGGAGGGCATCTGTTAACCATCTATCTTCTTGGTACCCTTCAGACACTACACAGTAAAAACAAAGCTCTTCCGTGCAGGAGACGGGGTTTCATTGATGTCAGCCCACAGGATAACCTTTCCCATAAGGAGCCATCGCAAGGCTCATCAGGAGCATTAGAGACATTGCATTATCCGACCTACTCTACCAGGTACCAAAGCACATGAACTGAAAGCCATACTCTCTCATTTCCCACTACGCACACATCTTCCCCACGGATGAGAACAAGGCACAGCATGTGACAGTCTGATATTTGCCATACTGCATAGTGCATAGCTGGAAGCTGCTCAGATGCTTCAGCAGTGCAACAACCCATAGAGAGAAGTACAACAGAGAGGGACCAGGCAGGATGACAGCCTCCTCCTCCTGGTTGCACAGTCCTCATGGAGCCTGTGCAGAGGGAAGTACCAAACTGCCCACAGTGCCTGCCCTGGAGAAACAGGCTGCTAGAGCAGATGGTACCTGGAAAGGAAAGAAAAACACCACACCAAAACAAAATTTCTTCCCCTTCTGCCTGTCTCTGAAAGTAGGAATGAGATCTGCTTCACTCATCTTCTTTTCCCTCTCCTCAGTTCAACACCACTCACAAAGAAGCCCTCACTCCAGAGGATTGTTACCTAGATCTTGGGACGCAGCCAAATCATATGCTTGCCCTGCTCAGTTCCTGCACACGTGTTTTCCCTTTCCAAGGCTCACACTGTCTGAAGACGATGAGCACAGAGGAGGTGGGCATCTGCAATAAGCATTCTGACTCCACAAGGCCTTGAAAGGGAGATGGCGCGTGGCCTGCCTTTCTGTCATCTGCAAAGGTGCAACGGTGGAGCAGGGACTGGAGAAAAGTTTTTCCTTGCCCTGGTCTGAGATCAGAGTTGAGGGACTCTCCTGCACCAGTGCTCACCTTTCTGTATGACAACTGCTGCTCTTTCCAGTTGGTCCACATACTTTGCCAGCTGTTCCTGGTGCCAGTATTTAAAGAAAAGTCGTGACTTTCTGTGAAGTTGAGAAGAGAAAGAAGCCGTGAGAAACATTGTTTGTCTAAACTTGCATCCATTGTCCTTTGGAGAGGCCTTTCCTAAGCCATGCAGTTCTTCCTGAAGGGAACCTGACAACAGCCTACATTTATAAACTCTCTGCAGTTCAGGCCCCCCGTTCCCAGCAACAGTGATCCACACCTACCCACATATCCAGCCTGTCAGCTCTGTACTTTGCACTATCTCCAAGCAGCTGAAAGAGAGGAAAAAAGTGAAATAAATCATTTTCCATCCAAAGTGAACATCATGCAGCCAGTGATTTTAGGTGCATAAAGGGGGGGAAAGTGCCTCAGTGATTCTGCATTACATTCTCTGTCCCCTGTCACCTGATCACATTCAGTAACTGGCTGTCAATTTCTAGTGCTCCTTGAGGTACAGCTAGGATCACATTTGGGAACATCAGCAAAGGGGTTCCCAGAGGCAGATTTCCTTCAGCTCCCTGGGAGCTGATTCTGCAGAGCTTATTTTATTCTCAGAACTGTTTTTCCTCATGTTGTTTCCAGGCTCTTTGGAGCACACAAGTTGCAAGGTCGGCACAGCAAGACTTCTGGGAGAAAGCCTGTTTTCAAATTGCCGTTTCATTTTGTAAAGTCTAGTGATAAAATTTGGGTCACTCGGAAAGATTCCCCAACACTCGGAACTAACTGAAAGCAGTACTCAAGCTGCACCACACAGAGAGTTTCCTCTCTCTGCCTGCAAATCCAGGCTGCGAAATCATAGTGGCACTTTTTGCTAATATCTTGCATAGCAAAGCAGAAGTGGTTTTCCTTCTATCTCAGCTAACTTCCACTGTGCCACAATCTATATCCACAGGAATTCTTTTCTCAAATGCATCCTATGATTTTTGTGTCCGAAAACACACCATGCTGCCTGTTTACCATCATCTCTCTCTCATCTATGAGATTCTCTCTTGACTTCACTTGGTTTGAAATTCTTATTAATTCAGAATTGTCAGTAACTTCAAGGAAGTACTATGAAGGCCGGAGGAGCTACTGCCAGAAGAACATTCAAATCCTCTTCTTAAAAGACTAAAAAACCCCTTAGCTGGCTGCCTTACATGCTTCATTCTCACTGTCAGTCACAATTGACCATGGCAGGAAGGAGGGACTGCGAAAGTGGAGAAGAGGAGGTAGGGAGGTGCTGCCCTAGATGCAGGAAGGAAAAAGCTGACAGGGTAAGACTGCAGAGCTGGAGGGACACTTACGTGTGTAAGGAACAGTCAGGTTCTGAAAGTGTTGAGGGTATACTATGCCTGTACACACAAAAAATTCTTGGACCAGAAACATCCTCTCTAGCCTGGGAGACATTCAGTGCTGGCTGCTTGCTCAGAATTGTCTTTACCTTCTTCTCCATGAGATCATCAGGAAAAGGCCTGGAGTGGCACCTGGCAACTGCACTGAGCCCCTGCCATACTGAGTTCAGTGGACACCCTTGACCATTATGGTGACTCCCTAAATTGAGTACATTAGTCAATTCTCATTCCATGCGACACCACAGCTTTATAGCAATTGGACTGAACTGCTACATAGCAATTCTGGAAAGATTTAATTCATCATTGTACCAAATGCTTTTTAAACACTGTCTTTGCCTAGGAACTTGTGTTCCCCATTACCACAAAACCCCATCCTCACTTCGTTCCTTTTACTCAGCATGCTAGACTACCTTGAGAGCAAAAGTCTCTGAAGAACAAACTGGATTGCACGTAACAAAGGAAAGGTTCCTACCTTTCTTTTGTGAGGGAAACAGCTGGTTTAACTAGAAGAATTCCATATCTGTGAAAAAAAAACACAATTCAACAACATAAGAGCCCCATCCTTGATGTGCTGAGGTGATCCATGTCACCCTCACAGCGTACAACAATAAATCACTGTCTTTCCCACTCGGCCTCCCACAGCAAACAACCCTATGATCTCAGGCATATGAACTTTAGAGAGGCAGTTTCACTCCCTGCCCATATCTGGTTACCAGGGTCACTTCCCTAACAATATCTAACAAGGAATACCAGAGGTTTTAACAAACCTTTCAGCAAATTCCTCAAATGAGGGTCTCCAGGAGAAACCATCTCTTCGGATACGGATTGTCTCCAGCAGTCCATTGTACCGGAGCTGACGCAACACCACAAAAAGAAACAAATAGAAACAGGTCATTATGACACCAGTTTGTTCCGCTGCAGCCAGAAATTCCTTCATTCAGCCCTAAACTTCTTTAGTTCAAAATGAAAAAGTTTCTTTCTGAAAATGTTTCCTTGGTTAAAGACTGAATTTATGACACCCTGTAACTCTGATGATTAACCATTCTCAGTTAAAAGTTGGAAACCATAAAAAATAATGACTGAAATAACTTCACCTTCCAGCCATGGGTACTGTTTTGCCTCTGTCCCTTAGAGGACAGGCTTTTACTTCCAAATCTGGACACAGAAGTTCTCTGAGGCATGGATTAACTTCCCTCTTAATCCTATACTTTCTTATATACATTAAACAGGTGACAGAGCTTTCTGAACTCTTCTAATAATTTTCAGTATTCTTTGAGGTGTCTGGATTTCAGACCTGACACAATATCCAAAGACAGGCATATCAGCACATATCAGCTCCTATCAAAGTGATCCCATCTTGGCTCCTATTCAGAATTGCCCTGGCTGATAGTTGAGAACAGTCTCCTTCAGGAAGCACCATTTTTCATGGAGAAGTACTGTCTGTACCAGTCCCCATCCAGGAGATGCAAAGATGAATCCAAGTACCTCACACACAGATCTCATTGCACTCATGAAAAAGAAACGGGAGAGAAATAAGATTGCAAAACTTGGACCTAGCAGTCTGTGTCACAAAAATATCCCAAGTACCCAGAACCTACATGCATAAAAAGTGCGCCTACTCTTTATCTTGCAAGGAGAGACTCAGATCAGTCACCTTCCAGCTATCTCCACAGCCTTGATGAGGTCTGCCCTCCCCACTGAGACATGGCAGAAGTACTTATAAAGGACACTGCTCTTCCTCACCTGCAGCAGCACCACCTGGCTGTCCACCACACCTGGCTCCTTCTGGCTGTTGGGCTTTATACAGCGCACAAAGTGGGGGTTGGCAGTATACATCCTCTCCATGAGCATCATCAGCGAATGCTGGTGGGGGCAGAGAAATATTAACAGTCCAGCAAGCCAAAGCACTGCCAGAGCCTGGCGTGCAATATCCTACAGTGAGAACTATTTTCCCATTCCACAGCAACTTCCCAGACTCTGACAACAACCAGGTCACTCCCACCATGATCAGCTGTGCTTGGTACCCAGAAAAACCCCTCTCTACGTGCTGGACGCTATAGCTATGCTTAGCAGCCTGGAAGCTCTAACAAAAACATCACTGTACTCATCTCAAGGGGCACTGCAGAGCAGCAATACTTTACCCGGAACTGAGCTCCAACAGACTGCTTTCGTGTGCTGTTGAACTTGTCATCTGCTCCTGGTATGACCTGAAATCACACCCAAACAAAAGGATCATGCCCGGGAGAAATGCTTGATTGCCATCCAAAAAGTTCTGCTGGAAGGCAGATGGCAAAAAGGAGGGAGAATAGATTTCAGAGGAGGGAAGACAAGTTAAACATATCAGCAGAAGCAAGCAGAAAACCAGTAAAAAACAAAGGAGAACTTGTTGCAAGCAGATTGCTGTCTGCTCTTATTTTCAACCAATTCCCGCCTGCTCTCATTTTCAGCCACTTTCTCAAATAATATCAGGTAACTATGCCATCATTTATCAATTGGCATGTGGACCTGAAGTGCAATAGTGCAATACCTTGGCTTTCACATGAGGCATCAGTGTCCCCGTCCTGGAGATAGTGGCTGGAAGAACAGAGACAATAGTTAATTTTGTACCTTTGCTCACAATCAACCATGTCTAAACATTCAAACCTCACTTCACACACAAGTCTCCCAAGAAGTACTGAATCACAGACAGCATGTTACGTTTCACCATGTGGAAATACAAGGAAAAAGCTAAAGAAAGGGAGAAGGAAATGCAAATATATGAAGCATACAATGCAGGCAATATTATTTTCTGCCACTGAGAAGACAAAGCAACCAGGTTATTGAACAACCCTAAATGACCTTCAAAAGAAATATCGTCAATGGGCATGTAACAACACAGAAGAAAAGTACAGATGGAAAATGGGAAGCTTACCTACAGCAGTCAAGATGGAAGGTTATATAAAGTCATTTAGCTTAAAACTCATTCAGTGACAAGATGAAAAATTCAGGGAAGTTGAATTTACTGAAGGATCTAATGACAGTCTTGCAGACCCTTGATGCAATGGTCTTATGTGAATCATAGAATCACAGAATGGTTGAAGTTGGAAGGGACCTCTGGAGGTCATCTGGGCCAATCTCTTTGCTCAGCAGGGCCACCCAGAGCCAGCTGCCCAGGACTGGACAACCAATTTGAGAACAGGTTATCTCTGCTGTTTATGAACTTTCAAAGAGCTGGGACTAGACTAAGTATCTTCAGTAACAGTGTGGAAGTGGTAATCAAGAAAGATTCTCCTGAGCAGAAGAGCTGAAAATCACAGTGGAGAATAGAAATGAAATTCATCAGTTACTTGTAAATCCCAGAACATGGCATGGACTGAACAGGACAGAAAAAAAAAAAAAAAAAAAAAAAAAAAAAAAATTCTGACCACA
>VYXH01000015.1:0-10852 GCA_013397275.1 Burhinus bistriatus | reverse complement strand
ACAGGAGCCCAAGTGGCTTGTCCAGGAGCAGATTCTGCAGGCAAAGGAGACACACTATACATATCTAATGCAGTACAGGGCATCCACTCTCACCTACACCACCCTCTGAAGAGGTTCTTCCCAGGTACATCTCCACCCCATGACAGCAAGAGTCCTCTCTTGGCTGGATGGAGCAATTCTCTTCTGTCAGTCCTCTCACTCACCAGAATAGGTTCATTATTGTTGAATGTGATAGTCTCCCAAGGCAGCTCTTCTTCCTTATAGGCAGCCTGCTCCAGCTGGAAAATGTGCTGAAACAGAGAAAAAAGATTTTGGAGCACGCACCCTGAACAGAGGAGAGGCATTGCTTTCTCACCCACGGTATCAGAGGCACAAGATGAAACTGCTGTTCTGCATGTCCATCCGTAAGCCTGTCACTCACTGATCCTGGTACATAAAGCAGGAACACTTCTCAGAGTGTAAGTGTCCCTGCTCTGCCAACTTTGGTCATTGTTTGACCCTTCTACTCCTTCCTTCCCTGCACCAGTGGCACTCCCCTGCCACAGTAAAGAAGGCTGCTGCTCTCTATCCTACCTCACTAATCACCATTTCTGTCCTTCCAGGCAATAGAGACCTGTTTTTCCTCAAGCTCCCCTTCATATGCCAGGCAGATCAGCGCTCTGCTTTCTCTGCCACACAAAGTGAGATTACTCAGAGTAGACTTACATGGTTGAAGAAGTGCTGCAGCTGCTCATTGGCCAAGTTTATGCAAAGCTGTTCGAAACGATTCACTGCAAAGTTTTCAAACCCAAAAATATCCAAGATACCTAAAAAAGGGAAGATGAGCATATTATGGAGCCTGCAGACCATCCCTGCAGATAGCTGTGTACCCTACCACACAACTAAATCTCCCATCACCCAGCTCTTGTGGCACAGGGAAACCCCAGCCAAGTCACCAGTGGTACCTCTCCTATAACTCCCTTTGGAGAGCTAGTTAGGAGAAGCTGCACTCCCACTCCTCTGCAAAGCCAGCATGCCCCAGAACTACAGCCCCACAGTTGCTTCACACCAACCAACCACTCAGAGTTGGCCAAGGCCCTACAATCTTTATGCTGCTGACCAGTATCTCCCACGTGACCATGTCTTTGATAATGGGATCCCTGCACACAATCTCTGCGAAACCTCATATTGTGCCTTTCCTTCGTTGCGGCTGAGGGATGCCCATCTGAGGACAGAACAGGAGCAAGGCAGGCAGAACTCACCTATCTCACTGAGTTCCACCTCAGGATCCACATTCTCAGCCAGCAGCTCATTGATCTTGCAAACGATCCAGCCAAATACTCGGCCATATGCCACCTTTGCAATGGAGTCCCGAGCATCTGCACAGAGATAACAACAGCAGCTCACTGAAGGGCTCCCAGGAGAGCAGAGAACACAGCACACAAGCTGGCTCAATACATTCACCTCTAGCAATAATGTCTAGTGGTTTATGAAGCTATTTTAAAGATCAGATAAGCATTAGATATCTGTCTGATTGTCCTTGTCCTCTGTAAGCTCAAAAAGACCTCTTTCATTCCAAAATCTTCACAATCCTTCTACAAGATCAGATACGGCATATTAGGGCACTTGTGAGACCATCTAAAATGGAAAATTTAGTTTCCAAAAAAGTCAAGCCACTTTTTAGAGTATCTAGAGACTTGCTTTCCCTCTGCAGGTCTACTGAGTATAGATCCCTTCATTGCTAAACCAACTGAGAGGTTCCAAGTTGTACTTGGAAAATTGAATGGTTCTGCCCCTCCTGGCCCACAGTTGCCAAGCGTTCAAACACTGTGGACAAGAGGAGGGTGCAACTGATGGAAAACTTGCTGACATTCTAAGAAGGAGATGAAATCAACATGACCTACTGCATGATGCACCTACTGATGCGAGATGTTTTATTTTATAGTCTACAGAGATGCAAGAGAAGACATTTGGGAAACAGAATGAGCTAATTCCCCATTTTCAGTTTTTTCTTTCATTTATTTTAAGCAATAATCTAGAAATCCTGGGATTTCATGCCTTTTTAAAATTTTTAAAAAAATATTTTAACGGAACCTTTTTGGGCAGATACTCTTGGATTATTTTCTTTTCTTACTGAAAGAAAAAATAAGATCTTGCACATGTTACTTTGACATACTTCCCTTTCACCTTACTCCTTCCCTGATACTGTGCTATCTCATTGATTCTCTCAGTTATTTCTCCATCTACTACCTCGAGCTCTGCACACTGCCAGCACTCTGCAACAGGAGCCTTCCCCTCTTTTGTACAAATACCTACAGTTTCCTTCTGGGCTGGACTGAGGGATAAAGCAAGGCTAATTCCTTGGTTTCTCATTTAATCTCTGCAGTCTCCTGGAGATCAAACAAAAGCAGCATTCATGGTCCTACACGTCAGCAAGAGACTAAACAGATAAAGATTGATATATTTGCCTCTGTGCAAGGGGAATGAAGGGGCACAGCCAGACATCTTTGTTCACAACAAGTTGCACATATGTGGGGACACCCTTCCACTAAATATGGGTCAGTCTTTCTAGCCAGCACATCTGCAATTCATTATGTTTCTTACCTTCTGCCTGCTGCTGGGTGTGAAAACGCTGAATCTGCTCGCCTCGGGTCACTGACATCGTACAAATAAGGCATTTTAACAGTTCATCTTCTTGGACTCCAAACTGACCCTGGGAAAGAGGAAATAGATGAGGACAGTCAATAGTAAACCCTTATTCTACATGTGGTGATTGCATCTCCTTGCGTCTGTACAACACCCAGTGTAATAGGGTCATGATTCAGATTAAGGCCTTTGAGCTCCACTGTAAGTTATTACTGTTAACATCTTGCAGCACTGGATTCAGAGTCGGGCTCCGAGGTCTGCGTTATCCCTGCAGTGACCAAGCTCACTCGTGTGCTCTCTCTGAAATACTTTCTGTTCTGCTGTCCCAGTGCTGCCACCTTTCACCTTCTTTGGGAGCCACGCCAGTCCCTGCTGAATGGTTTAATGACATATTGAACAGCACCACATGGAGGTGACTGTGAAGGTGCTGAGATGTTTGAGCAACAGCAGACATCAGAGTCACACGAACCCACAAGAGAGAGCAAACAAGGGGAACTCAGACACAACTGAAACCTCAGTGACTGCTTTAACAGGAATTCCCCTCCCGTGGGCAAAACCAAGGAGCAGACTTGAAGAAGTAAGACAGTAAGAAGTTGGCTGCTGAACAGATGTAGGTGGTTGTTTCAGGTATGGTGTAGGAGGGTAACAGGCAAAGAGATGGGAGTGACACCAAAACCCAAGGGTGCTGGGATTTCAAATAGGTCAAAATAAAAAGACATAGAACAGGCAGAAATATGTTACACTTTTCTGTTCTGTGTTGTTAACAAAGCAGGATAATGTATCCGTCCCATATAATAAAAATGGGATAGTCCTGGGGAATATATACTTCTTAATCTGTGATAATTTCGTGTGAAATAGTAGAAAGTTTAATTCTGGATAACCAACAAAAATTTATAGCAGTTAAGGTGGTATCCTTGGACAAGATCTGTTGAAAACACAGAACTAGTGGCATCATCACACTTAGTAGCATATATTGTATGAAGTCAACAAAGCATGTGTGATACTGCCGTATGCAAGACACTGGTTATAGACACACGAGAAATAGAAGCTGGGAAGTGTCTCTTTGGGAATGAATAGCAGTGAACACAAATGCAGTCATGGGGTCAAACTGTGCATTTCTGGAAAAAAACTCCTTGTTCTTCAGGAGCCTTTACACTCTGAGGCAGAAACACGCTCTGCCATCTCTGGCAGGAGCAGACCCTGCAGGCATACTGCCAGTGGGAACCAGCATCATATCCATAAGGTTTCTGTCAGCTCTTGTAACTCACCACTGCAGCCTTCAGCCATCCCCGGGAGGCTTCACTCACTTTTACAGACCCGTTCCTCTCCTCAGGCTCAAAGGTCACATTGCCCAGAGACAACACACCAGCCAAGATAGCCTGCATGTCCACTTGCTCCTGAAACACAAAAGAAAGGTGATTGAACACCTATCAGCGTGTAACTTATACAACGTGGAGGCCCCAGAAGTTGGAGAGTGGAGGGAAAGGCACAGGCAGCCTGTGGGAAAAGGCTCCACACAAAGCCTGACAGACTCAGGTAGTTTGGAAGCAACATGGAAAATCCAGAAAGGAGAGAAATAGGAGTGTGCCTCAAAACAGAAGCCAGAAAGAAACCCTCTACCTGCAGGATGCACATGTGGAAATTAAACAACTGACCTGTTCTTGGAAGCCCACCATGTCAAGGGCATTGCACACCTCTTGGTATTTTTGCTTCCAGCGTTGAGCTACATCCTGTGTACCAAATCGTCCACTTATGTACCTGAGAAAGTGTACATTCCATACAAAACCATCACACAACCAGCACAGCAAGTCAGTCCTGCCCCAAAGGAACCAAGCAGATCAGCTGTAGTGGAGACGTGAAAGAAACTTTTCCAAGATAATGCAACAAAGAAGAGACTCCAGACCTCCCAGATTCCATGATGACCTGTAAGATCTCTTCATGCAGCTCCATTCAGATCCCACTCCAGCTTCCATTAATTTGTTTACCTGTACTAGGCTCCACAGATAGAGCCACAGGGCAGAGGCATAGGCTCCATTATGATGCTTTCCCCTCCATCCCCCATCATGAAGATTAAACAGTCTTTGAAGTACCTGTAGAGTGAAGGATCCAATAGCCCATACATCTCCTTTTCCTCCGAAGAGAGTCCAGCAAACATGTAGTAGAAGATATGGAAATTCCTCTCACCAGTATCTTGTTGCACTACCCGTGACTTCTCTAACAGGTACTCACTCAACTTTGCACCTCGCACTGCACACAAGAAGACAAGAGGGTAAACTTTGCACTTCAGGCTGAACTGAGCTGTCCTGCATCTCTTTTTTAGTGACAGGAGCATGGAATTGTCTAAAATAGTTTTCTTGTGTGCAACACCCTCTAGGCTGCCCAACACCCTGGAAATGGGCTCCTCCATGCTTGCTCCCATCATCTTAGAGATGTCTGCTCACCTGCTTTAGCAGCAACCAAGGTTTCTGGTGCCATAGAGAATTTCTGATACTTCCCTTGCACTGTCACCCCCGTATTCTTCCTGTACTCACACACTGTCCAAACCCAGGCCTTATCCTACAGCTGTGGTTGCTGAAGATTTTACTTAATTGCACACCCTTCCCACAGGGACTCAAGCGCCAAAATTTCACTCTCCACAAGTTCTGGTTACTCAGTCCACTCCCTCTGGTGCCTAGCCATCCCCCAAACTAGTAATTGCCCTTGACTTTACCTGTATTCTTCTGGAAACGCAGCTGTATGTATTTTCCAAAGCGGCTGCTGTTGTCATTCATCACAGTCTGGGCATTGCCAAAAGCTTCAAGCAACGGATTTACCTAAAACAAATAAGCAAGTAGAACAAGCTTTCTTCAAATTAAGTGATCCAATCTAACTTACTTGGAGATGTTTAACTTTAGCATTTACTATTCAGCATTCAGCTGGAATAGGGACCACTATATGAGTACTCAAGAGTGTCTGTTTTATCATATCCTGGATAAAGGAACTGAAAGAAGCAAATGTAACAAAGATAAAGCAGCACGAGATGACTGAAAATAAACACAATCAAACTGAGTTGATCTCAGTAAGATCACTGACTCATTTATTAAAAGATAGGGTTCGTATAACTGATGTCCACAAAGCATGTGACATGGTATCACTAGGTAATTTGACTGCTATACTACAACAATAAACAAGGTAAACATGGCACTCAGTAAACGTAAGAATGATAACTTAGCTACTGAAATTTGTAGGCAGCAAAAGGCTCAGGACAGTGAATTATAAAGAAACTAACAGAATGTCCTGGTTTGAAGTAAAACAGAACCAATTTTCTGTTCAGCAATTTTAATTTGCAGCTAGGCCTTTTCTAACTACTGAAATGAACAGCATATTGCGCAGAAACTGTTCACTCTCAGAGTGATCAGACCCATGTTTATAGTTGATGCCAAGGAACGGGATGCAGAGAGGCTCTTGCTTATGCTTATTGCTATAACAATCAAAGTCAGACAACTTTGTTATTTGCCCTGTCGGAGGGTTGGGAGCAGAAGAGANTGTTCGTCTGCCTTTGATGCCAATCCTGAATCCAGATCTGGAATCCAGTTCCCGTCCGTCACTGAGTGCAGTCTGGGACTTCCCCAGTGCCTGCTGGTGATGTGATCATCATCCTGGGAGCTTGATATGGTTTTGTACATATTTCAGTATTTTCTTTTTATTATTTTATTATTAGTATTTTCATTAAAGTAGTTTAGCTCCTTCTAAACTCGTAAGTCTCTCTCTTTCCCCTTCTCCTTTGAGAGAGACAGGAGGGACAGCATCTGTCGTGGCCCTCTCAGTGGCCTATCTGGCCCAAACCATGACACAGAACAATCAGACCAGCTTGGTAAACTGTATGCAAACAAGGTCAAACTGCAATTTTTCCATATTTGAGTGAAGAATACCTGCTGACTGGTAGGGTACACGCTGGGCAGCCTGCTGAACACAACTTTATAGCATGACACTGTAATCCCAAAAGGGCTAATTCAGCCCTTGACTATTTCTACTGGCATTGCCAGTCAAGTCTTTCAGGGTCCATTAGGCCAGGCACTACACTGAGCACACAGAGCTATCCTGTTTCCTGAACCTGCTCAGGTCAGAAGCAGCTTGGCAGTATGGCCCAAGCCAGCTCTAAGTGGAGCCAGCAGGTATATCAATGCCACATTCCCACAATGGAGCACAGGCATTCACCTTGGATCCACCGTGGATGATACCTCTCTGAAATAATATGTCATTCCAGAGCCCAAAGCATAGCAGAGTGTTTACATGGCAAGGTTTTGGCAGCCGGGAGGCTACAGGGTGGTTTCTGTGAGAAGATGCCAGAAGCTTCCCCCATGTCCGACAGAGCCAATGCCAGCTGGCTCCAAGACGGACCCACTGCCTGCTAAGGCTGAGCCCATCAGCAACAGTGATAGCACCTCTGTAATAACATATTTAAGAAGGGAGGAAAAAATGCTGCATAACAGCAGCCGGAAGAGAGGAGTGAGAAAACGTCACAGCAACAACTCTGCAGACACCAAGGTCAGTGAAGAAGGAGGGGGAGGAGGTGCTCCAGGCGCCAGAGCAGAGATTCCCCTGCAGCCCGTGGTGAAGACCACGGGGAGGCAGGCTGTCCTCGTGCAGCCCATGGAGGTTAACAGTGGAGCAGATATCCACCTGAGCCCATGGAGGACCCCACGCTGGAGCAGGGGTCCACAAAGTCCGAAAGGAGGCTGTGACCCTGTGGGAAGCCCATGCTGGAGCTGGTTCCTGGCAGGTCCTGTGACCCAGTGGAGAGCCCGCACCACAAGAGTTTTCTATCATTTAAGATACCACTACATTCCCAGCAAACAGAATTACTCACCTACCAACCCTTCCAGTTTGTGGTCAGCTATTTCACCATCCTTATCCACTCTTTTCATATGTGTCTTATGTTTTGCTCCCTGACTTCCAATGGTGATTCATCAGCAGGCTTCCTGAGTCTAACCCAAGTTGTCTTGCAGCAGTGTTGCTTCTGCATCTTCAAGCATCATCCTGTAATGACCTACCTGAAGGATCTGCTGCTCCAGCTGTGAGTTGCCTTTGCACAGGTTCATTATGTGCTGCAACAATAGCTTCGTACTCTCTGTTTTCCCTGCACCGCTCTCTCCACTGCCAAGAAAAAGCAAAGGAAATTCCAGAAGCTGTAAAGTACAGTTGTTCTGCCCCTTACGTCCTGGTGACCCATCACTTGAGAGTACTCTCCTGTCCAAGAGCTTCACAACTTTTTCAGCTAAACTGCATGTGTGAGTACAAACTGACATCACAGCTTTACACAGCAGGTTCCATGAGGTCCTGATTCTTCCCCGGGGGAATCTTTTCCCTTCTGCAAAGGATGGAAGATATACCCCATGCTGTCACTTCTGAATGGGGTGCACCAGACAGACCATTTGCTCTGCTTCTTAGGAAAAAATACATCTAACTTCTGGAAAACAAACTCCTTCGAAAGTGACCTGATACATCAACTCCCCCACATATGCTGGAGTTGACAGCTTCCTCTTTCTTCAAAGAGATTTGCCCCATCCATCTCATATCCACAACTGAGTACTGAGCTTGAGATACTGTGGCAATCTCAAATCTCAGGCTCGTCTCATGTTCACATGCATCAGCTGGTTGAGAACATGGGCACACCACCACAGAGCTGCCTGCACACCCACAGCAGCAGCGATGCACGTCACTCTGCCGTCACACATGCCCAGCACCTCCGCCTCCAAGCCAAACAAGCAGCACTTGGAAAGGGAATTTTCTCCTGTCCCAGGAGGGAGAATGTACAATCAGTCAGACGACGTGTCCTTGACTGACAACAGCATACTGGCAGAGAACTTTAGTGTATGCATAAAAAAAAAATATGCAGGAAATACCAAGGTATACTTGAGGGCAGGTCTCCATTTCCACACCTGACCTTTGAGCATCTGGTGTGGCTTTACTGCTTTGTAGCTCCCAGTGGCTCTGTGCTTGGGATCAAGTATCTGTCATAGGTGGCTAAGTACCTCAAATACTACAACAGATACCTGATCTCAAGCACAGATCAGGCCATCACCATCTGAGTACGCACAAACAAAATAAGACCATTTTGACAGTTGAGAACATGCCATCCCAACAGCGCCCCTGATCAGTATACATTTTTCTGTTTTCAGTGACTTCCTTCCTCCACAAAAGCACTATCAGTCCACACTCCTGCACTCCAGCAGTCAGCAAGTTCAAGCTTTTCCTTCTACTCTCCAACAAAGCACAACAGCTTGACTAGGTCCTGTAAACACTCCCCACTGCAGGTGTGTAACTGCCCCAGGCTGTGAAGAAAAGCAAAGTCATCTCCAGGAGACCCAAGCGCTGTACTATAGCATACCCAGGCTGTGACTAACATCTGTTGGGATCAGGAAGGCAAGAGGAGCCAGTGGAATTTGGAGCACAGGACAACTTGACTGCAATAAGCATTTAAGACCTGGGGGCAACTACTGCATTCAACATCAGCCTCTGAAACATGCCACCCAGACCTCCCAGACTAAGTTGGAGAGACCAAAGAGACCACAAAGAATAGCACAGCCTGTTGTGTCGCCGTGCTGTTCTGATGAACTGTGGTCTAATAGGAGTGCCTTCCTCTTCCCCCTCCACCCCAACTTTGCCCATGCCAAGTAATCTTATTAATGAGTGGTTCACCACTTGCAGAGAGCAAAACCATGAACTTCCTGTGATAGCAACACACAGACCAGTTAATAGAGTTGCAAGATGCACAGGAGTAACTCAGATTCTCATCTCTGAGATTGCAAACTGCTGGCAGAAAACAGCAGATCAGTGACTTCTTGGCAAACATCCACAGGTTACCCTTTCTTGTCTTCCATCTCCCAAGACAAATACTATGACTGTTCTCCATCTTTAAGAGCCGTACCAGCAGCACCTCTTCCACCTGCTGACTCCATGGCCACCACTTCACTTGCACTTTGTGAGAGCACTTCATGTAAAGCACAGGCACTGATGGCTTGCAGGCTAGAGAAATGAGTGGGGCTGGACCCTCAAGGTCAGCTCCCAGTCCCATCACAACACTCAGCAGTGATTCAGCAAGTCATTTCCATGCCATGTAGACTGAAAATACTGATAAAATGATCAGAAGTCCAACATAAAGAAGGAAATAGTAAACCAAACAAGCTGGCAATTAACAGTTCAACTGAGATGACATTTAAACTGTTCTCTAAAATACTCAGAAAAGGTAGTTAGTGTTTTGAGGCTTTCTCCTTGATGCTGTGTGTGGCTTTCTCTGCTAGTTGTTTGAGGCTTTCGCTGCTAGCTGATGCTATCTGCTGCCCTGCACAGTTTCAGCAGAACAATGTTGACATCATGGAGTGAAACGCTCATGACACTGATACGCTCTTTGGTTACAAGAGCCCATTTTTTTCCCTTCCAGTGCACACAACTGCCCATGACAGTAAGATTTTCCCTGACCAGATTCCCAAAGGTCTTAGGGCAAAAAAGCTTCAGTTTGTCTTTCTGCTGCTCTTTGGTTATATATGGGAAGCTCCGCTTTGGGAAAACTGGGAAAACAGGTCCCTTCCACTATGTATAACCTTTATTACAGCAGTTAGAGTGGGAGTTGTTTCGCCAAAGAAAAGCACCCTATGGCTTTCCCCAGAGCTGGTTAAACCTTTCCAGTGCCACATCCCTCCAGAAGCAAACCCAACATATTCAGCGGCGTTACCAGCGTCGGCAGCCGAGCTGCTCCACAAAAGCCAGCTTTGTTTGCCATGTGCCTCCATTTGCGACCTGCCCGTTCTCCCCTCTGGAAAGCAGACAGGTCAGGAAGAGTGACCCACGGCAAGCGCAGCTGGGTTTGGACTCACCAACCGCATGGGAGATGAGCTTCGCCCAAAACATTGGCGGGGAGAGCCCGGGGAGAGCTCACTGGCTGCCACCCGGACCCCCACCTCTGCCAGGCTCCAGCGAGCCCCCAGCCCGGCCCAGCCGCCTGCCCAGACCTCACCTGATGACGATACACTGGCTCTGTGGCCCGCCACCCCGCTGGCCCAGCATGGCGTGGTAGGCCCGGCTGGCCACGGCGAAGATGTGTGGTGGCAGTGTGCCCGTCTGGGGGTGCCGGTACTGCTCGGAGACCTACGGAGGGGAGGGAAGCGGTGGCAGAGAGGTGGTGAAGGGGCTGCGGGGCAACGGCGGGGGCCCGCGGGGACTCACCTCTCTCCCGTACAGCGGCAGG
>VYXH01000014.1:269161-279273 GCA_013397275.1 Burhinus bistriatus | reverse complement strand
GCTTGGTGTCATCTGCAGACTTGTCGAGGGTGCACTCGCTCCCACTGTCTATGTCATTGATGAAGATATTAAACAGTACTGGTCCCACTACAGACCCCTGAGGGACACTACTTGTCACTGGTCTTCATATGGACATTGAGCCATTGACTACTACCCTCTGGACGAGACCATCTAACCAATTCCTCATCCACCAAACAGTTCATTAATCAAATCCATAACTCTCCAATTTAGAGGGAAGGTTGTTCTGGGGAACTGTGTCAAAGACCTTACAGAAGCCCAGATAGACAACATCTGTAGCTCTTCCCTTGTCCACTGATGCAGTCACTCCATCATAGAAAGCCATTAAGTTGGTGAGGCAGGACTTGCCTTTGGTGAAGCCATGCCAGCTGTCTTGAATCACCTCCCTGTCCTCCATGTGCCTGTGCATAGCTTCTAGGAGGATTGGTTCCATGATCTTCCCAGGTACAGAGGTGAGGCTGACAGATCAGTAGTTCCCAGGGTCCTCCTTCTTACCTTTTTTAAAAATGGGTGTAACATTTCCCTTTTTCCAGTCACCGGGGACTTTTCCTGACTACTGTAACTTTTCAAATATCATGGAGAGTGGCTTGGCAACTACATCAGCCAATTTTCCTCAGGACTCTGGGATGTACCTCATCAGGACCCATAGACTTCTCTATGTTCAGGTTCCTCAGATGGTCACAAACTTGATCTTCTCTTACAGTGGGAGGGACTTTGCTCCCCCAGTTCCTGCCTTGCCATCTTTCCACTCAAGAAGTGTGGGAAGAGAAGTTGCAAGTGAAGATTAAGTAAATATTTTGGTTTTGCTACTCTATCTGGAAGCTCTTCAAAGAGCTATTTTTTTCCTAATGTTTAATCAAAGTTAATTCATAAGCAGAAGACTTTTATTTTCTCCTATCTTTCCCTGGTACTTTTGACATATTTGTAGGTAGAAACCATGCCCTCTGTCAGCTTTCATTTTGGCAGACTAAATGGATCAAACTAATGTTTTCTCTGTTCCTCATATTGTTTGCTTAGCCATTTCTGCATCAGTTTCAATTTGTATTGGAAATTATTAAATATGAATATCCTAACTGGGATCTATGCACAATAATCTAGGAGAGGAATATCTGTTGAAAATGTGTTTATATTTTCAAATGATGGTAGTGTAAATACTTTCCTTCGTTGGATCATAGAATCACATTCAGTATTTTTCATGGTCATATTAGAAATCTTACTGACAGGTGTCCTGTGATGGACTGTCCCTATCCCGATCAGATAAAAGTGTCCAGTTTAAAGTGGTACTTCCTGATCCAAGTTTCTAAAGGCTGGAATCTCAGTTTTTACTCACAATGATCCAATTTGCCCTGCACAATATTCTGTCCATCCACTGATTTGATAATGTCACTTCATCACCTGACTGGTCAACAAATTTATTCATTAAATGAAAGCAACCCCATAAATCCTGCCTACTCCATGAATATCTTCCCTCTAGACCTATAGTCCCTTTTCCAACACACCTTTTACAACCATCCCAGCAGACAGTTCCTTACCCACCTTAGTACCTACACTAACCTCATCTTCTCTGCTTTAAGTAATGATTTCCCATGTGGTACTACATCCAATCCTTCACAAAAATCGTGATAAATTAAATACTCCCATGAGTGACAAAGTTTTTTAAACTCAACCCACACTGGCTAAATATTAATAAAAGTTTCATCTTTTTTTTTTTTGCAAGAGAAAATAAGAGTCCTTTGATTTACATTCTGAACCATTCATCTGACATGCCCCAAGTAAAATCACCTCAGCTCCAAACTGGGAAATACAACTTGTTTCAATATCTCCACTTGTCTGTGGTCATGTTAATTGACAGGTTTTGAATTCTTTTTATACACCCTGTATTCTCTTGGATGCTGAATACACTGTCCTCAAGGCAAGGCACTCGTATTTAAGCGTGTGTAATGGCTTTCAGGATTTTGAACACCAAATCCTGTATTGGTAGCTTAGGCCAGGAAATTTAAACCGTTGGCTGAGATGACTGGCTTCCCTTTCCAGGATAAGAAGGAGATCAGGGCAGTCTACACCAATTTATGAAAAGGAAATCCTGCTTAACTTGCTTGGTAGCTGTTCACAAGGAGATGACTGGCTCAGCGGATGAGGTGAGAACAGTGGTTGTGTTTCTCTTGGTTTTAGTAAGGGGTTTTGGCACTATATCATGTAAAAACCTCATGGAAAAGCTAATGAAGGATAGGCTAGATATGCAGACACTGAGGTGGATCAAAAACTGGCTGAATGTCCAGGCTCAGAGGATTGTGATCAGTGGCACAAGGTCTAGTTGGATGCCAGTCAGTAGTGGTGTATCCCAGGGGCAGATACTGGCACTAACACTGTTCAGCATCTTCATTAATGACCTGGATGAGGCAGAGTGTACCCTCAGCAAGTTTTCAGGTGATGCAAAACTAAGAAGAGTAGCTGATACACCAGAGGTTTGTCCTGCCATCCAGAGGGACTTGGACAGGCTGAAGAAATGGGCTGATGGGAACCTCATGAAGTTCAACAGAGGTAAATGTCTAATCAGGACCCTGAAGATGATTAACCCTATGCACCAGGACAGGCTGGAGCTAACCATCTGGAAAACAGGTCAGCAGAAAAGGATCTGGGTGTCATAATGGACATTAAGCTGAACATGAGGTAGCAATGGGTTCTTCCAGCCTCCTGGCCTGCATTAGAAGTGTCACCAATAGGTTGAGGGAGGTGATCCTTCCTCTCTGCTCAGCACTGGTGAAGCCACATCTTGAGTGCCAATCCAGGTCTGGGTCCCCCAGTACAAGAGAGACATGGACATACTGGAGCGAGTCCAGCAAAGGACAACGAAGGTAATTAAGGTAATGGACAATTTGACTTACAAGGAGAGGCTGAAAGAGCTGGGACTCTTCAGCCTGGAGTAGAGATGGCTCAGAAGGATCTTAACAATGTTTATAAATACCTGACCAGGTCAAGGAGAGGAGTAAAGAAGATAGAGCCAGACTCTTCTCATTAGCTTCCAGTGACAGGAGGAGAGGCAAAAACTGAAATACACACAATTCCATTTAAACACAAGAAAACGTTATTTTTATTGTGACGGTGGTTGAACACTGTAAGAGGTTGCACAGAGTAGTTGTGGAGTGTCCATCCTGGGACATGTTAAAACCTGGACTGGACACAGCGCCTGAGCAACTCGCTCTGGCTGTCCCTGCTTTGAGCAGAAGGGTTGGATGATATTATCTCCAGAGGTTCCTCCCAATCCCAGCAATTCTTTGATTCATAATTTTGTCGTTCAAACACTTAATATTTGAATTGTTGAGAAAGGAAGTTTCCTGGCAGAGTGTTATTTACCAGGGTAACTGTGAAGTTCTCCCTTTCACTTTGCGCTTCAAATGACTCTAACTTACTAGCTATAAGACATTTGTAGAGTCTTGTATTTGGAGCAACTATTTGTGGAAGTTTGAAATTGGTATGAGATTCATATGTAAAATACGATTTCTTCTCCCTCTGCAGTCCTCTTTCTCAGAGAAATGCAGGTGGATAAATTCAGTATTTTAAACACGTTTTCTTCTGTGGAAAGAGTGAAACAGCTTTTCTGCCCCACTTTTGGATGACATTATTGGTAAAATCTAAGACAGTTTGAACAACAGCAAGAAGTAGTAAAATACAGATTTCTTGTAGACAGCCTTTGTTTAAATAGATATGATTTTGTGGGCAGTTTTTGCAGCCTCTGGCCTGTAGCTAAATTTGGGCTGTTATCACTTAAAAGGCAGCATCCATAGACATATAACTCCGTACCAAAGGCTGGCGGGACTGGGGAGATGCTAACATAGGGGGCTGACCTAGGGAATTGGTACTGCTCCCACAGCTCAAGGCAGTTACCCCAGTGAATTGAACACAGTTGATTTAATTTTAGCCATGTGGGTTTAGGTTCAGATCCTTTTCATCAGTTCAAGGAAATGTGCAGACTGAATAGCCTTCTTCTTTTTTGTTGAATTATTACAATTATTTAAGACATTTTTTCCTGAGTTATTGAGGTTTTAAAAAGTTTTTCTTTTTAAAAAAGGAAAAATTAAAATTTAACAAATTTGAATATGAACTATAGACTGGAGATCATGGGGACCGGGACTGCGAATTATACTGTAGACGAAGCCAATGTAACTGAACACGAGACCCCACCTTCAAGATGACCGCTGCCCAATTAAAATCAGTCTTAAAACTGTGACTGTCCTAAAATTCAATGCAATCTTCCAACTTGGATTGCTCTTATTTCACTGGGATCATCCAAGCCAATGTTGACAAGTTCCAATCCCTTTCAAAGTCGCGCTGCATGTTCAATTAAATCTGTCATTGGGGAATCCTTAACACTTTACATGTTAACGGTTACTGTAGTGTTATGAAGAAGCATCACTTCTAGTATCAGGTTAAGTATTCACACACACGCACCCTAAAGCGGGAGCAAGCAGTTGTTTAGATGATTTATATGTACATTTCCATGTTTTTAGTTCCAGAGAGGGCTCTGTAGTGCCTTCAGTGCAGGAAAAGAAATCATGGGTTGTAGATCAGATTTATTTCATTCCATCATCTGGAATAACCAAAATGTATAGCCAAACTCCATATAATTCTGATTCAATGGTAAGTTTTTGGTAGAATTTGTTTCATGCCTGGGATTGGCTTGGTTGATTTAGAGAGCTTCAATCCCAACTGCATTTTGTGGAAGGAGAGAAAAGTCGATCCAGACAGAGAGGTACATACACACATACACACACAAATAAGAGTCAGAACAGAAAACAACTCTCTTTCTTTTTTTTCCAATAATAATAATTGTGTATATTTTGGTAGAGAGATAGACCTCTTAAACAGAGGACTGCAACAGGATAATGGCTTTACAAAACGTGACTAATGGTTACTGCACTGCCTCTTTAATCATGCTTTTATTTCTATCAAGAATGTGTTATACTTTCATCACATTTCAAACACATTAGAGCTGAACGTGCTACTGAATCTTCAAAGGAACGAATAAACAGAGGGTTTGTGTAGAGCTAAATGGGCTGATATATTTAGTGAACATATGAAAAAAAAAGACCATGCTATGTCATGCAGTCACACCACTAGAATGGGCTGCTTTACGTTCTGTAGTTGGTGTTCCCAGAAACAGCCTGCATTATAAGTGATATTTTAGGTTGAATTTATTATTTATGGGTTTCTGTTCTGAATATCCGCTGTAATTATTCACCCAATTGAGGTATTTGACCATGTTCTTACCATAACTGTGTGATAAGTTTTCATTTGGACAACAGCAGTCTCAGACCTCAGGAGGTCTTTCTATCATGCTCAAGGAAATAAGAAACAAATAAATTATGTCTGACTGTTGGGAGCCTGTGACTATTACAGTCCAGGAGAGGAATATGTGGATATCATGGGTTTGGTAGCAAACTCTGAATGTTCTCCAAGCATTAGGGTCATCCAGCTCCAGTCCTCAGGAGATTCCCATCCCATCTTATTTCTATTTCTTTGTTACTGATTGTAGATATATGAAGCAGATGTACATCAGGCATATGTGTATTAGTTGCTCCTTAACAGTCTAGTCCAACTTCTATAGCAGATAGAGGAGTCTTGAGCCTTATTAGCTCTAATTTCCTACAATGGAATTCCTTTCAGCCCACCACTTCTGTCACTTGTACATGATCTACAACCCATGATTTCTTTTCTCAGCCTGGAGAAGAGAAGGCTCCAGGGAGACCTTATAGCGGCCTTCCAGTACCTGAAGGGGGCCTACAGGAAAGCTGGGGAGGGGCTGTTTGCAAGGGCATGTAGCGATAGGACGAGGGGCAATGGTTTTAAACTAGAGCAGGGTACGTTTAGATTAGACGTTAGGATGAAGTTCTCTACACTAAGGGTGCTGAAACACCGGAGCAGATTGCTCAGAGAGGTGCTAGAGGCCCATCCCTGGAGACAATCAAGGCCAGGCTTGATGAGGTTCTGAGTAACATGATCTAGTTGAAGATGTCCCTGCTTACTGCAGGGGGGTTGGACTAGATGGCCTTTAAAGGTCTCTTCCAACCCAACACATTCTATGATTCTATGATTCTTGCACTGAAGGAACTACAGAGTCCTCTCTGGAACTAGGATTTTGAGTCCTTCAGTTGGAACTGGGAACCTAAGTATCTTTGTGGGTTTGGCTTAATAAAAGTTCTGAATTTTGGTGTCCAAAATTAAAGCAAAGCTAAATCTTGTTATTTTAAAAAACATGGAAATGTACATATAAATCATCTAAACAACTGCTTGCTCCTGCTTTAGGGTGCGTGTGTGTGAATACTTAACCTGATACTAGAAGTGATGCTTCTTCATAACACTACAGTAACCGTTAACATGTAAAGTGTTAAGGATTCCCCAATGACAGATTTAATTGAACATGCAGCAAGACTTTGAAAGAGATTAGAACTTGTCAACATTGGCTTGGGTGATCCCAGTGAAATAAGAACAGTCCAAGTTGGAAGATTGCATTGAATTTTAGGACAGTCACAGTTTTAAGACTGATTTTAATTGGGCAGCGGTCATCTTGAAGGTGGGCTCTTGTGTTCAGTTACATTGGCTTCATCTACAGTATAATTTGCAGTCCCGGTCCCCATGAACTCTGGTTTATATATCACACTTAAACTTATTCCCTAGCTGTACACTCATATTTTTTTGCAAAGGAAGGTATGAATATAGAAAGAAGTTTGTGTATCCAGGTCCCATCCCTACAGGGAGTTAGGCTATGAACAGCGATGCAGGTATTAAAGATAAGAGAAAATAAGAGAAATTCTGAAGGAGTCGTTCATCATGAAATTCTCTTTAACAATGTTATTCATCACCCTCTGTCAAAGGACCTAGAGTAATAGCAAAAAAAATACCATCAACCTTAAAACAATTTATTCAAATGCAATCACCGCACAAAGTAGTATATTTTAGCTATATGGGAAATTGAAAAGGCCCAGGTTATTACAATGATACAAGACAAAATATGCAACATGGCTGTGCTTTGTAAAGATTAACTCACAGAGTTTCAGAAGGTTTATTGTGTATATGAAATAAGATTTGTAATTTTGGGACAATACCCTACATTTTTCATATCTAACACAGTCTTCGAATTTCAAATCGCAAAATTCAAATCAAGCTTAGTTGTGGAATTCTGACCTGTGTTAATGGTAGAAAATAATTCTCCCTCTGAAATTTATTTATAAACAGAAAGCTTTAGAGAATATCATCTTTGCCAACTTGTTCTAGTACAACAGGAAATGAAGAAAATGCTGCGCATTTCAAAAGAAAGACAGTCTTAATTGCTACAATGGAAAGTAAGTGTCCATCATATGGTTACAGCAGAGGTACAAAAATAGAGAAAATCCATCATGATTTTCAAACTCATCTCCCAATAAGCTCCTAATCTCTAGCAATTTGCAGTTCAGGGACTTCTAAGACCTTTCTGGCCCTGCAACATGGCCAAGGATATCTCAGAAAAATTAGGACAATCAAGTAGTGTCTTTGGAGGTTATCAGAAGACAAATGTCATTTTGTCCTTGTGCACCAAATTTTGAAAGGGAAAACCTTTGTTAGCACATTCATTTTATAGTAATTTTTAAAAAAATTTCATTTTTCTAATTCATCCCATAAAACATCAGAAAACCTAGTTTCCAAGCATTGGTACCTCTTTAATACTTTTCATGCTAAATAAGACTGGTTCACACATGGTCTTGAAGGTATCATTTTCTCTCACCAGTTCATTCTCTATTTAGCACGGTTATGAATGTAACTAGACCAGCTGGCCAAATATAGTAGTAAGTACTGTCTTACTGACAATTTCTTTCTTCTTTCCATGTTCGCCTGCCAGTAGCTTATGGATTTCTTAAAAATCTTTCAGCTATTGATATTCACAAACAATTAGTGCAAATAAAATTTGCATTACTGTGTTGGTTATAGTATTCATTTAGTCAGCAACCAGACCAAACAGCATGCACCTGTTCACCAGTAGGATGTGTTTTCCAGGTAAAGATAATATTTCCTACTACATGTGAAAATACTGTAATGTAGTTTTCTGAAATGTTCACTTTAAATTGGCATGTTATATAGAACTCGACAGCTTTGATTTGGTTTTGTTTTTTCTGAAGGTCAGGTAAGCTTGATGAGTGGATCAGAGACACGATGTAGAAGATAGTAGACACACACAATTGTATGAAAAAAACTTGTAAACTTTGCTGGTTTAGCACATGCCAAAATCCTCTCCTCCCCCCGCCCCAGTCTTGATTGTCTTGACACAAACTTCATTTTTTGAACATGCTTAAAGGCATGCAATGTTATGGGTAAAATAATGATTACATTGTACACAATTCTTGACATCTAACTGCACGACCGTAGTTCAGTGTGAAGCAGCTTGGTCTTTTTCTATCTGATTAGATTCCTGTTTCAGTCCTTGAGTGTTGGCTGCAATTCTCAGACGTGTAAATGTGTAGAAGTGCATCATATATAAATTAGTAAAGCCAGGAAACAGCAGGCCCGCTTGGAACTCTTTTGCTCTTACAAATCAGCAGTCTAAAACCTCCAGTCTAGGAGACATACAGGAGTTCAAGCAGCATATTACTCTGTATAAACACCTTTTTACTACATTCTGACAGCTTTTGACAAATGTAACACCGAGCAAAATCATTTGCAATGGCTGCATCTGCCTTTTTAGAATCTGTGATGAGAACTGCAAAGACCGTTTATTTATTTAAAAGTCAAGTCTACGTTCAGCAGGTTTTGTGAAGTGTGAACAGTGAAATCACTTCAGTGCCATCTTCTTTTTCCGTGTCTGAGTGGAATACAAGCAGTTTCTAATTTCCTAACCTGTACCTTTGGTATTTCAGCTCATTCCCAAAGAACATTTGGCAAGTATCTTTTGGTAACAAACCCCTGTGAATTAATTCACAGCATCACCTCTGAAATGAGAATGCGCGGGCTTGTTTTGCCTGGGTAACGCTGTTACACCCTGACTGTGTAACAGTGCTCAGGGTCACTTGGATGCCGAATACTTCAGTCAATGCAAGTGTTCAATATTTATTCTAAACTCACTATTTGACTGAACACTTCTTCCCCTGATACCTCAACACAGAACTTCTTACGTTCTCCCAGTGCTGAAAAATTGTCAAAAAACCCTTGCACTGGTTGGCCAGTATTCAGTGTGTGTTGTTGCGACAAAATCAGTGAGATTTAGCTAAGGGGAGAAAAACAATGGATTCACGCTTCCAGGCTTTGACATAAAGCTAAGCATAGAGATGTCTCTAGTATGGCAAATGAATCGAGTTTTCATGAACCACCTGGTTTTCACTATGTAAGGTCTGTACTGGGTCCTCTCTCGTCAATAATCATTACCAGTACCTGACAAGCAACCAATTCTAGACACAAAAAAATTCAGGCTCTTTCAAATTAAGCTGCTGAGAGATGGAAGCAACACAGCTTTTATCCAGACTACCAGTGTTAACCTAGTTCTTTTGCCTGTTTCCCTTTTCCTACCGTTTTCAAAATGTACCTCAAGCTACAAGAAACAAATCATATTATCTGGTCCAATATCCTCAGTCAAGTTGTTGTTAGAGATGCAACAACAGAATTATCTCCATTATCTGCTAATTTAATCACATTGACCTCCTTTCCCCCTGCTTCTTGCCAAGGACTCTAATGTTGAGTTTGCATAAGTAGATGGATGCCTGTGTCTCCCATAGCTTCAGGGGCTAGACCTAGATGAGATGATTCCCTATTGTCTTTTCCCAAGAGACTATCTCCGTCGCAGTCTTAAGATTTTTTTGTGAGGTTGAATTCCTGAGCATACTGTAGGCAGCATTCCTTGCGTTCTATGCTATCTGCAAACCACACACCCACCCCACCCCAAAAACTATTCTTCTTGGTAGGCAGAAACACAACCCCTTATTCATTATCTCCAAAGCCAGTACGTTTACCTCTAGAATCTGCTCTTCCATATCTTCCGCAGCTCTCACTGCGGTAAATAAGAAGAGTTCCTCCTCTACCTGAGAGCAAAAAAGTGGTCCTTTACTGATTTGTTTCAAATTCTTTTTCTTTTT
>VYXH01000014.1:256241-269105 GCA_013397275.1 Burhinus bistriatus | reverse complement strand
TTTTTTTTTTCTTTCTGGGAAGGATGAAAGTCTTTCTAATTGCCTAGGTTTTGATCCTGTAACCAAAATCACATGTGTTACAGGACAGATAAGAAAAAACCTTGAGTTTAATGTAGAAGAAAGAAACTTGGCTAATGGATAGAACATAGGACTGGAAGGCAGGAGGCTTGGGATTTATTCCTGTCATTGCTATTTGCTTTTACATGATCACTGTCAAGTCATTTAAGCTCTATGTCTCAAGTTCTTCTATATACAGAAGAAAAAAATAACATTTCTCTATTCCAGGTGGATATTGCATGGAGTGAGGCCTAATTAAAGCCAGTAAAGAGTTTTGAGATCCTTGGATAAAAGGTGCTATAAAAAGTTCTAACTATTAATTGCTTCGTGCTCCCTAGTAGATTTTAAGTCACATATCTCTTTGAATCATGGATCTCTATTAAGAAAAGATCCTTAACAGTGTGGAATCCTGCAGCTGTTGGCTTTTTAATTTCAGAAACAGGTGTCTTGTGAGACTGAGCCACCTTTGCTTATGAACTAACCTAAAATCTCAGCTAATATCTTCAGACTTCTAATATAATGCAGAAAAACAACATACCGCTCACCCACTTCACTTTCTTTCATACTTTTCTGCACATTCTTCTGGCTTTCTGTGTCAAGTCCACCACCTTAGAATATATATTCTTTTCGCAGGTGGATTACAGCTAATCTAAAGTAGCTTTTCTCCCTCCCTCCCCCTTTTCTGGTTAGAGAATCTTCAGGAGGAGCTGGGGAAGGAGCGTTTAGTGTATAAAATCTTCTGCTTCTCAGGTTGCCAAGTTAAACGGTGGTACCTGAATCACCACAGTTTTACATGAATCTTGAGCAGACAAATAGTTTCTTCTAAGCATGTACATGGATGTGAACCGGTGTATAACAGAATAACCTCTCCTTTGCTTACCTTTTCTTCCTGTGGGGTTGCAATGTGCAAAACACTCAATACACAATGACCCAAAACTGGGTTATTTCACTTACCCTTAAAGGAATGCTCCAATTTCTTGCAACTCTGGCAAAACCTGACCTATTTTATTTTTAAGAGAGCCAGGAAATCTATGGACTATCACCTTACCTGTAACTTCCTAGACTGTGTTGGAAGATATTCGGTTAATCACTCTATTGCTTTGAGATGAATGAACTATTGCTTTTCAAGAAGATCCAAACACAAATCCAAACACACCTTCAAAAAACCGAGCATTCTGGCGTTATATCATACACCCATCATCTTAGACTGACAACAGTTGGGTTTTTTTGAATACATAACACATGTCCAAGAACAGTTAGCTTCACTAGCACTTGGCAAAAATTTTCCACAGGAATATACAAAAGTCCAATTTTCTTCAAGCTGAATTAAAACTCTTTGATGAGTTGGATTTGTGTGATTAAACATGAAGCTGCTAAAGGCAGAAGATACAAGAAACATCTCTTTGAAAAATAGATGAAACCATATTGCTGCTTGGTTTTGAACCCAGCATTGATACTGTCAGCCTTCTTTCTCTACCTGAAGACAATTTGTATTTACTTCTGTGCTAAAAATATTCCACGGGGTCATGCAGTGTTACTTTAACTGGTATCTGTTATCTTCCCCACTAATCCCAACTAAAGAAACATAACTTGCACTTAGTGTAGGTGTATAGCAAGCAGAACACTTCACCGTTTAGCCATATAGAATCATAGAACAGTTTGGGTTGGAAGGGACCTTTAAAGGCCATCGAGTCCAACCACCCCGCCATAAGCAGGGACATCTTCCACTAGATCAGGTTGCTCAGAGCCCCGTCCAACCTGACCTGGAATATGTCCAGGGATGGGGCATCTCCCACCTCTCTGGGCAACCTGGGCCAGTGTCTCACCACCCTCAGTGTAAAACATTTCTTCCTTCTATCTGGTCTAAATCTTCCCCTTTTCAGTTTAAAACCATTACCCCTTGTCTTATTGCAACAGGCCCTGCTAAAAAGTTTGTCCCCATCTTTCTTACAAGACCCTTTTAAGTGAGGGTGCACAATGCCAAAACCAGTAAGAGCTTCCCAGCTTGATCTAAGTGACTGCAATGGTACATCGAGGGAGCTGAGAAGAGTCACATTCCAAGCAAATTGTCATATAAAATAGACTTCTACAGGTGGTTCTGGACTGGAGAAAGACACTGTTCATCACCAGGCAGCAAATGTCCATACAGCCATGTCAGATAACCAGCAATGATGATGAATGCAACTTTTCTAAAGTAAAGCTGCATTTTTAAACATTTCCAGGGGAAAACTATACCTTTTTTCTTCAGCAAAAGCGGGATTAATCACTTCCTCTTGACCTGGGGTCTGCTATAAAATAGGAACCAGCTTGTAGTATTCAAGTATTGGTGAGAGCTCCCAGGCTCTGCCCTGGGTTGTATTTAACTCTTTGTTTATTGAAAATGCTCCAACTGCAGCTGTTCAATATTTATTATTGTTTAACCCATAAGGAAATGGGAATGCTAAAAGCATTTTTGATCAACGGATTCAATCTCGAAAGGCTTTCAGGTGTGGCTGACTGTGATTTCTGCAGAGCAAATGTCTACTTTTAACTCCGCTCTCCAATCATTTGCAACTCAGGAAAACGTTTTCTGAAAGGATATTTGAATTTTTATTTTCTTTGTCAGTACTACTGGTACAGTTTCAGTCACCAGACAGTGAAAGACCAGAACATGATACATATGCAATCTTGTAATGCCATTACCTAATGTAATAGTAATATTTTCAAGGTTACCAGTCCTATTTCAGTGTTTTATTTCAAGCTGTTTCCAGTAATTACATAGTAGAGAACCTGCACTGGATGAGCATCAAGGGTATTAAGACCAGAAATTTCTCAGACAAAAAGAACACTTATTTTTATCTTAAATTTATTTATTTTTTTTTTTTGTGTCATTCAAACATCCAGCAGAACAGTCAACACCCAAATTTGTGAGTATGTTAAGGCATGAGAAGCAGAAAATTAAAAGGTGACTGTACGGCAGCAGCTCTAATTGGCATTATTCAAGCTGGTGAAGTACAGCTAAAGAGCACAAAAATGAAAAACTGGACCTCAGTTCTAAAGAGCCCTTTTCAGAGAGGTTTCAGATTGTATTAGTAACACAGAAAAGGACTATTATAAGCACTTATATTTCTACACAGTTGAGATATACAGAGAAGTGTGTCATCTGTCAATTCATACATCTAAGAGTAAGGCATATAAACAACACGATTATTTGCTAAACAGGTTATGATTCTCAGAGCTGTTACTTCTGGTAATTAATCATAATTTTCATCATAATTTTGTTTCCAGCCACAGAACTAATTTCTTGTATATCCCAAACAATATTATGCCCACATATCTAGTAGAGTGGCTGTGTATGTTCGTCGCAGTTATTTTGTGATGTGTTCAGAAGTCTTGAGATCCCCGATATGGCATTGATTTGCTGCTAAGAGCATCAATCTGCAACCTAAAGCAGTAGACACGTCAAGTCTGACAATGCATGGAATACAGAGGCTGTTGATTTCAGATGGAGTACCTAAGTCACACCATTTTGAAGTGAACAGGGTAACCAGGTATTGTCTTCATATTTTCAACACATTGAGAGTGCAGTTTGAGAAATCTTTATGATTGTAAATGAGAGACTCTTCTCAGGGATTCAGCTTCCACTGAACACAAGTTGATAGCGTTTACTCCTAATTTAGGCAATAGAGACTTTACTCGGTGCGAATTGCATTAATTGCCCACTTTAATATACACCACAGAGGTGAGTTTATCCACAGCTTCCCTTCCCTCCCTCGGCCCCTCTTTCTACACAACCGTTTCCTTTAAGAATAACAATTTTGCATCTGATAATTTTTGCTCCAGAAACAGGGGGCAGTCAACTAGACATGAGCAAGGCTGGGAGAGACCCCAGGAGGTGACTTAATCCACACCTTTATCCCAACAAGGATACCTGTCAGGATACCTTACAGACGTTTCTTCAGCCTGAAAGCCCTCCGGTGACCATCTCCACAACACATCCAAGCGGTTTATTCAAGCTCTTTGTTTTCCCAGCCTGTCCAAGCTTTCTGCTGCTACCGGTCTTGAATTAACTTCAGTTTAAATTCCCTACGTTTTGCCCTCTCCAGTATGAATACAGTGGAGAGAAGAAAGTATCTATTTCTTTTTCTAACAACCTATCATGTATCTGAAGTCCATCAAGCCCCTTTCACCTTAAACTATCTCAAGCACTTCCACCTTTTTTTTTTTTAGGTCTCACTCATGAGCAGCTCATAGCTCACCCTTGTTTCTCCTCTGAGGTCTAAGCCCAGCTGGTCCATAGCTTTCTTGAAATGTCCCAGGATGGACATTCCCTGAGATTGTACCAATACTAAGCAGAGCAGAAGGATTATTTCAAATTTTGCAGGCTGTACTTTTATTCACACTGTAAAATGACATTTGTCCTTTTTAAAGCAACATAGTATTCTTCACTCATATTCACCTGTGGTGTTTTATAACCCCCTACTAGGGAGACTGGACACAGAGTTCCTTCTGTAAAATCAGTCATGATTCCGCATGTGAGCTTAAGCTTTGCCCAGCATGTAAAAATCCGTGCCCTCCAGTGATCAAAGCAGTCAGTGATCACACAGGCTTCTGAGAGCAAGTCATACTCTAAAACAAAAGCATTTAAAAGAAAAATCTGAAAACCACAGGACAAATTATATACACACCTATGGTATTAGGTACCTAATTATCTCCCACAGTCGGATCCTAACCTTACTAAAGAAATCCTTCTTCCTTTTTTCTGGCTTCCCAACTTCCCTCAGCATCTTTAGAGTTCAGTTGGTCTCATCCATTGGATATTAAATCATGTCATTTCTCTTGACGATCAAGTACCTCGGTGTGTGTACATAGTATAAAAGTTCCCTGATCATCATACGCATCACATACAGACTCACAGACCCTTAGAGTAAGTTAGGCTGGAAGGGACCTCTCTGGATGTCTAGTCCAACCTTCGCTCAAAAGCAAGTCTAACTGGGTGAGGTTGCTGTGGGACTTGTTCAGTTGAGTTTTGAACACTACCTGTGCAAACAAACACCCTTTGGCCAAGTAAAGATTTTCATCCCTTCCTCCCTGGTGCATATCCAGGTAATATGTGAAAATACAGCGCAAATATGTTCCCCAGACATTTTCCCTCCTCCTCATAAAGACTTAACAAAAAAGACACATTTGTTTTTAATTAGTGACATTTCAAAGTGGCAAGTATTTCAGCCACTCTGGTCTAACATCTAATAAAATGTCCTTTATGTTTCCTCAGTCTCTAGAACATATATCTCCTGATACAGCAATCTGGCAAGTCAAATCTGGTGATTTTACCTTGTGCTTCTTTACTTTAAATCCATAAATCTTTGCCTCGTTGTCAGATACAAAATCCCTAACAACACATCAAGTGCAGATTTTACACCAAATTGAGGGAAGTAGCGATCAGCAGTGAGGACAGTATTGGAAATGCAAGAGTTAAAGCATCTCCATTAGAAACTAAAGTTATATTTTCTGTTATTTCATTTTTCTTAAGTTTTTTGGAAGAAATAAGTCTTATCAGGCTTAATGGGTTTTAGTCATTCTTAACAGCTACCTAATGAGCTCTCCAATTATGTAAAGAAGAGTCATTCAATTCATACATTACTGTATCCCCTCACAGAAACACGGTTCCCCCTCTTCAGAAATGACTCACTCAAGGTCATACAATAAACCAGAGGTAGTAATAGGACTAGAGCGCAGGTGTTCCTGGCTGGTGACCTTACAACTAATCTTTTAAATAACGTGCGATTTTCTTGATACCGTCTATTTAAACACTTTTAATATCTGACATGCATTAATCAGCTATGAATAAAAACTCCACTGCTGTTTGTAGCCCCACAAAGACTCTAGAGCATCAACAACAAACCAAAACCGCAATGCTTACAATGAATACAACCAGAACACTCCAAAACCAACCAACCAACCAAAAAAAAACCAAACAGAAAAAAGGGTGGAAAAAAAATTAGAAGTTTTCTGACTCTTGCACAGGCCTATGAAACTGAATGTTGCACATTTGTAATGAGGGAGCGCCTGTAGATAAAACAGCCTACAAAGCCTCATGATGCACAGTGACACAAAATGGAAACCGAAAATATTTCTCTCAAGGGAACGCAGAAACATAACCTAGTAATTCTGAAGTTATTCAGTAAAGGGAATGGAAGCTGTAAATATTTAGAATATCCTTTGTTTTTAGTAAACAACTAATTGAACATGATATAAGCCTTCCTTTGCATAGCTTGACATGAGATATTGCAAAAGAGAAGAAAGAATACAAACTTCTTACCTGCAATGCTCTTTGATAAGTAGATATTTCATCCAAAACTTTTATGATACTCTATCTCCAACAGAATCCATATACTATTAACAGGGTCCTACAGAATGATAAAGACAAAACAAACCACAATTCTTTGAGGAACATTGTAAATAAGAAATACAAGTACCGTACTAGTAAGAAATACTCTAAGCTACCAAATTTTCATATCATACCTGTTAGAAGAGTGTAGCTATTATTATAAGGCATTTTAACTAAGTTCACTATTGGGGGAAATGACATTTGAAAATAACACAGCAAATTACTGACAAGTGGGTAGGTTTTGCTTCATCAGAGAAGGCTGATTAATCTATATTACAAAAAACCCCATATTAATGATATGAAAAGGATATAAACTGCATTGTGTCCATTACTTGAATGCAAAGATTTTTCTGGTCCTGTTTGAAAATCCAATGGCATTCTCACTAGAAAACCCAAAATTATTTGAAAAAAAAAATAGTATGATTTGTGTTGCTCTGCTCTATCCCTGTAAAGCTTAGTCTAAGTTAGTTATTAGACTCTCTTCTGAAGCTGGTAGAGAAGGAGCAGCATCTCTTGAGAGCAACTCAGGTCACCTGTGGGCATGCTTCTCTCTTCACAGAGGTTGTTTAGATGGTCTGGTCAGACTGGACTGCCAGCTAGTTAACTTAAACAACGTGACTCCCACCCAGAAAGTGTAGGGGAAACAAGAAGAACAAATACAAATTAAATTGTCCATTTTTATTTCAACTATGTTTAGCTGCCTCCCATTCCTGCAGTCTGCAACGTGGCAGTGGTTCAGAAGGTAGACTCCTGCATGGCTGTGAAGTTCTGCTCTCACATGAGAGTTCAGGCTTTAATACAATTAACTCTCCCTGAACAAAAACATGGCTTTAGGATCAGAAAAGCATGGCAGATTAGACTTCAGATATACCTTTCTCAAGGTCTCCACGGAGATGATGAGAGAAGTAAATGGACCAACCTTAAGGCTGCTGTTTCAGAGTGAGGGATCAGAGTGCACAAACCCCTGTTCAAAACTCTTATTTGGATACACTTTTCATATCTTAAGCATTCGTAGAACTCATAAATCTCCATGTTTACAAAGAAACTGCAGTATATGCAGGGTACAATGTAAATATTTTACAAGCATGCAGAACCTGTTAAAAAAGATCTTCTTTCACTTTTACTAATGCATCCTTCGTACCAATAACAACCCTAGCACGTGTAACTACTTTATGCAAAAGCAATAATCTTGCCAAATATGAGATGGTTGCTGAGATACAGCCCGGTCTGCCCAATGAAGAACAAATATTGCATTTCAATCTGCTTTTAAAGAGTCCAGGAGCATCCTCAGCCTAAATGCTCTTTAAGAACATTCTCCCTCTTAACACGCACCAATTAGAAGTAGGAAAAGCAGATGGTCAAAATAAATTAGAGACAGCATACCAGCCCTGCCTCAGATCACCACCATTGGCAGATCTAAGCAGCAGCACCATCCAGTCAGTTGTTAAGAAGGGAAGTATATGTATTTTTTTTTCTCCATCCCTTTCCGGAACAAAATTGGAGAGGCATTGCAGCTGCCAGAGTACTCGGTTTGCAGAGTTGAAGAAAGTAGAAATCTGGCCAGGGATACATAAAGTCAAAAAAACTTGCAGATAGTATTTTGATTCCTTGATACTGCAAACACTACAAACACTTCAAACTTCCAATGAAGAGAAGAGCTTTCATTCCCTATGCTAATTATGGTTGCGTGGTATGTTTTCCCCGTAAACATCGCTGAAAAGATCCAGCCATCACCAGGCACTAAGAGACCTAAAGCTATCAGGTTTCTTAGGTCTGATAAAGGTAAGCAGAACATCTTGTATGGTTGCTAGGCAGAAACCGGTACAATGGCTTGGGGGAAAGGCCAGCAACAGCTTGCCAATAAGGCCAGCAGCGTCCTGGCTTGTATCAGGAATAGTGTGGCCAGCAGGACTAGGGAAGTGATTGTCCCCCTGTACTCGGCACTGGTGAGGCCCCACGTCGAATACTGTGTTCAGTTCTGGACACTTCACTCCAAGAAAGACATTGAGGTGCTGGAGCGTGTCCAGAGAAGGGCAACAAAGCTCGTGAGGGATTTAGAGCACAAGTCTTCTGAGGAGCGGCTGAGGGAACTGGGGTTGTTTAGCCTGGAGAAAAAGAGGCTGAGGGGAGACCTTCTCGCTCTCTACAACTACCTGAGAGGAGGTTGTAGAGAGGTGGGAGTCAATCTCTTCTCCCAAGTAACAAGCAAAAGGACAAGAGGAAATGGTCTCCAGTTGCACCAGGGGAAGTTTAGGATGGATATTAGGAAAAATTTCTTCACCAAAAGGGTTGTCAAGCATTGGAACAGGCTGCCCAGGGAAGTGGTGGAGTCACCATCCCTGGAGGTATTTAAAAGATGGGCAGACGTGGTGCTGAGGGACATGGTTTAGTGGTGGGTTTGCCAATGTTAGGTTGATGGTTGGACTCGATGATCTTAAAGGTCTCTTCCAACCTAGGTGATACTGTGATTCTATGAAATCAGAAACAACTGCACAGCAAGAACTTCTGCTACGCAACACCTTATTACCACAACAGGATCAGGATAGTCTTACCTCGTAGTTGTCCACCTCTGAACACCCTGAACCAGGTAGACTGGAAACCTAGCTCTCAGCACTGGATTGATTTCTGACATGACATCTGTGTTAGTCACCAGAATGAGTCCTAATGATAGTAATTTGGGTTTTGATTGTTTGTTTGTTAATTTTTTTTGGGGGGCGGTGTTGTGTTTTCTTTGTTTGTTTTTTATGGTGATGCCTCCAGCTCCTCCATGGTGTTGTCATTAATGGACAGTAATCCTAGACTGGGATTGCACTAGGTGACCTTTAAAGGTCCCTTTCAACCCAAACTACTCTATGATACCGTTACTGTAACACAGTGTCATGGACTGCACACCTGGTGACATTGGGGCAGAGGAGCTGGGTGAGTAACTGGAGAGGGGCAAAATTTCTTGTACAACAGGAGTAAAGAGCTCAGACACTGAAATCACACTCAGTCCCAATAAATCCTGTAAATCCCAGAATGAGGGAGACTGCTTGGAGGAACCTGGAACGAGCAGAGCAAACAAGTATGTGAAGTCACATCCAAGAAAACTAGTTCAGGACCTTTGAATCAAGAAGTAGAGTAGTATTCAGGCCCTGCTCATGACTGAATTCAAAGGAATGACTAGATGGATGTAATCTTTCAAAATACACATTGATCCAGCTCCCTGAACTAAGTAGAGTTCAGTTCTGCCTTCCCTGCGATACTGCCCCGATTACACCTTAGGCATGACCCTTACTCCTTTACCTGAGAAGATGTGAGAGATTATACAGAATAGATTATAAGTACTAAAAAATTCGAGGAATTTCTTTCAGCTGAAAAAAAAAAACCAGCCCCCTCCTATGCTGGCTGGAAATTGCAAAAATTCTCACAAACCTGGCATAAACCAGATGTGCCTCACTTTGGCCGTAAGAGCTTGATGAAGCATATACACAGACGGAAACGTGGAAAATGATAGATAAAAAAGGAAGGAGGGAAAAGAGTTACACCCACGAGCGGTGGAGCAGACGCACTGCAACGGTGCTGTCTGTGCCCAAGCCGGAAAGGACTTCACAAGGCAAGGAGTAATGGCAGTCAGCTTTGGATGAAGGAGAAGAAAGGAAGATAAAAAGTAAACAAAAGCAAGACAGATTTCAAATGATTCAGAAGAGCTCATTCCTCTCTCCTCCCCGAGACCGTAGGGTAAGACGTGCATCAAGCACAAGCCCAAAGGAGTAAGGCACACTAAGGCCTTTTTAGGATATCAGGCAGTCTGTGACAGGCATTATGGAATAAAATGGGACATTAGGGACACACCTCATCCTTTACATCAGAACACCTGAAGCTTTGCTGAGGCCGCCGAGCTAACTGTCCTGCCTCCGTGTTTCCAGAAGTTGATCACAACAAGCACGAATTTCAGCAACCTAACATTACTCATGGAAAGCCTTTGTCTTTCGGGTGAGAAAGTGAGAGTTTGAACAAAGATCTAAACACACAGTTTCATTGCTGGACCGAAATAACAGATCCACATCCACCAACCTCCAAATGTTACGGTTTGCTTTATATGTTTAAAAAGGAGCTAAACAAGCTATGAAGAGTAATAAGTCATCTGAATGCTGAGTGAAACAAGAGAGTGATCTCTGCCATTGCAGAGCAGTTCAACATGCCAGTATGCCTGTAAGGCTTGGTTGTTTTTTCTTTTTTTTCCTTCTACCTTTTAAATTGAAGACAAATTGCAGGCCACAATTGTATAAAAGTTTTCTATTACCTGGTTTACATTTTCATGCAGACAATCTTTTTTTATTGCAGCTGGATTTTTTTTCTCTAGTTGTACTACTAAAAATTGTAAATACCCTATGCTGCATCTAATTGACACAGCTACATTTCAAATTTAAATTGTCAGGCATTTTGCAGTTCAGAATTAAGTTTAAAACATGTCATGAGCATTATAAGATACCGTTTGTTTTCAACCTGAATTGCATAATTGGGTAGCCCAGTCCCTGAACAACTAGCGGCTATTGTGCTTTGACACGTCATCTTAAATGGCTTTTATTTATGATAAATAATTCTTGTTAGTGTTTCCAGTGTTGCTGCAGGGTTTCCTACTTCTTTACATTCTTCTTTTCTTGCCAGTCTAACAGCTTTAGTCAAGAGAATTAACTTCTGAATATATTATTTTTGTCCTGTAGACCTTGCATTGGTGATTATTTTATAGTTGGGGCAGCCTTAAAGTAGATAGGCTTTCACTTGGGTAAAGATATGTAAAAAACATGTTTGCCAGAGCTTTGGGAAAGCCTTGTATGTGGGAACCTGTGCCACGTATCCCAAAAGCATCGATTCATGCAATCCAAGCATTCCCAGATACCCATTTTGGTTAGAAATATCTTTTTATAGCATTTGAGCTTTTTCAGGCTTGCTCAAATCCGGGAATTACAGAACTGTGGAAATATCATATCATTGCATATAACACCATTTGAATTAGAGTCCTGCTGTGTTAGGCATCGCACACAAATTACATCCAGATTGCCCTTTAGCCCTAATTGCTCTCAGTTTTTATTTATAGGTTTAAAAGAAGAGACGATCAGCCATACCAAGTTCTAGTCTTCCTTAATAATTACTTACAGATACATCCCACTGAGAACAAAACCAGCTGCCATTTTCCATTATCTATGACAATCATTCACAAAAGAATAGAAAGCCACCCTCCTAAAATAGTACTTCTGACCTTCAGAGAACGTGGAGATTTGCACCAGCAGCTTAAAGTGAAAACTAATGTAGCCAACTTGAGTCCAAGAAGGGGGGAAAATGAGTTTTGACTCATAACTAAGCAATAAAATCATAACTTTTGCCATGAACTTTAATAGTTACAGCAACATAACTACAAGAAACCTTAAGATTTGTTGTAAGGAATATGTTTATTGATTATTTTGCACTGAATTATCAGGACTGTGCTCTACTGAAGATGTCTTATTTTGCCACATTGACAAGAACAGAAGGCAGACAAGGGTTGGGAAGATGGGTAGATAACTCTGCATCATGATATCATTACAAAAACAAGCATTTTCCATGATAAGTGTCTTCTTGGAAATGTGATTTTGATTGGAACTTGATTTACAGTTAGGTGACATAAACTCTATAGAGATTTTTCTTAAATTAACAAGTCAACAACATGTGACTTCGGAAGGTCTAAAAGGCAGTTCAGTTGACTGGCCAGTAAAGACTCAGCCCAGTTGCCTTAGCACACATAAAACATAATAGGGTAACCCACCTGGTTTTCAACTGCTTTTCCTAAAGAACATATGTCACAGAGATCATGCATCCTATCTCCCAACATCATGTAAAAGGCCTGCATGTACCTGCAGTACCTCCGGAATGGCAGTAGACTCCCTTGTTCAGGCATCCAAATCATGCCCTAAATGTCTATTTTAGGGAGAGCTGAATAGCTGTTCAGAATCACATGACTGCATTGATTGGAGGTGGGATCCAGATGCCCATCCATAGGTAGATATGACATATCCAAGCATATTCTCCTTGGCTTCCAGATGTTGTTCCAGAAGGCTGTAGGCCTTCTGAGAATGTCCTGGATACAGTTAGGTGAGCCAAATGGTACTAGAAAACTGGATTTAGGCAACTGAACCAAACAGTTGATATCTGTGTTGGGAGCTTAGCCATGTAGCTCACAAGCAGGCACATGCATCTGACATATAGGTATCTAAATCCCACTTCAGAGAATCATAGAATCATAGAATGGTTTAGGTTGGAAGGGACCTTAAAGATCCTCTAGTTCCAACCCCCTTGCTGTGGCCAGGGACACCTCCCACTAGACCAGGTTGCTGAAAAGCCCATCCAACCTGACCTCAAACACCTCCAGAGATGGGGCAGCCACAGCTTCTTTGGGCAACCTGTTCCAGTGTCTCACC
>VYXH01000014.1:205789-256086 GCA_013397275.1 Burhinus bistriatus | reverse complement strand
CTCAACTGCTCCACACAGCTTGGTGGTGTTGGCAAACTTGCTGAGGGTGCACTCAGTCCCTACATCCATGTCACCAACAAAGATGTTAAACAGTACCAGTCTCAGAACTGGGCCCTGAGGAGCACCACTTGTCACTGCTCACCACCTGGACATCGAGCCATTGACTGCAACTTTTTGAGTGTGGCCATCCAGCCAACTCCTTAACCAAATAACCTCAGGCATCAAGAAGTCTCAGGTTTTACAGGTACTGTTGCAATGTATCACACTTCTAAATATCCACAGTGACTAATTGGAGAAGTACAATTGGAAATCAGAAAAATATTGTAAGCAGAGCAGAGCAAGGCAATGTGTGTGGTCACTGCCCCTCAGGAAGCTGGAAAGATCTCTTCTATGACAAAAGCCAAGCTAATGTAGCTTTGAGCAACATTGGAGATACAGCTGATACTTGATAAATCAGGCCTGCTTGCAGAAGATGTCAGTTCTCATTTTCCTTCCTGTAACCTTTAAATAAAAATAAGTGACATTCTGACTTGTACCAGAATCTCTAATGAAACTGAAAGGCTGTTGAAATAATTACCTGGCAAATCAACATGCGTATATATATAGATCATTCTCCTGCACCTTCTCACTTAGGAACCTAATTTCTCCTATCCGTTTTGTTATTAAATCACACACACAGAAGAGGAAAAAAAATAAGATAGACTAGGAGCACAGCATGAAAGACTTTAGAGCTTTAAAGCAGATGGAATGAAATGAAAATCTGGCCTTGAATTCTCTTTATCCACATAACTATCTATCGTCATTCAAGTTACTCTAGGGACCCACGTCACCTGCACTTTGATTCCTCTTCAGATTTTTTGTCTGACGAAGGAAGTATTAGAACTCTGTGTACTTCAAAATGAATTTATGTTTACATCTATTTTGGTTGTGTATTACATTAAGCGTGATATGAAGGAGCAGCCACTGTTGAAAGACCTTAACAATAGGTATTTACACATATTACTTTGATATATCTCACAGAGGGAAATTCACAAAAGCTAACTTACGACTTGGACAACTAATTTCCTCAGGCTTCCATTACAGTCAGTTCAGGGAAGGGATCCTCCAGAGAGTGGTTCAGATTAGGAGACTAATTTTTGTTAGTTTTTCTGACTGTCCCCCAAAGAGTATCGTTTTATGACTAATTGACATCCTCACTCAATTCTCTTGCAAACAAACACCTACCTCAAGCATACAGACCGCATAAAATTGGTCTCTTGCTGGCATTCTCAGTGGTCTTTCACAGTAGCATCCATTCCTTTCAAGTTATTACAATTATGTTGCAAAATACTGCTTTAACAGCAGGGTTGCTGTATTAAGCAGCACTCGGCGCTTGAATCATCACTGCATCACTTTTTTCAGCATCACTACACTGAAGCGTCAAACCATGGTCCACCTACTTGCCTAGGTGGCCCACATTTAGAGATCTCTATGTCGGATCAAAGACCAGGTTAAAGATGATGCTTCCTGAGCTAACGCTACATGGAAGACGAGATCTTAAAAAAGCCATAGAAAAAAGGGAACTGGACAACTCTAAAAAATAAACACTCATTTGCATTCACATGTTGATATGGAGATCCAAAGAAGTGTGATGCTCGGGTGGGTAAAGATCAACTCCTCACCATGTTGTTGCTGTTCCTTTATGTGAAAAATAATTTTTCTCCTTGGAGTTTCATACAGTGTGATAAAATGCTCATGAAGCCACCCCTGTTAAGACAGCTCAAAACATTTATCTAGTAATTGTGAAGAATCATCTGTTCATTTCCAAGATTCATCTGCACTTTAAACAGGAAGTCTTAAGCAACTCAGAACTTCTCGTGAACGCTGTATAGATTTTACGGGAAGAGAGGGGTCAACAAACTGCATGTGGTGATGTATCTGGTCACTGTAATGACTCAGGTATGCATTACTAGCTGGCACGGTTAGTGTCAGTTAACACCAATCCATTCATAAAATCTATTTACTGGCAGCCAGTCTCTGGTTTACAATAGTTAGAAATCTGTCACTCATGCTGCAAAGAGAAAGAAAGTAAGCTTCTCATCTTATGTGTTACATATTTACAAAATGAAATCCAAAGTCCTATATTTCATAAGTTCATAATTTGTTGTTGTTGTAGTTGTTTGTATTATTTTCCTGTAAATAGACTAAAGCTCTGTGTTTTATGAATGTATCAAAATTAGTCCACCAGCCCAAGTTTTAACTTGAAAGAAATGGCAATATAAATATTTTATTTTTAAGTATTTCAATGTATTAGTAGGACAAGAATGCCTATGAACAACGTGGAAACTAAAACGAAGCTTTTTGTGATTTGAGAAAATCTCGGCAATTTTACATCCCTCTCTGGGCAGCTTTGTATTTTATAGCATCCCGAACACTGAAAGTGGGAAAAGAACAAATGAGTGTTATTACAAAATGAGATTATATGCAACTCATAAAAAAGAGCTCAAGATTCTTGAGTAGGGCAATGGTGCAAAAGTCTACAGCAGTGGGATTTCCAGCTCAAAAGTTCTTTCATCACTGCTCACAAACACTTGAAATGGCAAAAGTTTTATAATGGTTTAAAGCCATAAAGATATCAAGCTTCCTACAAAGCTTATTTCCAAAAGTTTTCAATCTGAAGGAGGCTCATTTCTACAGTTAACAAGGAGGGACACCAGAGACCCTAGGGAGACATTTATCACACCTAAGTTAGACATCTGCGTCTGAGCTAGTCACCCTAGGCTCCCTTTCTAGCCAACAAGAGTGAACAGCACTGTTACAGTACGAGACATCTGTCTCTTTTAAACCTCTTCTATAAGATGACAAGTTTTTCACCCTAAAATCCACTGTTTCTCTTCTTTGATTCTAACTGGAGCTTGGATAACTATCTCAGATAGTAGAAGTTTAAAATCAGATATGGAAATCCTGCCTCTGCTACATCCAAACCCTTCCAGAGTGGGTATGGTGTACATGTGAATATAGGCTACGTTCCTCAGTATCAGCTGCCACACTGAGCGTGCAGTAATGTATCACTGAAGTTGAACTTTCTCACATTTAAGAAAAACAGAGAGGTTGAGGTCAATGCAACTGAATCCTTAATAGTAATATTTAGCTAAATAAATGAAATTCATTTTTCATGTGACGTTTACAATTGGTTTTGACAAATAGACGCTTAAGGGACTTGATCTTTTATAGGTTTTTTTGAGAGGTCATATAATGGACCAGAAAAATATCTACCGCTAAGCAGGAGATGTATGTCAAGATTCCTAATGGTTATTCCTCAGTGGCTACCTTCATACCTCAACTCATAGTGAGGAGATTTTCCCCCTCCCTGTTTTGCATGACCTTAGTGGTTCAGCCCTTTTGAACACATGTGAGTTCTTAAAATACGTCTTCTTATTACTCCTTGTGCATACTGTTACTCTCCATCTAGACTGCTCACAATTATTCTTATTTTAAAGAAACGTTATTTTAGTTACATAAGACAAAAAAGATTGTGTATTCTGCACATAGCTTCAAGAAATAAGAAAAATGTTCCTTGAAGAAGCATTTGGAAAAAGGATCTTTTCTGATTAACTAGATAGTAACTAAACTAAAGAGATTCAGGAAATCCCCCCAGCTGAAGATGGTTAGAGGCTGTGAGAGTATTAGGTGTTCAGTTCATCCTTTTCTCCTGCAGTCTGCTCGCAGCCACTGCTGGAGAAGGGACACTGTGCTAGATGGGCCCAGGTTCTCCACTAGCCTAGCCCTTCTTAACATAAATTGAAAAATTGAGGATGTACTATGTGAAATGGTCATCAAATAACACAAAACACTCTTGTCAGCTCTAATCCAACTTCTGTAGCTGGAAAACATCAGTGTTAATCTTTGCTCCCTAACATTGTTTCAGATGCTCTTCAGGTGCATACTTAAATAGCAATCAAATAAAAATATTGGAAGTTCTATATATTTCTACATAGCCCAGTTCAGGTCTGACCTTTTTTTAAAATATTTGTGACTCATTAAGTGGAATCAATAAGGTTAATTAGCATTCAATTGTTAAGAAAGGCTAAGTCGTTGAATGTTTTATGTAGCATCTTTAAAAACCAAGTTAGATGCATCAGTTCCTGCATCTACAAAATGGACCTAAAGAAGATTGCTTGTTGCTACGTGCAGGTGAGTATCTAAACTCTCTGTCCTTTCTGAGAGAAACCAGGAGCCAGTAAATTAAGTAGGCAGAATGTTTGCGTATCGATTGAGCTAAACCAAAAAAAATTGCACTGCATTCTTAAACAGAAAGATTAGGACGGATTCTGATGGGTGTTCTTGTAGGAAGAAAAGATCTACCATCTCTTTTACACTCAAACAGACACTGTACATAAAAAGCAATGAAAGTTTCTGATTTCTAATTCCATTGATTCAGTCTTCAGTCTGAGACTGGGTATTCATCCAACATTTCCAATACTAATCTCATGGGTCTTTTCATTTTTTTTATTTTTTAATTTTTTTAAAATTAGACAGATTAGAAAAAAGGAAGAAGAAAAAATACAGTCTTACTGATACTGACCTCGTAATAGAAACCTCAGTCATTACTTTCTATGTCAAATCTACAGTTTCTGAACAAAACACGTTTTTCCCTCCATTGGAAAAAAGGAAAACATGGTGGGGATTACAGTGTAAGATATAGCAACAGTGTCCAGAGCTAAATTCAGCAATGAATCAAGTGGTAGAGGGAAATGAATGTTGATGGCTTCCTCCATTCATCCTCTGTATTGTGAAGACTCGTATATCTATCTTACGCTCCAGAGAGTCATTACAAGAACAGACTTAATTCTTGTGTTCCAGATAACCGTCTTGAAACCTGTGTTAGAAACCAAGCTCAGGAGGGTAGAAATGTGTCACCTCTTTTGTCTGGTATACTTTGTCTTACACTGGTGATCTTACATAAAACTGTTGCTGTAATTTCATTATGTGCAAAAATCTGGAGTTTCTGAATAGTGTAAAGGAATTTATTTAGCATTTGCCTAGTCTTCATAGATTTAAAGTTGGAACAAACCATTAAAATACCTGTCTGATCTCTGGGCAAGCACATGACAAAAAATTTCACTCACTAATCCCTCTGTCAAATTTACGGCTTCTGTTTGAACTATCACAAACTCAATTGAAGGGTATCCAGTCTCAACTTTTAGACTTCAGGTGGTGAGGAATCCATCATACACCTAGGAAAGCCTTTCCAATGCATAATTAGCTTTACTTAGTACATGTACCTTTTTTCTAGTCTGGGTTTATCTAGCATCAGCTTCTACCCACTGAAACTCATTATGACTTTCCAATATATTAAAAAGCCATTACCATCAGATGGCTTTCCTCACTTAAGTGCTTGTAGACCGTGATGAAATCACCTCTTAAACTTCATTATAAAATAAATTGATTGAGAATTTTTACTATATCTACTTAAAATACATTAACTGCTTGTTGAAGTTATTAGGTAGCAAATATACCGGTATGTTCTCTAAAGGCTTTCGTAACCTCTCTAGTGCATCATAAACCCAACATTCAGCAACGGTAGTTCTTTCTTGAAACACGGGATAACATAGAGTGAAAACAGAAACGTGCACTGAAATACTTTCTCACACACCTTGCTAGTGTACAGAGGGACTTTCTCAGCCTGCAGTACATTTCAGGAAAGAGAGGCGTGGTTTCACGTTCTTCAGCTGTAAAATTCTTCCTCTCTTTCTGCCTCCTGAGTCTAACAGGTGGTTTTCCAAAAGCTCCCAAACGCACCAGTTCTTGTCTTTTGAGAATGAAAGCAGTTAGGCCCTCTCAAAAAGCTTTGAAATTCCTGCTCAGAAAGTCCATTCTGTGGCTCCTTTCCAGCTAATAATGTCCAATCTTCTGTTAATAAAGGAATTTCCCCTTCTAGTTTTATAGATAGGAAACATATCATCTAAATACTAAAGGTTTGACAGATCTATATATGAAAAGAATCGAACTCACTCACTCTGCAAACTATTACCCTCTCTTGTTATCCAAAGCAAGTCAGATATATAAAGTTTTGCTGTTCTTGTCTCTTATGAACTTAGGCAGAACCTCAGTGTTAGACAATTAGCTAAGAGCTACAGTTAGCTTCAATAAGCCCTATAGTCTAGTTCAGCTCTTTCTCAATCCATAAATTGTTGTAAAACTTGTTATTCTGGAATGTCTCCTCCAGCAAGACCATGCTTCAAGAATGAAAAATAGTTGTCACTAGTTTTGAGATCAATTTGTGACAGCAACAACATATTCCACCTCTGAATGGTGTTCAGTGAAGGCTACCCCTTGCTTCCAATGCCTGTTACTAAAAGTGTTTGCTATACACTTGATTTGAATTGATCTGGCTTGGAGCGTAAAAATCTTTTATATATATCTATAGCAGTATTTTGTGCCACTTTCCATCAAAAATGAGGGGATCAATATATCTTTCTCCTTTGTGATGGTATAGCACAATGACAGCTAACTTACAACAGTCATGGTTTGACTGCTATCAGCTGTGGCTGAAGATGATAAACCCATAATCTATGGTTAATGCTGTACATCTGGGCAAGAAATTTAATTCTGGGCAATCCTGGCTAACTTCTGTGGGTGGGGTTGAGAACGTCAGGTCTGAAAAAAAGCAAAAGTCCCGTAATCTGGAAGGTATTTTCATTTTAGCACTTTATTATGCTTCATAGAACCATAGAATCGTTTACGCTGGAAAATACCTTTAAGATCACCTAGTCCAACCATTGACCCTAGTCTACCAGGTCTGCCACTAAACAATGTCTCTAAGCACCACATCTGCATGACTTTTAAACACATCTAGGGATGGTAACTTCAATACCTTTTAAGATGGCTCTGAAATATGAAGCTGGAACTGCACTAGCCCCTGCCTTGGTTCCAGAGTGGAGGTGGCACAATGCAGGTTTCACACTGGTGCGGTCGTATCAGGGTATAAGGTTTCTAGGTCCACAGGTAGGAAATAACTTTCCTTTCAATGTGTCATGCTGTCTTGGTATTTTGATATACACATAGTTCTATCCCATGGGTTTGGGTAAGTAACAGCTTCAATTCCTCCTTCAAACCTGATGGAAATTTCAAAAGTTGTGTTATGATTTCATGGGTTGTCAACGTCTCACAGCCAAACGGAGTGAATTATATTTATATAGGGATATCTGAATATTTAGTAAGTTCACCTTGTCCTTCATCCTTCCTTTAGATTTGTTTGCTAGGTTATTATGTGAGTAATACATCTATTCATGCAGACATAAAAATGGTAGCACAAATAGTTACTTATGCTGATTTGACTTGACGATCTCTCTTGCTTCCTTTTTTCTAGTACTTTTTTTTTTTTTTTAACTATTTCTCTTGTCACAGCTCCAGCTACTTCTCTCAGCTTTTAAGTCCCGCAGCTACCATCTGGCCTGTATCTTGGAAAAGCTGTTCTCAATGTAGAATCTCCCTTATTTGACACTCCAGCTAAGACTTCTTATACTCTCTACTCCCACTATCCTACACATGCTAATAAAAAACAACAACAAAGATTACTAAATGAAACTGAAGTGAAACTTTTATGGCAGGGAAATAATTCATGCCAAGGATGCTGAACAAATTTCAATTCACTTCAAATACTAGCAATCTGCTTACTTGGCATTAAAAAACAACAACAACAACAACAACAAAAAAACCCAAAAAACAAAAAAACCCCCACCCCAAACACTAAAAATCCCACCTCACGTGATTCTGCATCAGATGCTATGGGAAGAAATACCCACTCCATCATGACACTAGAATACTTAAGCCGACATCCTACTTCCTGCCGTTATACTACTAGAGAGTATGAAAAATCACCAATCAGTCTTTTAATTTCTTCCGTGAAACAGTAAGGCTCATGAATGTTTCTTTAGAATGCTTGTATTTTTATTGTAGGGTATCAAAATATCACCCTTCATTTTTTTCTCATTATTTTAAGAACAGTGAATGGATCATCATTACTTAGAATGAAGTAATGTAATATACAATACTAATTGTACAAATGTCCCCCAAGTTAACACTTTCTAAATCTGATTTGCAATACTCATACTCTGATCTTTGATTTGTCAAGAGCCAACTGCACAGCAGTACAGCGGGTAGGAAGCAGGGGCAGAGCAACAAATCGCACTAATTCAATTGTGACAGAGACTGGTTGTCGTATTTTGGAAAAAAACCCACTCTCACAAATTGAAACTTCATGGTGAAAATAAGTTTCACAGAATTCTACATGAAGAAACCAAATCTGAACACTACTGTGACCGGAGAAAACAAATGAGAGCTGAATGCTTTTTACTCTAGCATTTTACTTCAGTTTTTTAATAGTTCTACACGTTCTATTGATTAGAAAACATATGGTTCCAGAGATTAAAGTCTATTGAATAGCCCACTAAATCATATGACACACAGAGAAGAATTCCTTAGATCTTAGAAGACCCTGGATGACCGGTTAATGCCCTTGTGTTCAAAGACTTCTGTAGAACTGGCCAGCACCAGAGGTGACAGAAGAATATGTAAACCTCAAAATAATGGGTATTGCAGGATCGAAGAGTTGTGATCAACAGCAAGAAGACCAACAAACTGCTGAAAGCCAGTGCTGTTCCTCAGGGGTCAGTCCAGAAGCCAGTTCTACTTAAAGTCAGTGTTAATGATCTGGGCAGTGGGACTTTGCAGAAAAGGACCTGGGAATCCTGGTGGGCAAGTGGAATGTGAGCCAGCAGTATGCCTCACATACCAGGCTCTATTAACAAAGTGCAGACAGGAGGCCAAGAGAAGTGACTCTTCCCCTCTATTCAGCACATGTGGGACCAGATCTGAAGAACCACGTCCAGTTTTGGGCTCCCCCATACAAGAAAGACATTTACAGTATCTAGGCCAAAGAAGGACAATCAAGATGGCAAGGGGGCTGGCCCACATGGTATATGAGGAGAGGCTGAGAGAACTGAATTTCCTCAATCTGGAGACAGAAAGCCAAAGGGAGACCTTACTGTTGTTTATAGCTATCTAGTCAGAGACCACAAAGTGGAGGAAACCGGACATTTTTTAGAGATACAGAGAAGAACAACAAATGGCAAAGGGTAAGCTGAAGCATGGGAAATTCTGATTATATATTAGGAGAAACATTCATAAGAAAGGTAATAAGACATTGGAGAGGGTGGCATGAAGAGGTGTTGCAGTCTCCAACCCTGATACATTAAAAATCCATCTGGAAAAAATTCCAAGAAACCTGATTTAAGTTGGCCATACTTTGAGGTGCAGACGGGGCAAAATGGTCTTCAGAGATCCCTTCCAACTTAAATTACTCTATGACATCATGTCTTAGTGATTTAAAGCCTAAAAAAGATGCTGCCGTTTTATTTTCTTATAAATTCTTCTTCTACTTTAGCTATCATTTCTGGATATTCTTGTTGGTGGTAAATGCAGCTCAATTCTTGTCTCTGATCACTTGATAACAGAATACTATTTATGTCAAGAACAAGTTTTCACTTGGTTGTTTAATCTGATTAATCTGATATCCCATTACACATGCAGATGGATTTTTGTTTTGCTTGATTTTACTGCCCAGTGATACTTTTTTCTACAGTAGAAACTCTACGCTTTTATTCAAGTTATTCCATGTTGTTCATTTCTTCTAAACCTCTGCTTCTGCAATATTCTGTGTGAGACTAGTGGTCTACTCTACATTTAAGATGGGACAGCAGTGGTATGTAGAATGGCATAATCTATGCCATGTTGCTGTCCATTCCTTTCTTTATTGAAAAACCTTTTGCTTTCTAACAGCTGCTGAACCTTAAGCAAAAGGTGTTATGCATAAATATGCTATGCAAAAATAAAATGTATTAAGGCTGGATTTCTGAGTGTAGAGACTTCCATTAGGGATAGCAGGCAATAAGGGGAGGGGGGGGGGAAGAAAGAAAAAGACAAAAGAAAAAAATAACTCAACTGCAAGGTCCATCTGTTACCTACAGGAAAAATAACATCACATTCCTGTGGAAATAATTCCTGGCTGAGAAAGAGGGTGCAAACCTACAACATAGTGTCTGCTAACTGAGGGTTCATTCTGCTTAGTATGAAGATATATGAATACCAAATATGACTTTGATTGCTTGGGCTTTAGTAGTGATCTTTTTTCCAGGCTGGGTTGGGAAGCGTTATTCTACGGCTACTCTGCTCTTGACTCCAGTATGTTAATTTCTCCTAGACTACAATCCTTATTTTTCTACTAGTGCCATTAGGAATCCATTTCATGAAGTAAGTTTAAGTCTTAATATCTTATGCATTAGTTTGGATTTCCAAGAGTCTTTGAGTCCTGACAAAGACCATCTAAAATACATTTGCTTTATGTGATCCCGCTAGGGTTGGTCACAGCTCCAGCTAGAAGGTGATTGCTATGTAGACTGTATTGCACAGACTTTGACACTCCAACAACGCTATCGGTTGAATCAAATTGCATTTATCTTTATGGTTAGCTCTCTGAAGTTCATAGATTTGTATGAAAGAGTTTTTGGGAGACTGTCAAGTAAAAGTATCACATTTACTTGACCATGGGCTTGGTAACCATAACTACCTTTGCTCGGTTAATACTCAAGAGGTCCAGTATTCCTGTTGGGCCACCTCCGTGAGCTCCACAACGTGTGAGGCTCACCAAAGTAAGGAATGCAATGCAGATATCCAGAAACTAGAGCCACCTGAGCTGTTGTGCCCATACATCATGATGCAGGGTGAAGAGGGTCCGGCTGGAGTTTTGAAAGTGAGATTACCAGACTCAGACCACTGCTATATCGGAGAAAAAACAAATTCCACTGAGAACAGAAGGTGTGAGGCCCCGTTATCTTCCTCCCCTCTGAAATTGCTCATAAGTTAGAAAAATAAGGCTAAAATATCTCAATGGATCTTTTTTAAAAGCAGATTGGAGGTCGTTACTGTGAATTTTATACATTTACATGTATATGTACATATGTAAAATATTCATTTATGTTTCTTAAATTCATTTTTTCCACAGATCACACAAAACAGTGCACAATTGTTTTGCATGAGGGCACAATATTACATAGGTTGCAATTTAACAGAAAGAGACTGTTAGTACGATGTCATATTTCTTTGACAAGCACATACTTTTGCAACATATTAAAGCAGGGTCAATTCAAACTTTACATTGCTTTTCCCAGAAAATGCCAAGAGGCAAGAAAGTATAACATAACATCTCTGTTGATTTTATATCCAGGTTCTCATAGAAGGAAAGGGAATTAAACACTCAGTGCAAAATTTTACCATAAATCTGTATGCAGAATTTCTATTCATTGAGAACTGTCTAAGGAAGACTTGATTCCCAAGTTGTAAACTGCCATTTGCCTTTATAATTAGGTGTTCATGTCCACATAGTAATAAATCAGCACACAGTATTGTGGCATCAACGCACCTGAAATTATTTATGGAAGAAAATCCAGCCTTGTTTCACTGAAACTCACAGCAATTAAAACCCACCAAAACTACAAAAAAAAAATAGAGCTGTCCTTTGCTCTTCCACCTCTCCTTATTTTATCATTTGGGTCAAACTGTGGTTAGCTGCTCCAGACCAGTATCTTGATTTGTTTCAGAAGTCCACTGTGAATATCTTGATGCGTTAAATTATTGAGTTGGCGTATTTTGAGAAGTTTAGGCCCTTTGGCTGGGGTGCTGTGCATGATCGTACTTCATGTAGTTGGTGATAAGAAGTACACAACGTTACTTTAAATAATCTCCAACAGCCAAGAAAGGAGGTATCAAGACAGCTTTTGAGGAAACAGGGAGAACCCTGCTCTAGTCATGTTGATCTTGAAGTGGTCACCACAGACACCATCACAGGCCAAGCTGGAGAGACAAAGTGGGATTTTAGCTGGACAAACAGGCATAAGTCCAAGTCTGTCATTTCTCAGCACACTGGGAGGCAATTTTATATTTCATGATATTTCCCAGAAGAAAGCGTAGAAGAAAAAAAGAGATGAAAAATAGAGCCTTGCGGATGACCGGAAGGAAAAGAAAACAAAAAAAAAAAAAAGGGAGGAAAAAAGGAAGAGCTCAGCAATGTGGTGAAAATATTAGCTAAAGACCAATGAAGTGAGTGAGTACTTTGGTGAGGGGGGAATCAAAACTGAACATCAAAAGAAGAGGAGAAACAAGTAAGTGGTGGCAGATCACAGTACGGAAGCTGAACACATTGCAATTAATCATTGAGCATAAAAAGTGGGATCCAGAGGAGAAGCTTTTGCCTCCAAATAATAGTTCATAGAGGAAATTCATAGAGGAAACAGGTTTTAATGAGAAATTCCTTCAACTCCTTTCATTAGGAAATGACAAGTTTCATTAGAGGAATATTTGGTGATATTTTTTCTTCTCTCCCTGCCTTTGGTAATTCAGCCCCACTCATGTCACAATCCATTTTTGTCTTTGGTGAATTTTCCTGTTTATCACAAAAGGAGCAAGACATCAGGTCCTGCTAACAGAAGAAAGTTGATAGGATAGAAGTGGAGGAAGAAAATTTTGCTAATATGGAAGGAAAGAGTAAGAAAGAGTTCATGAAACTTCACTCAAAAAAGGAGACAGTCCAGGAGGGGGAAGCGGATAGGATTAGAAACCTAGCATATTCAAGGGCTAATAAGGAAGAATTTTACTCAGATTTGGGGGGGTTTGGTTTTGGGGTTCTTTGTGCAAAGGTTTCCTTTTGCAGAGGACATATATGCTAAAATACGTATTTATTAGAAGAACATTGTTTGATATTTTTACAGACAAAATGCGAAAGAAGTGAAAATATAATTTTTGAGCTGGAAAGGGCCACTGGGGTCAGTGATAAGAGAGCAAACATATGATAATAGAGCAAATAAGCTAAGAAGTCAGAGCTAGGCTACTATTATTTCGACATTAAAGACTCAGCTGTCTGGCAAGCAACATTTACATTAAAAGAGTATATTGAAATGCAATTCACGCTGCTGTAGGCAATAAAATCCTGGGGAGTCTGAGGGGTTTTTCATTTGGTTGTTGGTTTGTTGTGTTTTTTTCTCTCTCTTCTCTCCAAGCTTTATCTTACACATTTCCAGGTACAAGAGAAAAAGGTGACCCACAGAGGATGCCATGAGAAATCCAGCTGATGCTGGCATGGGCAGAGTGACTCTGATGACACTGAAGATTGGATCTCAGCAGCTAATGTAAAGGTTGGGATAATAAGGTAGTAGCGAATAAGGTAGTAACACTAGTCAAAGAGGGCGGGGGGCATGACTTGAAAAAAATTAAAAGGAACTTATATACAATATTTTGAATTATTCTTTATAAACTGAGTGCAAAATGATAAACCCAGGCTGAAAGAAAAAGGAAAACTCCACGAGCATTAGGGTAAAAACACACTAAGGGATTTACAGTTATGTTAATCTGCCTATGATTTTTAATTTAAATATTATTTATAATGAAAAAGTACCTAGTGACCACAGCTTTTCTGTGGAACGTGTTGAACTGCACAAGACAAAAAGAGTGCCTGCCTTGTCAGCCAGATGTAAACTGGGATGTATTCTCTGTTGCTAATCTAATCCTAATCAATAATATCTCACTGAATTCCTACAGCATCCTCATAGGAAAAAGTGAAAATATCAGGAGTAACAGTGTCTTATGAGGAAAAAAACGTGAATGAGCAATCATTGTAATTGATATTTTTACATTGTTTAGTCAATTATAAATACTATGTCTTATATTTTACAAGTTGTTGTTTGTTTGTTTGTTTGTTTTTTAAAAAAAGAAATAAAGTCCCAACACTTAAGTGAATATCCCAGAATAATTTTAAAATGCATTATCAGAGCTGTCTCTCAAACTCCAAATTCCCGACTTTTCATCTTCCCAATGGAATTGCAACAGCCCTAACAGGTTAAGTGGCATAGCTTTCACTAAAATAGCAGCATTTGAACAGTATTTCAAAAATGGCTATGCAGCTTTTTTGGGGAAACAAATGAATTATGCATCTTAGATATCAACAAATATTTATACAGCTAACAGTCTGCAGCTTAAGTGGTCTCTAGAAATTTAAAAAAAGGGCATATTGTAGTACTCCATGATAAACTCAATAATAATTAGAATTCCTACCAGGCTGTTAACTAATGCAGACATATTAAAGCATATTTTTAGCTGAGCTTATTATGTTCTAATAAAATTTAAAGAAGCATCGCTGAAGGGTAAGAAGTAGTAGCATCTGGTCCATTACCAGCTCGGCATTGTGCTGTGTCATTTAGACACTGCCAGTGTGTATGTTTTTGAAATGCTGAAATGAAGTCCTAGATTGATCCGCTATTACTGCTTTAAAAATAGTCTGTGTATAAGCCTCTGCTTTTAAATGCTGTGATAGAGCTTTTCTGGAGGGATACAGTCCCAAAAGTAGCAGCCTAAATTACGGATCCAGCTCAACAGAAGTGATGGAACTTGATCCTTACGGCAGCCTGCTCAGAAACCAGCTTCCACCGTGCATATCCCTGAACATAGCTGTGGCCCTCTCTTTGATGTCCAGGCTCATTAAAAGCAGATTTATTTTTATTTTTTTTTTTCTTTTTTTTTTTTTTACATCTAACCTCTAACTGCTGCATGACCGACGTCCGTTTCATGGTCAGGAATCTCCACTGCTAAAGGGAGATGGCGCAAACCTTAGAATTACTGATGTTTCTTAAGCAGTACAGATTGCTCTGAAGGACAAAAAATTTCAAGACAAAGAAGATTCTAGGCCTTTAATATAATTTTGGAAAATTATTGCTGCATGGAAAAACAACCCTTGAACTCTTTTTGCAAACATATAAGTGATTTGCGTGCTTTCACCCCTCCCTTTACATCTGCTTGCAGGATGATAGAGTTGGGGAATCCTGTCAATGGCACATCTAAATTATGGTGGGCTTATTCTCATCTCTCTGAGCATCACTGGTCCTTGACAAGGTACGAGACCTGAGGACACGTCAGCAGTGTCAGGCATGCTGAGTGCCTCGGAGAGTGTTATTCAGACACCTCGAGGAATGTCTCCCCTGGCTTATTTCACAGACATAATGTTATAATCTGAGAAGTTGTTCCACCAGGTTTGATTTCCTTTAGGAATCAGGAAGAAACAGAATTTAGTTGACTTCAGGCAAAAGCGCAAGGATCTTCAAAGAGTTCTCACTTCAGGAAGGCAGAAAGAAGCAGCAGTCCTAGTCCTATTTACTGGTTATTGCTTGATTTAGGGAGCAAGAAAACATGAGACGGGGTCTAGTCACTTTTGGAAAGGCACATGCAGAAGAATCAGTTTAATGATTTGCGAAGCATTAAAGATACATAATTTCTCTTTTTTCTTTCTTTTATAATGTCAATTATATTTAATCAATGACATAGCCCTGTTAATGCAGCCCTTTTTCCTGAAACATGTTCTCTAGGGACTTCAGTACGTAAGCATCCTTTATTATTATGTAATTTGCATTCAATAGCAAAAAGGGAAGGGAAGGGAAGGGAAGGGAAGGGAAGGGAAGGGAAGGGAAGGGAAGGGAAGGGAAGAGGTGGGCAGATGAACCAGTGCAACAATCATCAAGTTGCAACCAGGGATTGAACAGGGCACCTCTGAAGCAGAGCTGGGAATCATGTTAGTTTTGAGAGTGACTGCCCATTACAGACTGCTTAGGGGGACATAACACACACACAAATGTGGATTAGCAGGGAAGCCACTTGTCAGTGTGGGATCAGGATAAAACTTTTTAAGCTCTCTTTGTAAGACTGTTTTGAGAGCCTGACAAAGCAGAGCATCCTAAGCCATCATTAATACAAATAAATAACAGCCTAGCAGGAATGTGATCCATGTTGTAATGTAACTAACAGGAGCCTAGAGAGAAGAGAGTGCTTAAGCCAGAAAATAAATTAGAATGTTATTGATGACTCCCTTCTCTCCAGAGAAATGATCTTCAACACCTTTCGGTTTTCAGCACCTTGCTCATTTTTCCAGCAGGGATATGGGTCCCCTTATAGTACAGTTAAGCCTAGTGCCAATAGGCTGCCTTTTTAATTGCCTTTCACGGGGGCTTTAATAGGAGTGCAAAGAACCCAGGAGACCCCCAAGAGCATTGAGGTAGTGCTCACCGCCCACAGGTGACACTGAGAGACCAAATAGCCCATATAAGAAATCCAAGACAGATTACACCACGCTTACAGTTTCTTAATACCATTACACTGCTACTCAGTGCAGGAAAGTAATTCCATGACTATTAGCTCTTAAGTGAGAGTACCTCTTCCAAGGAGCTCTAGCTTCCCTTCACTCTTCCTCCTCCTGTACTGATTTCTCCCCATGTCCACTACCCGCTTTCAGTGGTGCATCTTTTCTCAGCGGGCACAGCTGTTATCTGTATGAAGCAACTCTTTTTTTAAATTCTTATGTTTATATATTAATGCAGAAAATTATTATAGTCATCTTTTTTTTTTTTTTTTAGTTTAGTGGAAAAGTTGAACTTAGGTTCTATTCAGCTACACAAAGTGATGAGTAATATATAGATGTAATTATTTTGTATTTCTCAAACAAATGTTTATGTAGGGTATTTAGAGATTACAGTGTACTTTATAAACAAGTTTACTGTTTACAATCATATTTTTTTACCTATTCTAGGTATTTACACAATTTCTGTAATACCTCAGAGCCTCAAAACCCTTTGAAATACTTATCTTGGTAAGACTGGAGAAGAAAACAATGGTGTTATCATACTTAGCTAACAATGGAGGATCAGAAGCCCCAGATCCTCTGACACAGAAATCTACAGCTTAGTTGCAATTCTGGGCATCTACACCTGTAAGGATCTAGAAGAGCAAGCGGAGGCTGACGTTCTCAGGGTGTCTGAACAGCAGACACCTCATCTGGGTGCCTGGGATCTGGGAGCTTGAAGACATTTTCAGAAACTACTGCGCTGGTTTAAATTGGTGGTGACCATCAGTTTCGGAGACCAGAGCTGTTTGAACAATACCCGCCAAGGCTCTCTGTGTAGCTCTGATTTCATAAAACCTTTAGAAAAATTGAGCCCTTTTTGGCTTTTTAGACTGTTGAAAAATTCTTAGGTCAAACAGTTAACAGTGGTTTTCTGCTTTCTAGCCTGCTGGGCTGTACCTGCTCGTACAATATTCACTCCTGTTTGAATGCGCTTATTTTTCTCTGTCTGAGCGAATTTTAACCAGTCTCAGAACTTCCGAGATGCAAAGAGCATCATTTTCCCCAGCATGTTAATTAGCTTGATAACTTTGTTTATTTAAAGCTTATTAAGGAACCTGGTAAATTAATACATAGCATCATAATATATCTTTCAGGTTTCCTGCAGCTGATTACTTGGAAGGTTGTTTAACAGAGCAGCCGTGGCTGACGGAGCGATAGTCTCGTGGGATTTGCAAATTACTGAAGGAGCAGCTTTTTTTGCACAAGTTGTATCTGTGGCTCACTGAATTGTGTTAGAAGTAAGGTGTTAATTGTGTCAATAAACATAACCGTAGTGCCTTTCATAGGCCCCCCGGTAGCCACTTTTGCCTCAGCTGGGGTTCTTAAAATGTTCTTAGACTGTATTTTTCCACAGTTGACTTGTACCACACAGCTAGTATTTCTCCCTGAGTCATGCACCAAGAAAATTGGAACTGCTGGTGAAACATCCACAAGGCCCGCTCTGCACCAGGCATATATGCAGTTTCAAAAGAAAACCAATAAATTATTCCCACAGACCACCAATCAGTAATAAAATCGCATTTTCATAAGTAATAACATGACATTTTTGCATTCGTGCAAAACCCGCCTTCATTGCAAACTCATTTGGCTCTGCTGTTCCTCGTTAAAATATTTTTAAAATTGTAAAACTGGATTCGAATTTGCACAGCCTCAGATTTATGACTGGGGGGAAAAGGCAAAGGGATGCAGGCAATTCTCCGTATATGTAAGGCTTTATGAGGAGTTCCTCTTGAAATGAACTCTGAAATACTCTGCGCTTTGCATTATGCTTTTTAACACTCCATTACAGTTTCAACCACTTCCAAGATCTCCCATAATTAGCTATATTGAATCAGGGATGTATTTCAGAAGAGATTAACTTCATGTCTTAGATTTTAGGGAAAGCACTCTAATAAGTGGGATGTGAACGGAAATACTGTTGGTTATTGTAGAGAACACTCTAAATACTTACAAAGGTCATTTTTCAGTTTCTTATTACACAGTAATTAACACAAAATTGGAATAGATTCTATGCTGCACACCTCATCATTTTATAGCTGCTTAGATGACACTGACTTGAAATACCTACATAGCAACAAAGTTTATAAACCACTATGCAGAAAAAATATAATCATTACTAACAGAGTGCCGAATAAGAGCTAAATCCTTCTTAGTCACCAGCATAATACAGAGATTAATAAACCAGATGAATCAGATATCAGATGAAGCAGCCACTACAATCTTTTCTATTACCTAGATATTCAGTAATTCTTTCTTTTTTTTTTTTCTGTTTTTTCTTTTTTTCCCTTTTTTCCCCTCTACTTTAAAAAAGTGTATTGATACTTAGCACAACCTGGTAAATGTCACTCATAAAGGTTTTTAGTTTTTGGTTTTGGTTTTTTTTTTAACTGATGTTTGATCAGCCAGAGTAAAGAAGGCAGCGTGGCCATCCTGGAGTGCAAAATATTTGCCCGTGTCTGAACCTGGGCTGAAGTAAGATGTTAACCAGCAAAGCCCTGGCTGCCCTGGTCTCATGCTGGCCATAGTCCTCTCTGAGCTTGGAGGTGGCTTCCACAGTTCCCTTCCAACTGCCCCTCTTATGATCTTGTGAAGCTTTGACAGGAGTGGGAATGACCGACATCTAAAATCTTGGCTTTTATGCAACTGATTTTGCATTGATTTAACTTTTTTATTTATTCTGTAATCCCCTTTCAGTCTCTTTGCTGATATTACCCATCAGTTATCACCTACCAGAGAACCCTCTGTCAGTCTTCCCAGTGTGCAAATGCAATAGCTTTTCTGCATGGCTTCTCCAATGTCAGAACAAAAAGCAATTAATCTGTTAAAAAAAGACAGTCAACTGAAAAGCAGGTTGGCTATTCTGAGTTCAGTATTTTTTTTCCCTAATGTTACACAGTTCAGGGTAGGAGTCATGGTTTAATTCTTTCTGGATTACAGTCCAATCAGGACTTGTTTAAATTGCTCCCATGTGGAACAATAATCCATAAACAAAGAAAAAGAGGAGTTGAGCCTGCATTTCAAGGACATCCCCCACTACTTTGAAAACCAAGGTAAAAAAATAATAAATCTGTTTTTCTTTTCATCAGTAGGAAAGCTTGCAACGTACATAAGCAATGCACAACTTGGAGAAAGTCTGTTCAAATGGCGTTATGAATACTACAACTGAACCAAAAAGAGAACTGTTGTGGGTTTTTTTCTCCCCCCTCCCCCTTTCTGCATAAGGAAGCCTTGCAATATATGGTGTAATGAAGAACTTCGAAAAAGTCTGTTCAAATGGTATTATGAATACTGCGCTAATAGAGAATACACTTTCCATGCCTGCACGGAAATAAACCAGCTGCCTTCATTAGAAACGGATGGGGCTTATTGTTATTCTATCTTGATTCAGAAAATCCTGACATTTCCCTTATGGTAGAATTTCAAATATATATATTGGGGAAAAAAAAAAGAAAGAAAGAAAGAAAAAGAAGACATAAACTTTTTATTTTTTCAAAAAAACTTACTTAAAGAAAGTAGAAATTCCTTTGCTTTTCTTCCAAAACCTGTTCCTCACAGACAGTTATAAAATTGACTATTCAGTGCAGCCCTGGACACCTGATGATATTTAATATAACAGAAAACATTTGTGTTCTGCTCAAAAAGAGAAGCCATCTCCATGTGGGCTTGAAGACAAATACCAATCAACATGACAGGCAGAAACAAACACATGCTATGCTGTATGCTAATGTGTCCTAATTCCCTCTTCATCTAAAATGATGGATATTCAAAAAATCACAGAAATCTATACTGTTTTTAAATTATGAACATAGGTCTTAGGTTATTCCAGAAGTGTGCACTTCAGCAACTTGTGCCTTCGGTAAATGGACAGAAAATTAAACGATGAATTTTAAGTTACTCGGATTATATGCAGTCTGCTCCTTTTTATATAAGGCTGTAGGTTTACTGAATGCGATAAGCAGTGTGTACTGCTTAGTAGTTCCCATTTTTGCCTTCGTCTGAGTTTCTGTGATATTAGTAATTTCTAGGTATTCACATTCTAGCACCCTCTCCAGGTGTCAGCGTACAAAATTAGCTCAAAAAGAATAAAAAAATCCATCTATAAACTATACACACCGTGGAAAAACTCACAGAGGTTGAGAAACCAGATATTATGTGACATTTAGGTACAGCATAATAGAGACTAACACTGCAATTCTGCTCCGAGTGAACACTATGGGTGTTCTGTCAATGACTTCTGCAAGAATAGGACTTTGCATAAGAAAGACACCATTGTGTGGTCACCCACTATAATCTGCATAAACACGCCATAGAAATCGATCTAGTAATATCTTCATTGAGTCACTTCTCATTATATTGGAGTATAACCTTTAAATCCAATTTGGGCGTAGCATTGTTAGAATTAGAAATTCAGTTCCATGTTAAATATATTTTATTTGTTTCTACTTTGAACTTGCGTACTTTCAACTTCCAGGCACTTGATCCACCTGTAATACTCTTCTGCCGTGAAAAACCCTCAACAGTTTTACACCACAATTACTGTCTTTTAATATTCTCTAGAATATATTCACTAAGGGGAGATGACTTGGTGTAAATCAGCTTCTTTTCCACCTTAAGGATGATTCTTAATTGCATTGTATCTCCCTTTCAACAGCTGGGCAACACAAAGGGATTTTAAGGATAATGATTATCCTTATGGTCTCCCCCACCCAAAGAATATGTTTATTATCTAGGTACACTTAGAGAAAATTAATAAGAAATACTGTTTTTCCACGTTAATTGAACTCCTAGTGGATTTTGGTAGGTAAGCTCACTCTTCCTTCTCCCAGATGCCAGAGAGACATTCCCAAGCCAAGGAGATCCAGAAAAATAGCACTACGTGTCATTGTAGGTCTTCGTATAAGCCATTCTGCAAAACACCTCACCTAATGTGAGATACGTGCAGCGGATACAGCTGAACCTGAGCCAGTAACCCCAGCCTGCCTTCCCCACCGGTGAGAAAACCAGACCCTGCTGAAGAGCAATTCATCTCTCCTAAAACAGGTATCTGAACTCAGTCAGAAGAACTGTGCCCTAAAAGCACCTCCATCGACTATAAATGGAAGTCAGGGCAATAATCTCAGATGGAGACATCTATAGAGGGGATGCATACAGTTACGTCAAATTAATTCCACCCTCACTGTACTGCTTTTGAAAAGAAAGATTGGTTTAGAAAAAGAAAAAAAAATAGCAAAATCCTGAATTCATTTCTTGTGTGGAAAGCAAGGATGTTTAATGAAGAGTCCCAGCTACTTAAGGTAACAAATGCAACTCCTGGTTTCTCAACAGTTCTTGTTGGAGGGAATAGGGCATCTCAGTGTTCGGACAGGGACTTCATAATGACGTAAAGGGTGAAGATGCTAACACCACTAGATGTTCTAAAAGAATAATTTTTTCTAGGTGAAATTGTATAGAATTATCAGAATTGTTAAAAATGTGATCAACTCACTAATAAGTATTTTTTTCTTTATTTGGGATTCTTTTAACACTAGCAATAATTAGATTCAGTTAATGGGGTATGAATATGGATGAAATACCTAGGTATTTAGGATTCCGAAAATAATTTGCTTTAATCACTGTTTTCTTGCAGAAAATCTGTTTTCATAGGTACAAACAATTTTCTCGATACAAACATCTCATATAAAAATCTCACAGAATTTAGGGGTTTGGTTTTGTTTTTTAATTCTGTCAAGATTTCATTTTCATTTTAGAAGTCATTTTTCAGAGTTAATTTATGCAACTAGATTTTAAGGTATTTTTTCCAAGACAAAACAATGAAAAAGCAAAAGAAAACACTTTTTCTCACAGGATCGGTAGAATACCTGGATTAAGTATATTTAGAGTAAGATTTTTTAAAAAACAATAACATTTTTATATAATCAACACGTTAGCTTAGAAGTCAAGTAAAAAAGAAACAAAATATCACTTGGAACAGATCTTCTAATTAGAGCTCTTTACTTATAAAAGGGAAAGATGTTATTCCAAATCAGAAAAAAAACCAAAATATATTGCAGTGAATCTATACAAAGTAATTGAATGACAGATACAGAACTGAACTAATAAATAAATTATAAAAAAACCATGACTCTGAACAAGCAACTGATTAGCATGTATTATAGAAAATGGATATTGTCATCATACTTACATGTTTTTGATGAGTTTGATTGATAGAGAAGTATTGTTAATATAATAGATTTGGCTTCTACAAGACATTTGACCTGGCATCATGAGAGATCTCGTTTCATAAATTAAAATGACGAGAACTCTGAAAACAATAAAACCCCACAACCTGTAATATGCACATTATATTAAAAACTGCCTAAAATGTAAGTCTGAAAACATCATTACTAATATGGAATTGTATCTGAGTACCTGTGTTTCCCCCGGGTTCATCAGAGAACCTGCTTGCTCGATGTTATTTGGAATTTTTAAGAACGACTGGGAAAATCATATTATCACTGTGAAAAAACTGTTGGTGACACAAGAGGAGGGAGAGTGGTTAATGAGAAATGATATAGAGAGTTTGGTTTCAGTGAAACAATATGAATTTCAGTATGGCCAAGGGCCACGTATATAGGAATAGAGAATGTAAGCTACAATAATGGCACGGGTTTGCTAACCTGGGAAATAGTGACTCTAAAAAGTACTTAGGGACATGGGGGATAATCAACTAATAATGAGATCCCAGGTGACACTGCAGTCAAAAGGAATAATGGATATGGAATAGTGAGTAGGAGTTGTGAGATTATAATACATCTGCCTTTGACAATAATGAAACCGTTCCTGGAATAATTTGTCCATTTCTGGTATCACTATGTTAAGAGAGATGTTAAAAACCTGGAAAGGATTGAGAGGGGGGCAGGGGGAATGACTAGAACCTGGAGAGAAGCGTGCTTTCCTGGGCGAAAGGAGGCACTCCATCTTTTCAAGGAGAAAACTACAGGGTGACTTGACGGTGTCTCTAGGTATCCATCTGGACCACAGAAAGTCAACAAAAGTCCTTTCAATGTAGAATACTAAGGCAGAACAAAACCAATATTGGAAAGCCAAGATGACTTAGATTCAGCAGAAAAAAAGGAAAAATTAATGAAGAGGATTAATCAGTGGAATCACTTTCTAACTTCTGTGGTGAATTGCTCGCTGTTAGAAACTATAGAGCTAGGACTGGATGTTTGTTTCCTAAGACACCACACGCTTTACTTCAACTCTGGCTATCGCACTTTAGGCAGGAATTAGTGCATACACTCCTGTGGTTTGAACTGGTCATAAACTCAGAGTGTTCCCTTAAGCCCATGAAAATCTATGAATGATGTTTATTGATACAGAGAAAATTAGCTGGCACTTCCAGATTTAATTTGGAAGATTGCCTCTCATTGTGAACAAAAAAAATCCTTTGAACTTTTATTAAAAACCCCAGTTTACAGCTTTTATATGCTTAACTTAAGATACCATGGTTATCCGGAGGTTGAGGTCTCTCAACTGCAGGCAGTAGATCCTGGGCATGGCTTGATCTTACAGATGCTGCACATGTGGAAGCACACATCAAACTGAGAGAGTGGTAGATCCGCACACGCTCTCCGCTTGGAGGGTGCAAAATTTGAGCAGCTCTGGTCCTGATGCCCTGTTCTCACACTGGGGGGAAACTCTGCCTAAGCCTAGGACTTTTTAAACAGGAATATTCATGTGGAAACTGCTGTGTGTTATAGCCAATGAGCAAGTTTTGGCACAGACCTCAACAGTCTAGGAAGACACCGAGGCTGGTGACTTTGCTCAGAAAACTGTCACCTGGTTCCCCTTACTCTACAGAGACACTCGGTAACAGTACTTTTAGCTAGGACGGACATGAACGTCTTCTGCTCTTGCCAACTGGGTTGCAGAATCTGGCCCCCTTGTAGGAGTCCACAGTCCACAATAAAGAAAATGATAACAAACGCAGCTTTGAAGGAGAATACTGCTGCCTTAAGCCTCGGCTGTTTAGAAAGACCAGTCTGATTTCATGAGATATCATTCTACTGACTTGCCACGCCAGTGGTTTGTTTCCAATGCCTTTCCCCAGGAGGCTGAGCCTGAATTGCGTTCCATGGGCAAGTCAGAAACTCAAAGGTAAGCTGGGTCTTATTTTTGAAAATTAACATTTAACTTTAATTGTTCCTTCCCACACTACTTTGGAAATTAGTCCTCTGTGCAAACTGAATGAAAACTGAAAAGGTTATGTTCAATTGAAGATTTTAAAAAGCCCTGAACTTTAGCTCTAGTTTACCACCTTGTCTTCAGCTTAAAAATAGCAATAAAAGCAAAACAAACCTTGTCTGCATGCCTGCTTTACATTAGAACCTTACAAGGAAAGTTATAATGTTATCTGTTGCTCTGCTGAAAAGAAAAATAACCAATTTACTCTTGTGTGGTTCAGGGGAAAATAGCCTTGAGAAAATGTTATTGATGTAGTGTATTTATGTAGGGTTGCAAGACAAATTATGCCATCAGCAAATAAGGTCAGAGTAGCAGAGTGAATTACTGGCAAAAATAGGTTGCTTGCAAAGGACAAAGGTTGTTTTAACTGCATATAAACCTTGAAGCCAGATGAGAAGAAATAATAACAGAGTCTGTGTGGAATGTAGAATTTTAAAGCTCCCCAAAACTCTAAAAGACTTTTTGTGGATGACTGTTACCTTTTTAGGAAAGATGAAGAGGGCTGCATGACAGCATCTGTGATTCTGTGATACTGTGAATGTCTGCCTGTGATTATCAGGAGCCAGTTCCATAGAATCATAGAATGGTTTAGGTTGGAAGTGACCTTAAAGATCATCTAGTTCCAAACCTCCTGCCATGGGCAAGGACATCTCCCATTAGAACTGGTTCCTCAAAGCCCCGTCCAACCTGGCTTTGATCACTTCCAAAGGATGGGGCCTCCACAGCTTCCCTGGGCAACCTGTTCCAGTGTCTCACCACCCTCAGAGTGAAAAATTTCTACCTGATATCTAATCTAAATCTCCCCTCTTCCAGTTTGAAGCCATTACCGCTCGTCCTATCACTACACACCCTTGTAAAAAGTCCCTCTCTATTTTTCTTGTAGGCCCCCTTCAGAGCCTTCTCTTGTCCAAGCTGAACAACCCCAACTCTCTCAGCCTATCCTCATAGCAGAGGTTCTCCAGCCCTCTGATCATCTTCGTGGCCTCCTCTGGACCTGCTCCAACAGGTCCATGTCCTTCTTATGCTGGGGGCTCCAGAGCTGGACACAGTATTCCAGGTGGGATCTCATGAGAGAGTTTAAGGGCCTCCTATGACGTACGATGTAGCTGCTTAGGTGAGCAGACTTTGGACCTTGCCTTCAGAGAGGAAAATGCAGCACTTGGGGATCTGCTGCTAAAGTTTTCCCATCCAGTCCTAAAGAAGTTAATGTAGTTTTCTACAGCAGGGAAGAGGGAAGACATCAATAGATGTTGAACAACCTGCTTAACCACAAGTACATACAAGAGTACACTGCATAGAAGAGAACACTGTTTAGCTTTTAACAAAGCAGAACTCTGTTTTACAGTTCTGGATGCTTTATATAATTCCTCATCTGTCTGAAACATGTTTAACACAGGTTCTGCTTTATGCAGGGCTGACAATGACTGCCAGAAACTACGAATTTATTCCTAGTACACTTCAAGTTTTTCAGTCGCTCATAAAAACGAGCTTTGAAGGTTTATTTCTGGACCGGTTCTGGGCTAGCCAAATTATAGCATCAGTTCTTTAAGAAAAAAATTTTCATATTCATATTAGTTCAATAAATAATCTTTAAGTAAAGCAGCATTAAGCATGTCAACATTGCCTTGCAGTTGTAATTGGCATTATTTGCAGTTTTTAAAAGAGCGAGCGCATGGCTGGGTACTCCCTGGGCATTAGTCGTTCTCATGCTATGCACTTCACACTAGCCATCGGTGACAATGCAACTCTTTTGAGAAGAGATCAGAGTGGAGATCTTCCCTTTTTTAGGGGTGCCCTAACTCCTGGGATAGAGCAACAGAGAGGATGAGTGCACAGGTACAGCCAAAGCCAGGGCTGTATCTACACCATTGATGTTGCCTCAAGACCATCTGCCGGCAGTGAGCACCACCTGGCAAGGACTCATCCTGAAGAGGCTGAAGTGGCCCACAGGTGAGCCTGGGAATGAGCAATGATCATCCGTGCAGGTGGTGAAGGTCCCCTGGTCAAGCTCAATCCTCAGCCCATCCCTGACTGGCAGTAAACCCCATGGTTGCATGTGTACAGCTATGCCACCACACTCAGGTTCGAACCCTGGCATGCAGTGGTCTCTTCTGTTCTCAGCATGGTCCCCATGTAATCTTCCCAGGCAAAAGCTAGGCACTGCTCATGGTCAAGGACAATCCAAGGACTGTTACTGGTAGGCAGTTTGGGTACCAACAGCTTATTTTCAGGGCTTAGGAGACTTGCCTGGACATCACTGGGTGGCATCTGAGCCTGGCTGGGGGTGATGGGATGAGCCCTGGCTGGTGACACCCTACTCTGCTGTCCCTGAGTGGATCCCTGTGTCTTCTGACACCCCAGGAGCCACCACCTCTCTTGCCCCCAACTCCTACTGTGGATGGCCATAGACTCAGTGGGCAGTTTGGAAACAAACAATTAATAACTATTCCTTCTGAATTAGAATTTTCTCCTTTAAAACCTTTAAATAGCACTGCTGAACTAATCTATCATGACAGTAAATCTTACAATATGGTCACTGATGTTAAACTGACAGTTACAGCTGCTTTCTCGTGCTTTACACTGCTCATTTTTAGCTTTCCAAAACCTTACTTTGTAATATCACCTCTTACTTCCTGGGCATGTACAAAACATTGTCACTGTGCTTCTGCTTTCCCAAATGTTACTTGCCGAATAATACGAAAGAACATTTGTGTCCTTCAGTTGGTGGTTTAAGAAAAAAAATCTGTGAAACAGGTTTCTACAAGAAAGTAGAAGAGGCCTTTAAAGAGTGTGATTGAGAAGGAATTATCTTCTTTACACAGGAGGTAGATGCTTAGATATATATACACCTCATAATTATAATACAGGAAATAGACCCGGAGAGTTCTGTTGTGGATCAGCGGCTAAAGTAATAGCCTGGATTCCTCGATTGTAATCCTGATCTATCAGCAGCTTCTAGGTTAGCGGCAAGTAAGCTCTTTTTGGGCCCAATTCCAACATCTTTTAAAGGTGCTTTATGCTAATGTAACTCAGTTGATTCTAATGGAGTCACTTTCACTTTATGTCAATGAAAGTGAAATCGGGATATGATTACAGTCTCAGCTAACTGACCTACCAAGTAGATTCAGTCTGTCGATTAGGACTAGGGGAGAGTTTAGAGTTGGACTTTTTATTTTCTTTTTATAAAAGCATAGCTTTTTGTAATTAAAAAAACTGGTTGGAGACATGACATTGCTGCTACTTGAAAGGGTGTGACTTAAAAAGGGATGTGTTGGACTCTTGGAAAGACAAAATGCATTATTTTGAGTCGACGCGTCTTCAAACGGCATACAGTATAATTGCCTGCCCTTAATTTGGGTCCCGTTGTGATGTCATGGGCCTGGCAGGTTGGATGAGTTACCCCTCAAATGCAGAGCTAAGTGGCCTCAGGGCAGGTGGCACTGTCCTCCATGGCGCTGCGCACAGAGGAGCACGGCAAGACCTTGGGTAGCTGCTATGTTAATCTTGCGTGGAGGACAGAGGCAACAGGCAAGCCAAATTAAAATGCAAATGCAGCTGAAATGAAATATTTTGGATTTTCTTAATGTTTTAATTCAGTGATGCCAAGTTATTGCCTTTCGGTATGAATTCAGTTCTGCAGATTGCAAAAGACAATAGAAAACAAGCTGCTTATGGGACACAGAATGAAAAAAGCGCCATTTTCTAGAGATTTGTTTCTTAAATCTACTGCCTAAAAAAATCCTTAGCACCTTCCTCACTCTATAATTTCCTCAAATAGACACACTTTCACCTTCCATCTGTGATTATTATTTTAATGTCTGTGTTGTAGAATGCCATCGTTTTTGAAACAGGCATGTGCTGCCTGGCCAGTGAGGACCAGCGTCTTATTAACTAGGAGATGTCAAGGATCAGATGACTGCTGAGCCCACACTGCAGTTCATGTTCTCACTGGGACTTTCGTTTAAATTCTGTCTGTAAATCTGAATTAAACCTATAGGAACGTAAAGTCTCTGAAACCTTTGGCTGTGTTAGACAAAGGATTCAAAACTGCTTTGGGGAGGAGGAAGGAAAGGTGGATGGAGGAGCAGATCGATTTTTCTGACTGCACAAGACTTTTCTTCCAAAAGCAGGTAAAGAAATGTGGCAGGAAATCACACATTTACAAATTGTGATTTTTTTGGAATTTTGTGTTCCTTGAAAGTTTTTGTTTGTTTGTTTCAGCTCACATTTCAAGATGAGAACAAGTACTGAAATATCAAAATTTTCCTCAAAGCAAATTTTTTATATTATTTCCATCTCTAGTGCTTATTTACTTTACAGGGGTGTTTTGAGGCTCAATTTAGGTCTAAAAAAATTAAGAAATCTTTGGGCAAAAAGAACTTTAAAAGAGTTAAGCCTGTATATTATTACAACCTCCACTAAATGATCTCATCAATGTTTATAAATACTTAAAGGGAGGGTGCCGGGAGGATGGCACCAGCCTTTTGCAGTGGTGCCCAGGGATAGGACAAGAGGTAATGGGCACAAACTTGACCATAGGAAGTTCCATGTAAACATGAGGAGGAACTTCTTTCCTTTGAGGGTGGCAGACCAATGGAAGAGGCTGCCCAGAGAGGTGGTGGAGTCTCCGACTCTGGAGACATTCCAAACCCGCCTGGATGCCATCCTGTGCAACCTGCTGTAGGTGACCCTGCTTTGGCAGGGGGGTTGGACTAGATGATCTCCAGTGGTCCCTTCCAACCCCGGTGATTCTGTAAATACCAATTATCCACATTCGCTCTTCTAGCTTCCTTGACTGCTCATGGGACCTGTTTCTAGCATGCTTATATCCTCTTCAGGCTACGTGCTTGCTTCAGAAAAGTTCTAAATATTGTGACGGGGAATCTGGCTTTTCTGGAGAAAAAGGCAGTCGAGGTAGGAGGTGGACTGGAGCCTTTCAGGGCGGCTGTGATGTGTCTCTCCCGCAGCACGCTGCTATTCCGGCTTTGTGTGTGCCCCAGCCTCCGGCGTGCCGCAGGGCTGCAGCCTGGCATTGTTGCAGAGGGGACAAACGTGATATTTCTGCCGGGAATGCAAGTTAATAGAGCGGGAAGAACCTAATGCAACACATGCTGCGTCTGGGCTTGTTTGTCGATATCTAAAATAAAAAAAAATCTGCAGTTTTCTGCCTGGAATGGTCTGTGTTGATTTTTTGTTTTAACTTCCTGAAGCAAGATGTAAATTTTTACATCTCCACCCCAGCTGCAGGAAGAGTTGGAAGCAGTTCAGGTTTCTTTCTTAATGCTAAAGAAGAAAGGAGTAGCCTAGACCTCTTGATGTGAAAGGGGCTATCTCATTTGCATTCTTAGTTATAAGAACTTGTCCTTGTGGTATATAAAAGCACTATTTAATATATCTGCTCTCCAGGGAAGTAGATAAGTACTTTATCCCTGTTTTACACATGGCAAAGGAAAAACAGACAGACTGTAAGCTAGATATTTAGAATTTTGAATGACTAATTTTCAGAAAGCCGAGCTCAGGTGTCTGCTAAAATTAGCCTTGTTTAGGTTTATTATTATCATTATCATTATTATGATGATAATGACTGGACACCTGCTCAAGCAGCAGGTTAAATTGTATTAGTCAGTGTCTAAATATACACAGAAAAGAAAATCAGCCTCTGACTATAGTGCTTATCATTGCAGGATGAAACACGAAACCAGAGATATGGACAGACTGGAGCTACAGAGGAGTGAGACCCAAAACTACACGATGCTTCCAATCCAACATCCTCAACAGGCATTACAGAAATTTTATGAGCTATTTATTCAATCGATCTGAGATTCCTATTATAGTAAATATATTTATATCTTTATAGATGGGTGTATACACACATAAAAATATGCATTATACAATTGCACAAAGGTTTACAAGAAGCTCTTTCCACTCATGAAAAACACCAGATGAAGAGCACAAAGGTGTCTTTTTGAAAGTACGGCATGTAACTGCTGAGGGTGGACATTTCTAGCTGGTAAATAAGAGACGGGGGGGTAGGTGGGTCATGAAGATCCTTGAATCTGAAGACTGATGGCTTTGTTTAAGGCTGTGCAGGAGCAAATGAAGGAGTGTCTATAAGGGAACTGAGACTATGAGAAAAAAAAACAATATTTCAGGAGAAGACAAAGTGAAGCAACACCCTTAACCAAAGCAAAAGTTATCAGATTGTACTTCACAAGACCAGAAAGGTGGCTATCAAATAATTGAGCTCTGGCATGACCACAGCAGGTAGAATTCAACTGATGCGAGCAGAAGATGCTGAAAAAGGCCTAGCGGTTGTCGTGGACACCAGGCTGAGCACGAGGCAGTGTGTTTACATCCAGAATACAGCAAACTTGCATAATGAGCCCTGTTAGGACAGCAAATTAAAAGCAATTAGTATCTTCCTTTACTTAGCCCCGGTGAGGCCACACCTGGAATAACTGGTCCAGTTTTGGACTTCCCTAGTTCAAGGGGAGAAATTGGAGGGGATGTTACAGAGAGCTACCAAGATTATTGCTGGCCAGGGCAAGTGACCTGTGAGAAGAGTTTGAGAGAGCCGGGCTTGTTTACTCTGACAGAGAGGAGGCAAGAGAGAGATTCAATAGGAGCCTACAGCTTTTTGAAAGGGATGGGGGAAAAACGTAGTTACCCAGGGTGGATATGGAATCCCAATCCTCAGAGATTTTCTAGACTTGCCTAAAGTCATGGCTGACTTGATCTGGTGCTGGTGATAGATCTAGTCTGGGTGAGAAGTTCAACCAATGACCTCCAGAGGTCTCCTTCAACCAGCGTTTCTAGGAAGACAGAGCTATTTTGCTGCCAGTGGTTCATCTTTTCCAGGGAGCCAGAGAAAGCTGCCTGGCCTGGACATCTACATGTAAGAGCAGTTCTGATTAAGGCCTAAAAATTATGAAAAACATAGGACTGGTATTTATCAATAGACTCTAAACGTCATTTCGTCACATAGGGTTCATGTGTTGAAAGGGTACGTTACTGCTGCGCCACAAAGTCCCACAGTAACTTTATTATTGAATTACCTGTCAGGTATGGGTCAAGTCAACAGAGAAAGTGCATGGGCTTTTAAGGACAATGGTACCCACCTAATTACTAAGAATTCCTGACCAATTCTGTTAGGAGCAACACCTACTGATAGAATGCAAAGAGAAGACCATATGTGTTCCTGCATAAGTTTAAAATACCGGAGAATTGCGAAACACCACTTCAGGGAACTTAAACCTTCATTGACTCAAAGTGGAAGTTGGGGAGATTGAGTAATCATAAGAGCAAGTAATGAAGAAGTTTGGGAGTTTTAAAACACGATTGAATATCTTTATGGGAGATACTAACAAAACACTCCATTAGTGAGGTATTTACAAGGGAAAATGGACAAGGGGGTCATATAGGAGGACATCTTATAGGATATGATCATTCCTTCAGGGCTTACATATGTGTAAAACTGTTAGGGACATCTCTAATAAAACCTACAGCATCAGTTAGCCATGCAGCCCAATTCAAGATCTGTCTGCTAGCTTGAAGTCAATCCCATGCAGTGACAAACAATACATGAAGAAAGTGAAAAAGTTGAGCACAGAACTTGAAAATGAAACCTCAAGAAGGTAAGAACAATCCTCTGACATAAAGAAAGTTGAGGTTTGGCTTCCTGCATTACCTAAGGAGCACGATGGCCTCTCAGAGATCTCTTTCCCCAGAGGCACAGGTTTCAATTTGCACCAAGCATGCAGAAGCAATTGAGTAAGATATCACAAACCCACTAAATCCTCCAGGGCTGAACCAGGCCCCATTTTAACTCCCATTGGGTACGGGGAGGAAGAAAGTGATAATTAAAAGAGAATACAGGAAAGTAGTGGACATCTGTTTGAAATGTTGCCTGGCATTAGGAAAAGAGGTCTGCTAATGGCTAAAACTACATGAAATATACCAATGGTAATAATGGTCTTCACTTCACCAGAAGGTATACTTAAAAGTCAGCTCTCATTCAGAATTGAATGGAATGATTTACCTCTAATGCCAATTGCCAACATTAATTGCCAATTAATCGTCCTTAAAAATCTGTTCCTTGAAGAAGCCCTTTGGATGGTGTAACATGTCCATGTGATTCAAAACCCTTACTTTTTCATGCTGCAGATTTTTAAAACATCCACCCTCTGTTCACTGCTGGCATTGCCAGGAAGAGTTGGAGCACCAGCTCGTTTAGGTGTGATCGCTCTGTAGTAATTAATTAAAGGTTGGTAAGAGGTAAGGAACAGCCTTTTCAAATAATGGTAACAACAGTAATAATAACCATGGTGGTGATGATGATGGTGATATGTCCTAAGATGGAGATGTACTAAACTACAGAAAAAAGTTCAAGTAATGAGATCTGTGAAAGCAATAAAAAAGAAACTGAAGAAAACTATAGGAACTAGTTGAGGCAGCAAAAACACCTAGGCAATAAACTACTTTGTCAAATTTAGACTTCAGGAATGGATTCTCAGTCTTGAACCATTTCTTCTTGCAGACAACTGCTGGCTTCAGTGGAAAGCTGATGTATCCATATAGGCACGTTCCTTGCCAGTGTCTATAGGTGCTGTATTTGTGTCCAGAGAAGTGATGGTAATGTCTGGAGAATTTGATGCGTCAGGATGAATCAGATTTACAGTACCTGTGCTACTGAAATGTGCACACGGGCAAAAATTTCTCCTACACTTCTTGGATGTGGCAACCTAACTCTGCTAAATCCTGCACAGTGAGATGCCTTCAGGAACCACCCCAGTTGCTGTGTGAGCAAAAACTGTACAGCTGATCTCTACACAGTAAGAGTAAATAAACTTTTACCTGTCTGGCAGCTTAACCAGAACATCAGTGGATTGCTAGACACCTGCAAAGCCTCAATGCACGTAAAAAATGTGATGTTCTTTCAGGTTTGAAATTTGTCTAGTTGATAGAAGAGGACCTGCCCATCGACACATGAACATTTGCAGTCTATAGGTTTTTGAGCCCTCGACTTCCGTACATTTATAATTTAAACTTAAAAACAGGAATATTACACAACAGCCAACTGCTGTAAGGTTACAAGTGCTTAGATACTGGTAGCCCATTGGTCCAGAAGTGCCTGCAGAGGTAGATTATAGTAGGCTTAGTTGCTGAAATCTTGTATTTCAGTAAAGATAGGTGCAGGTGCAAAGAAAAGCAAGACAGATAGCCAAAGAACAGAGATGAGACGGGACTAAAATAGTTTCTTTGCCTAATAAAATGACAGTAGATATGGAATATGATTGCTGCTTGTACAAAATATCCTTTCCCCTTCTTGCTCTTTATAGTTATTTAAGCAAAATACAATCCTAATACAAATAAACTGGTCGTCAACATCTTTCGAGTGGATATTAGTCAGATATTTACCCGTTCAGGAGCAAGATGACATAATAGCTCTCCAATAAAAAGAGTTAGGAAGGGAACAGAGATTAGCAAGGGAGCTAAGATCTCTGGGAGTGGGCGTACTGCAAAATCCAAGGCAGCTTTAGGATGGAACTTGACCACTTGACCACTTGACATCCATTTCTGCCAAAATACTGTTAAATCCTGAGATCTCCAAGGAATTAGCTTTTCTGGCTTCACATATTCTGATCTGAGGTTGAACTAGAGCAGGGAGACGATCTAGTTTTACACGTCATGTCAGAGGGCCACAAATAGACTACAGGGACTTGCAGAACCTGGGCAGACTTAGCTCTGCTATCGTGTTATCTTCTGTCCCTTGCATGGCTGCTGGATGACCTTACTGGTCTTCTTTCCAAGCCAGTGCCATTCCAAAGCGACTTCATAGCTCTTCACAAGCTCTCCTAGTTCATTCAGGATATATTTTTTCCAAGTGGCAACGCTTTTTATTACTGAATTTTCCAAGTCCTTCTCCTTTGCTCTCTTTTGCTTCTGCTGTCTCTTTCTCATTTTTAACATGATACCCAGAACCTCACACTTTCAGGACTTGTTTTTCATATAAACTTCATATAGCAGCGCCTAAAGCCTGGAAGCTCTTCAGATCTCACTAGCTGAGATTTCTCTTGGCATTATAACATCCCTCGCTGGCACACAGTCAATGAACCCTGCTAATATACCATCAATCCTGTCTGGCCCTGGAGAAAGGAGAGTGCCGGGACTTGGCCAGAATACTACTGTGTTTGGCTTATTCCCAACTGGAGTTGTTTAAAACAGTCCCCAGGCTGTTTTAACACATGCCAAAGACAGCTTGAAAATCAGCGAGCTGACTCCCTGAGCCACCCCATTTCCTCCACCTTCTGTGCCCGATGGTCTCTGGGCACATCAGGCAACAGGGGCCAGGCAGCTCCTCTCATCCACGGCCACTGACAAACTTCAATACCATCAAAGCTTCCCAGCATACCTATCCCTCTGTCAAGTAGCTAAACATTACTGCACACCTGACTAGACTGAATCCTACAGAGACTGTGAGAGAACCTGAGTTGAAGCTTTCAGATATGCAGAACACTGTCTTAGTATCATTATGCTTTAGGACGCTGTGAACTAAAACGATATCCCAGACTCCACACGCTGCTGGTGCATGTGTGAATATAAGCCACAAACTCCCCTTTCTTCAGATGCGTCAGTCGTCGCTCAGTACTTTCTCTCTTCCTGCAATAAAACAGAGGTGTGTGCATTTGCAGAAACATTGGCTATCGTCTTCTGTAAGTCCCCTGGCTATTTTTTCAAAGATGAGTTATAGTGGAATTGTTGGAAAAATTCAGCCTGTGGAGTTTGAATCTTGTTCTTTGTTACCTAGGCTTTGTAGAGATATTTTAAAGAGGTGTGAAACAAGTGTAGAAAGCTGTTGTTGTTATCTGCGAGTGGTTTTCACTCCCTGTGCGCTCTCCACACAAATGTAAGACACGACATAAGGTAAGAAGATGTCTTGGCTGAAACTTAGCAACAGCATATATTCAAAAGTCATTCATTCCCCTCAACTAAACTCATCTGATTTATTCCTTAGATCTGCTGAAATCGATATGAAAAGGCTAGCTTTTAAATGGAAAAAGTTCTTTTTTCAGACACCGAGCCATCACCATGACAGTGTCCATTTTCCATGCTCGGCTGAATCCGTACATGCCTGCCTGGCAGCTTCACTGACTTAGCATGGGTAGGGAACGTGCACTTAGCATTGCTGGGAATGTTTATTCTGAACATGATTGCGGGGGTTTTTTTGCCAAAGAACACAGGAGGGCTTGTTTTTCCTGAAATTCAACCTGCCACTCTTTGAACTCATGGATTAACCTTATTTTGCCAGTGGGTTTTGGCAGCTGTAGCTGGTAATTCTGTAGCTTTTGTGGTTTCAATCGTTAGTTTGTTGTTTGGTTTTTTTTGTTTGTTTTTTTTTTTTTTAAATAAAATCACGACAGTGTCTGCCTTGGTACTCTAATTCAGGCCTTATCCTATGAATAAATCTATTTAAAGATAGCACCATGGTGTGCTGCTAATAGTGAGGAAGATGTTGAGAGCTGTCTAGTTCTGTGATGTGATGTGTTCTCTGTACTCTGCAGACCCTGAGACTGTAAAGTCTTCAGGGCATGGACCTTGTCTTCTCCTATTTGGTTTTTCAAATTCCATACACACATATAATGTTAGGAATAAACAATGGCTTTGGGCAAATACCATTCAATATTCATCAAAGTGTTACACTCAAATATCCAGCAATATACCCGAATCCGCTTCTACCAGCCTAATCACCATTAAAATATCAAATCCCTTAAATAAACTATTTGTATTATTCATTGAAGCTGCAGTAGTCTTTTTAAAAACTATTTTAAAAAAATCTCCTTAAATTCTCTTTCATTACGTATCTGCGCTTTTCTTATGGTTATCTCTTTTTTCTAGTAGCCTTCCTTTGTTTTCCTCATTTCATTCCTCCACCTGCAGGACACACTCTTGAGCTCTGACCATGGTTTACTTTCGAATCCTTGGATAAACGACCTGCCCTGCACACACCTTCAGCCCAAATATACAGCGATTGCTCTGACATAATAGCACTTTCCAGAAGGACAAATAAGATAACGAACAAAAATTTAAAGAGGGTTAATCAAACACATGGGCGTTTGCCTCTTAAGGACCTGAGCCCGAATTCAGTGTTGGCACAGCATCGTATATTTACGTACCACAATCTCCACAAAAAGGTTCAAAATGATTTTACACAAATGGTCACCTGTAACGCGAGAGTGTCAGCGTTTGGGGGTGAGTGCAATACCTTAGAGCCAATTACTAAATAAAATAACAAAAAGGAACGTCAACAGAAGACTCTTCCTCTTGTTTGCAGCGAGTGAGCAGCACAGAATAAACTTTTAAGCCAGAACATAAGCGGTTTGCTGAGACTTGACAAGCCGCCCCAGCGATTTGAGCCCGTGGTCCTGAAAAGTTTATAACGGGCAGCAGGGGACTCGTCGGGTGCCATCTACTTTCTGTGACAGACAGAAGTCGCGAAAGACACAACCAAAGATTGAAGATCAGTCTGAGAGGAGTCTTGAACTGGCTATACATCTGCATATATGTTACTCGCTTTTTGTTATCTGCGCCGCCCTGAAATTCGTCACGTTGTCATCTGGTGAGAGGAGTCACAAGGCAGGATAAGCCTGGCTGTACGCGTACCCTAACAGACACAGTCAAAACAAAGACAGGATCTGCAGGAGGAATACTTATGAAATCGTATATAAATACATCCTTTTCAATACAAAGGGGTTTCTGCTCTGGGTCAAACCAGTGACTCATTATATCCAGAATGCAGTCTCGGGCAATCGCAGATGCACAGTTTTTGAGGAAAATGTAAGAGGTCTCTGACGGTATAACTGCCTTTATTCTAACAGCTAATGCATAAGCTTATGCCCTAAAGCACAAGTTTTGCATCCGAAAAGCAGGGAGGTGCGCCCCAGGACGCGTTCGGAAGGTGGCTAAGGCACGCACCCAGCCAGCGAGCCAGGCCTTGTACCCAGCCCCAAAGGTGGGGTTTGGGCAATGTGTTTCCCAGGCTACATATCCTCCTTATACCACATACCTTCTGCTTCCTTTTCATTTCATAGTTTGCTTTCTTATTTCTTTTTTATGTGATAAGATACTTCAAAATGTGTTTTAGCTTCCCTGTGCCATTCATTGTTTCGCAGCCTATATTGTACATCTCTGAAAACACATCCTACCAAGCCTTGACATTTCATGAGTCTTACAGTTTTCACATACGAGTCAAAAAGCTAAAATTTGCTTATATTGTGCTTCTAAATCACACGCCAGGTGAGGTGAGTGAAAGCTTCCATGCAGCGTAGGAAATAATACAAAATCACCTCTCGGAAATAATTAAACATAGCCACGCAGTGTGGCTGCACTTCTCTTCAGAGAAAAAGGCCACAGAGAAATGTGAGCTTGTGAGAGTCAGAGTCACGCAATCTATGACTGGCATTTGACGGATTATCTGTTACGATTATTTGAGTAAAAATGATAAGCTGTGTTTACGAAATCCTTCCAAAACTAATTCTATTTGAACTAGAGAATGGGAGGAGATAGCGACCAAAAGCTGAAACTATTCTGTTTTGGCAGCCGTGAAGCCAGAAGACCTGTGAGCAGAAGCCAGCGGGCAAGCAACATGAGACATGGAAGGACAGCGATGATCTTACAAAGCCGCCGTTGTGGACTGGAATGTCTCGCGTGGTCAACCATGGGCTGCACGAGCAGCAGTGCCTTGAGGGCCACGGGCAGGAGGGGAAAACAGGGGCAGCACGGTGGAATATCACACTGGGAAAAATATATGCCGGCTTCAAAGCAAGTCTTGTAAGGACGACAGAAAGAATGATTCAGCGGAAAACCCAAATGCGTACCTTCTTATTCAGCAGGGTTTTTAAAAATAAATAAATAAATACATATATATATATAAAACAGATAGAAAGAAGCTGGACAAGATAAAGCACGCTCTCTTCTTCTGTTTTAGCACATGGAATCTGCATGTGAGTAAGTCAGTAACTGAAATCTTGGACAAAAGTATGGTTTGTATTATAGGAAGCAAAGCACTTCCACTTCAAAAGCCTGGCAAAGGCAGGCTACAAGGAATCCATCCTTGTGGGAACATAGGCTAAAGCTGACTTGCTTTCAAGTACTGCATTTTGGGTTTTGCTTATGGCTCCTAAGGTCATTGCTTTGGGCAACTGGGACCCTCCAAAGCCTTTTGGCACTGGTTTATAGCCTGTCAGAGCTGCATCCCTCGGCCTCCTTTTGAGCTCCCAGCTGGGGACATTGGTTGTCACCCCCCATGCTCTCCAACGAAGCTGCAGAGCGGTGGTCTCTGGGACCCTCCCTGAGTCCCTTGCACTACCACCTCCGTGAGCAAAACGTCTGGTGCTTACCAGTGACACAAAGCCAGGCTGCGAGGAGGGTCTCAGTTACCTGCATTTTGGGGACAGACAAAGGTAAAACAGGTCCTAAAAAAATAAGGCTTACCAGAACAGAGAGATTGCTTTCTGCATAGCTGCAATGTACTTTACGGATCACAGCAATGAAGGTACTATCAAGTCCCTCCGAGCAAGGGGTTTTTTTTGCTAACTACCAAGGGTTTGGACATAATGAAGTGAATACAAGTGCCTTTTCGACCAGAAATATCAGCTCTGTCTGCTGCCAGCTAGCTTATCTCCCATGCAGGCTGGACATTCATAATACCAGTACCACATGCTTTAGATCAGATGCATCACATGTAAGACCTGAAAATAGCACCAATACGCTCTCTAGATCAGATATTCTTTCACATCAAAATAATAGTAGCCCATGTTTCATGTGACACTCATTGCAATTTCCCAGTTACTGAATTTTAACGTCCCTCCTGCATTGCACTTTTCTTATGGCTAAGTCCTAAATTCCTGCCTGAGTCTGTATGGTTTGGTACTTCACTTCTATAGATTTTCTGCCAGCTTTCTTTTTCATTTTACGTGATATTCATTTGATGAGTTTTCCCACATTTTAGCCGCTATCTGCAAACCAGGAACATCAAAAAACACCTTATTCTTTGCAATATAGCAGAACCTTAAACAGACAATGATGCGATATCTCCAAGTAAAAGAGAGAGGGAAAGAAGTAAATATTCCCTTGTTTATTCAGAAGCTGCTGGACCATCCCATCCAAACAGAATTGCTGGCCAAAGCTCACAAGAAAAAGAAAGAGAGCTAAGAAATCTCTCAAGGGTTTTCCAAGGTGGACAGGATTCAGGCAGTTTCCTTGAGGCGCTGGGGTCCATAAGTTTTTCTAAAAGGCTGGTCAAGGCCTTTGCGTGAATTGTCCCTGCCTGTTGTTGATTGTGTCCCTAGATGATTAAATCACTTCACTGCCCGGGCAGGTTTTATAGACGCAGCTGTCAACCCCGATACAGGAAAGGTACCAGCACGCTGTCTCTCAAGCCAAATATTAAGTATACGCTACGGGCCCCGAGGTGCTGAAACGCAGGCTCAAACACCATCCTGCAGATGCTCAGCCGATGGTCGAAGAGCTCATTCCTGCGGTCAGAGCGCTCAGCTGAGGCTTTATGAGCAAGCGGTAGGCAGGGTGAAGGGTGTCCTCGGTGGAAGGCTCACCTCGTCCATCTCCTGTGACGGTGCGTTCATTTTTTCTTCAAAAAGAAAGGCAAAATCAAGTCACGGAGAGTCCTTACATCCCACTGCTTTTTGGACTAGCCTTCACCAAGGCACACGAATGAGCTCTGCGTCTGTTGCTCCCAGTCAGACTGAAGGCAAAGACACCCATACCAGTATCTTTTTCGCACCAGTACATATTCACGCCGAGCACTGTAGCTAAAGATTTTTCTGTGCCAAACTGAGTGTGTTAGCAGTTAGGGGCAGCAAACAGCTTCCAGATAGTTATTGTCACTTGATTCTCTCTGCTCAGAGAGATTCTCATACCAATGGTCTGTCGGCAGCCTCAGATGTTGCCCAGTTTTCCACGAATTTGGCGTTTTTCATCCTGAATTTCCCTTACCGCTGCTGCTCATTCAGCTGCATAATCCTCTCTTGTTTTGCCTGGTGCTCAGAACCAGCAACCGACAATCTGCAGCTGGTCCCAGACTAAGGTTTTCTCAAGTATTATCAGGATATTTCTTCTAGCTGCTTGCAGGCGCGAGGAAGGGAGGCAACACAGCTTTGCAAATGCCGTGTAACGGGGTATCTCAGGACCAAACCCGGTGCCAGTGTGGCAGCAGCGCTCCCCACCGCTGCTCGCTGGCAGCGGGAGAAGTCAGGGAGGTTCCACATGGTTGCAAGGAATCAAATACATTAAAAAAAAAAAGATATATATATATAAAAATTGCTATGTTGACAGTCGTGTAGCAAGCTGGGGAAATTTAGGGTGAAACAGCTTCCTGATAATGGGAGAAAGTCTAAGAAAGACGATTCTCTGAGCGCTGCGGGGGGGGAGTGAGTCATATAAAGTGAAGCTGGAGCCTTCTGGGATGGAAAGAAGATGCCCATAGTGCATCCAACGTTGCTTTTAATGAAATGTCTCAAAAGACACTGACATAACAGTGCCTTTCCTTTCTCCTCTCCCTTTGACCTGTTGAAGTAATTTGTGAGAAATATCCGCGTGTTGTTACACTGATGACTGCTGAGCAGTGGTCGGCTGCTTCATCTGTGGCTGTCACACTGCAATTTGGCACCATAGGAGTATTTGTGCCTGTTTTTTATGATGTTTTAGTAGTATATTATCAATAAAATAGATTATCTCTATTCTACAGGGGTTGATACATGCAAGAGTTAAACAGACAATAGTATCTCCGGAGTAAGAGATTGCCTATAATCATATCTGTAAAAGGAGACATTAAAGTTAGTGTAATTCAAAGGTTCCCTACTGCTCAGACCCTCCCTGAGACATGTGCTGCCAAGGTTTGCCTTCCCATGCAGCCATTTTAAATTTTGCCCTGGAAGACCATGAGAAACTCATACTGAGGATAACTGCCAATTTGCTAGAAACCAGATGGTGCCCTTGCACCCTCTTACAGGTAGCCTTAATCCTTAGCAACATACCCTCTCTCTCATGGAGAGGTCAAAGGATGCACACAACTGTTGTGTCTTAATCTTCCCCTGCAAATGCTGGCCAATAACCTGGAGCCAATAAAAATCACAATGAAAATGTTAGGTATTTTGGAAGTTGGCCATAACACAAAGACATTTTCTTGCAGCAGAACGTCAAAAGCTTGGGCTCTCAGTTTTAAATCTTATCCAAAAGATAAGGGAAGATCTTCCTGAAGCAAAGTAGTACAAGTCGCAGATTCAGGGGTAAGGGGAAAACTGAAAAAGCCGAGACATGATTTTGGATTTTCAGTATTGCTTGAATTGCAGTTTCTTACTGTTTCTATCCCACTCTAACTGTTTTTTACAAGCTTGTGCACTGATTTTTTGTTCTTTTCTGCTATATCCATCTCCCCTCCCATTCAACAAGAAGAGTTAATCACTAAGATTTGGAGTTTTATAACTTCCTGGCGGAGCAATAAATTTGCAGCAACAAATTCCACAAAAAGGTCCAAATGTGGCTAGACTTGGTGTTCAGTTGGAAACTAGTCACCACTTTATGAAACCTCTCCTTAGCCATCCCACATCAATCCCTCCTTTTCCTACTTTCCCTGTACCCAGTTAACGCAGCTCGACCTGCACACAGAGCTCCTTCACAGCGTCTGTTCCCCTCTTGATGTGTTTCTTCTTTGCCTTTCTTGATCACCCATAATTTCTGAACAAGTACACATTTTCTTCTATAAATACCTCCCTGGTAAATCCTTCCTCTCTTAACACATTAAAAGGAGGGGGCATTTTTCTCTTGGCTCCTTACGCAACCACACACAATGTCTTTTACCTCCGGAAAAGCGCAAGAGCCAAGGCTTGGGGGAGCACATCGGAGAAGGTGGTTTGAGCATGTCTCAGGGGAGGTAACTCGTAAGGAAGCTCTTCCAAGTGCTTCTGGCTGTGTGCTGGTCATCCAGGTACAGCAAGGAGAGCTATTAAGTGGTGTGATGCAGAAGAAGCCTCCAAACTGGTAACGGCACAAGTGCTTTACGTTGTTAACCATTGTATTGCACAAAAAAACCCAACCCAAAACCCAAACAGTGAAGGAGACTTTTTGTCTCCCTGTGCTGAATAAATGCAAAGAAAAATATATACTTTTTTTTTCTTCCCCCCAATATAAACAACAACAACAAGACTAACAATGACATCATCTGCATCTAGGATCATCCACTAGGTTACACAGAGCATTTTGGGAGGTGGAAGCAAGTATTTTCTTGTAAATTAGCCAGCAGTTGGTGCCCACACAGCCTCATGAATTTAATGGAAACATATTACGGATGTTCCAAAAGAGGTTAATTAAGCATTTTATTCCAGGATTATAGAGTTCAAACAAAACACATACCAAGCTTTAAATGTTCACAGAACTTCATGGAAATCAGACTTAATTTACTATAGGTTTTATTTCTTTGCCAGACAAAAAAAAAAAAAAAAAAAAAGGAAAAAGCTGAAATGTTCAAGCCAGATACAGCCTGTTTATAGTCAATAAAGATAATTACGTGGTGTGAATGTAGCCATCCATATTACAGTGAGAGGAAAACAGACACATGGAACCCTTTAAGGTTTCAACTCACAGCCTCCTAAACCTAAGGCAGACAATCCATTTCCCAGGATACACATTCTGCTTAAACTCTATGGGGATCTGCAACTAAGAACTGCAAGTTTTAAATTAGCTAGAAACAGGAGAGGGAAATTTTTTGTCCATGTAAAAAGACATATGAGCTACCAGAGCTAAGAATCATAAGAAGGAGTCACGTATGAAGGGACTTGAATGACTCAAAGTAATAATTTCACAGTTTATATCAACAGCTCTATGGCAGTATAAGCTATGATCAGTTATTTTAATCCTTCCAAATTAATTATAAAAGCTGTTCACAAAAGAAAGTGGTAATGTATTCTGTATTTTTTCATGTTGAGATTAAACGTTCAAATAATTAACCATGCGATGTTATGGTCAATTATATACAGGAGGGTGAGGAGGGGGGAAGTCTTAGCACTTGTTCTTGTAGTGAGTAAAACTCATTAAACCAGAAGGTCTGGTACTGTTCCTTTTCACTAATTTGGCTTGATCTGCTGTGGTGACACTATTCTGTTATGCAAATTCTGCACGGCATAGTTAACTCTGTACATTTAATAAGGTAGGATACACTTTTCTAAATCGGGCTTTGAGACGCTAGAAGATTGAGAAAGTCATTTGTTTTTAAATAACGGTGGGACAAGGAAATACCGTGAGTTCTGGGACTTAGAGGCTGTTTGCATAGTGTTACTATTGCACTGTATACATTATGGCACTGTCTATAAGTGAGAGTATAAAAGAGGAAAACTGCCAGCTATTACACGCACACCCTGAAAATGTTCTGTTTGAAATCACCTTGTTAACTCACTAAATGAAAGCAAATTAAAGCTATTATGGAAACATCTAAGGAGATTTGCATCTTTCTGGATTCTTGCAGTAATAAACAGAAGAAATAAAAATTCATGAAACTTCAGGAAAAAAAACCCAGCCATGTTTCTTGAACGTTTCCAGGTAGATCTTTCAGATTGAAAAGGTTTTTGAGAGACAAACCACCCTGTTTTGATTGTTGCATGCCTTCTGGCGCCAAACGCTCAAGCTTATTTGCTTGTTTGCTGGTTTATAGAGGGGGTATGTAGTAGTTTTGTTGGCTTCAGTTTATGTCAGCTGGGGGAAAACAATTATGAGCCATTTTTACTCAGGAACATCCCTGAGAGGGGCTTGTCTAAAATGGTATTTTTGATGCGTATAAACTCAGCTGTTATGTTTTTATCTGGTGTTCGCCCGAGGATTTCAGGGAGACTTTACACACATGGCAGTGAGTGCCCGTGGGTGAGGGGGCAGGCACTATCAGAGGAGGTGTGCGCGTGAGGGACCCGAATCAGAAGGAAGACCAACCAGACGAGTTCTCCATGGCACGGGCAGGATGGCAATCAGGTCTAGCGACCACCTATCCTGTGGCTCGAAGGCACAGCAATCTTTTCCAAGTATTTCGTTTCCGGAGAGTCATTTTCCTGACATAGCAAAGCTAGAGAAACCACTGGAGTTCCCAGGCCACTTCTTGCAAAGCCTGTGTTTTAATTAACATTTAGCTAAGGGAACTCGTGCAAGAATTTTTATGGGCGTAGTTAAAATCCTCCTGCCTGATGACTGACGATATTGCATCCCTCTTCAGCAGATGGATTAAATGGGAGGTATATTGGGATTCAAATGATGATCTTGGCTTCAGAGTGTTAACTATTTCATACCTGATACAAAGACTATATCGCTTCACTTCCCGCTGTCTCTGTAACAGAAAACAACAGGTGGATATACAGGTTTTTAGGTGGATATACAGGTTTTTGAGGGGGGGGAAGAGCTTTGAATGAATAGGTAGCGGGAACAGGTAAAATAAAAAAACATTGATTCTGGAGCTTTGAATGAATAGATAGCGAGAAGAGGTATAACCAAAAACATTGATCCTGTTGGATCTGTCTCCTGCAGCCTGTATTTCTGAATGAAGCACGGCTAGTGCTACAGGCACTGGCTTATATTCAAAATTTAATGTCAAGTCCTCCAAGATTATAATGCTATTAAGGAATTAGAGCCTAAAAGCTACCTACAAAAGTGGCAGGCGGTATTTTTGTCCGAAGTGTGCAGGTTCAGGTTGGTCAGAACATTTCCATATTTATTTACCCATTTCTGCTAAAACCTAACCTCACCCAAGCTAAAAAGCTCTAAAAAGGCAAAAAAAAAAAATTGTTTTGCATAGTCTTTTACAACATTAGAAGAGTATGTTCTGACTTTCCAGTTCTAAAATATGTTTCTTATCAAAATTCAGTTCAATTTTTTAAAGAGTTTAGAAAAGGGTTAAGAAAGCTTGAAATGAAAGGTGATGTGACAGGTCAAACAAAAAGATTTTTTTCTGCCTGGAATGTTTTTTCTCAAGTTGCTGGAACCACTAATGAACCAAATCTGCATTTTTTATACCCAAAACTACTCTACAAAATGCATAGTCTGTAAATATCAAAGGGCTGATTCTGGCAAGTTTCTAGAAGGCATGTAATAGCCCATTGACTTCAGCAGGATTTGGCAGCATTCAGTGTCCCACTGGATGACAGAAAGAGTGAGAGAAAGTGTTTGGGGAGGAGGTCACACATAGAGAGGGATTTTTTTTTTTTTTTTTAAACTGACCTGAGGGAGAACTTCGTATTCTGAGAAACCTCTCAGACTGTGACCTTTCACCATGGCATTTGAAACTAAAATGTACAAAGGAGTGGAAAAATATAATATAGGGATCAATCCTGCAGTAGGAGGTCATGAGGATGAAATAAAAATCTTTTCTAGCTTTGCTTTCCAAACCACTGTATACCAAACACAAATTAAATAAAGCATTCGTTTCCATCCTATTTCTGTAGTTGTTCCTATCACTATAAAATTGAGCACCATCCAGGAATACAACAATAATACGACTGGCATCTTAATTTGGTCATGACATTAAAGAAAAGTTCTGGGATTCGTGACGTCTATGTAAGATATCTGTCTCTAGGTTAGTGGCTCTAAAGCAAGCCTTTGTGAAAGGAATCAGCACCTTCATGAGACAATTCTTCCAATCCAATGTAGAAATCCCATGAAATGCACCTTTTATTCTGCTAGCTGTATTGATGTCATTTACTCAGGTGAAGTCAGCATGAAGTATCGCTTTGTCTTACTGATACATGTCAACCACAGGAATGCTTCGCCAATTCAGTAAAATTGTTATACTGACCATTAAAGCGTTCCAGCTACATTTAATCAACAGTGTTGTACCCTGCGTTGACAAAACAAAATTGTCTTCTGAATAAAACAAAGAATACCAGGAGAAGGATACTTTTGCCAAAAAAACCTGTGGCTGAAGCTGGTGGTGCTTCTAGCATTGCAGTTGTGTCGATGAGGGATTGAACCCCCGTACATCCTTGTCTAACACAACTACGCTGATAGAAATCTGCCGCTCACTACTGATTTGCGATGTAGAAACACCCGCGTTAGACACACGGTTGCCCCAAGCAGAAGCTGTTTCTATGTTGGATAATTCCCATTGCCATCTAACTTGGCCTGCTGACCTCAAGCGCTTCGGATCCTGGAGAATTGCCCTGGTTTCTCTGCCCTGAACCCGGCTCCACAATGTGGCATTAATAAATACAGACCATTCCTCTACAAAGGTGGTCACAGTAGTCCCTTTAAATCTACTCAGCTATAAACTTCTTGTACCTGTGCCAACCCCTGCTGTTTAAAGAGATGTAAAAAGGCACGATTAAAACAATGTAATTGAGTTAAATATAGGAAAGAATTAGGCTGAATACATGGGAAAACTTCCTAGTGGCAAGAAGCTGACTTCAGAGGGGTTGCACGTGGGTGTAGAGTTTGAGGCACTGGAGAACTGAGTCCTCAGGTAGAGGAAAATGGAAGAGGGCAAAATAAAGTCAAGTCTAATTAGCTTACAGAGTCACATGGGAAGCAGCCATATGGGTCTGTGCAGCTACGGCTCTTTGAAGTGAATTAATTGCTTTGACCTGGTGCTGATTACTGCTTGTCGAGAAGGTGGGATAAGTCTGGCTTTTGGGGAAGCGACTTAAGGAAGGAAAATGCTGAACCCTGAGAAACAGGGTGACCACAGGAGTCCTGGGGCAGTGAGTGACTTGAGAAGAAACACATCTTTAAATCCTTACTACAGAACACCTTTAATAATTCAGTAATTAGGCTGGATGGTGACATATGGACTCAATGATCTTAACGGTCTTTTCCAACCTAGAGTGACTCTATGATTCTATATCGTAATCCTTTCTCCTACCTCAGTTATCTAACCCACCTTCAGCCATAGCATCACAATTCAGAACGATGCTCTAACTGCTGTGTCATTGAGGACTTAGTTACGTACTAGTCTTTACAAACTTCTCACTAAAATAAACCCTCAGGTACCTTTGTAACTCCACTTAGAATAAATCCGCACTGCCCCAGTAATGAAGTCTGCCTTGGTTTTATGTAGCAAGGTTTAGCTTATGGTATTATTATTATTACTCCTAGCTCTGCCCAAGATCAATATGACCAAGCTGGTCTCTCCAGGATGTTCTCCTAAATGAGATGCATATCTCATTTTCCCCAGTGGCAAAATAAATAGGCTTCTCTCAGGTGAAGTTTAGAACAAAGCATCTTGATTGTTTTTCTGAAGTGGGGGAAACCCTGGTGAGCTGGGACTATCGTACATGCTCTGCTTTGCGACAAAGTGTATTAACTTCACAACATGAAACCTAAGGCTCCCCAGAGGTAGCTGGCTCGGTCACCTGGGGAAATGTAAACACCGGTTTATCCCTGTCATTATACCTCTCTCGTTCCTTAAACCAAATGGAAATGCCCATTGATACTGCTATGTTATGTTGCCACCAGTTCTCCCTCTGTCTTCTCTGGCCAGACTGGGACTTTCGTAAATCGGGGGAAAAAAAAAATCAGAAAAAAACCCCCACCAACAATCCAGAGACAATTTCCTCACCAAATTTACTCCTTCTCAGTTGCTGGGGTCATCTTACTGTCGTATCTAGCAAAATCAGGAGTGGATCATATATTGATTGGAACAAGAACTATTGTTTGAAATTAGAATCAAAACACTGGCTGTGTATCTGAAACTAGCTTAGTGATTTCCTTTAGGAACTAGAAGGAATGCAGTGATTCTGGTTAGCAGGTGATCGAGGTGAAAAACCAGTTATGAAGAGCTTTCATGGATGTTTTTACCAGGTGCCTATTTTTTTCCCAGTGAATGAACCCCACTATAAAAGGGTAGATTCACATCTTCTTTTGCAAAAGCACGTCTGAGCGGGGAAAAATCTACAATTAAAGAGCTTAAGTTAACACTTGTGTACGCTTTCATGCATGTTTAAGCCTCAAAGTAATCTTGAGCACAGCTTAATTCTGTGGCTAGTTTGGTGGATTAAAATGCAATTTCTTGAAGGGGTTGGTTGTATACCCCAACTGATAACACTTAGCCTTTCTGTTGTGTTACAAGACTGCCAAAAACGGCTTCTCAGACCCCATTCTTCCCTGATTTCAGCTTGGTTTGGGACGACCCAGCTCAGGAGAGATTTCTCAATCCAGCTGTGGACCTCTGTTAATGCAGAGTTTCATAAAAGTACCTTATTAATAACTGATTCTTTAAGGATACTGCTGCAAACAAAGTGCACTTCTCAGATTACCATTTCTAGGAAATCATTTACTCAGAACAACATACAAGTTAATGAAAATATCACTTCAAATAGGATTAAGTTGACCTTCCTTTTCATCCAGACTTCTTTTTCTGTTGTCTACTTCTACTATCAGCTCCATGGCACAGCAAGGCTGTCTTCCCCCTCTAAGCTTCCCAAGTGAAGTGAGATCCCAAATTCAACAGGGTTCCTGATATTGCTGGAGTAAAAATCAATGTCTAATTAGTAAAATACAGGCCCAGAGAGGTGAGGAGGCCACTTTCTGCCACAACGGGGAAGTTAGATTCATTCCACAGTGAAAGCTGAGTGGGCTTACAGGACACAATCCCCGTAGCTGCAGTTCATTAATTCACATACCCCAATTCCTTAAATCATATTTGTTTCTCTGTTATAGGCAGGAAAATAAAATCTCAAATCAGAATGCCAATGTTTAACAACTCTTGTGGTTTCTTTTATTAATATATGGGTTTGTTCGTTTCTTGGTTTGTTTGAGGGTTTTTGTTTTTTTGTTTTGTTTTGTTTTTTGGGGTTTTTTTGCCAGCAATGTTCTACTAAGAACTTAGCTACTGGGAAAAAAAAAAAAAAAAAAAAGAAAATGGAAACTAGAAAGGTATTTGCTTTGGATAAAGGGTTTTTTTTGACACTTTCAAAGAGAATATTTGTCTAAATCTTCTGTCTGGAGTTAGGTAAAGTAAAAGACCAGGCAGCAGTTCATGAGTTACAAGCAAGGCAGAGACTTGACATATCCCAGGGCACATGTACCTTCAAAACCTACCACAAATTTCATGTACCTGTCATGCGAAAGGTGTATAAACACTATTATTTTTTTGCCACTAATCTACCTGCTCCTTGTCCTATTGAGACTATACTACACTGTGACATTTTTGAGCTAATTCCCACAGTGTATAGTTCTATCACATGTTCTAAAAAAAAAATAAAAAAATCCTTCCTGCTTTTTTCCTTGTTGCTTACTTTTCCAGCAAGCAGTAGATTTCTAAGGTTTTGTTTCCAATTCTATAATTCCCATGACTGCTCTTATTTCATTCCCATCTGCTTTTCACAGAATCACAGAATCACCAGAGTTGGAAGGGACCTCTGGAGATCATCTAGTCCAACCCCCCTGCCAAAGCAGGGTCACCTACAGCAGGTTGCACAGGATGGCGTCCAGGCAGGTTTGGAATATCTCCGGAGTCGGAGACTCCACCACCTCTCTGGGCAGCCTCTTCCAGTGCTCTGCCACCCTCAAAGGAAAGAAGTTCCTCCTCATGTTTACATGGAACTTCCTATGGTCAAGTTTGTGCCCATTACCTCTTGTCCTATCCCTGGGCACCACTGCAAAAAGACTGGTCCCATCCTCCCGGCACCCTCCCTATAAGTATATATAGGGATTGATGAGATCCCCTCTGAGCCTTCTCTTCTCCAGACTAAAAAGACCCAAGTCCCTCAGCCTTTCCTCATAAGAAAGATGTTCCAGCCCCCTAATCATCTTTGTAGCCCTCTGCTGTACC
>VYXH01000014.1:171372-205107 GCA_013397275.1 Burhinus bistriatus | reverse complement strand
TCGGAGACTCCACCACCTCTCTGGGCAGCCTCTTCCAGTGCTCTGCCACCCTCAAAGGAAAGAAGTTCCTCCTCATGTTTACATGGAACTTCCTATGGTCAAGTTTGTGCCCATTACCTCTTGTCCTATCCCTGGGCACCACTGCAAAAAGACTGGTCCCATCCTCCCGGCACCCTCCCTATAAGTATATATAGGGATTGATGAGATCCCCTCTGAGCCTTCTCTTCTCCAGACTAAAAAGACCCAAGTCCCTCAGCCTTTCCTCATAAGAAAGATGTTCCAGCCCCCTAATCATCTTTGTAGCCCTCTGCTGTACCTTCTCCAGCAGTTCCCTGTCCTTCTTGAACTGGGGAGCCCAGAACTGGACACAGTACCCCAGACGTGGCCTCACCAGGGCAGAGAAGAGGGGGAGGAGAACCTCCCACGACCTGCTTGCAATCTGCTTTTGGTAGATTGTCCATAGCTGATTCCACAGACCTGTTAAGATATATGGCAGAAATATTCAAAAGTGTTACAAGCCTCATAGCGAGAATATAAAGTGTGTCGAAGTTCATGCAATTACAGCAGATAAGAGCAAGCAGCACCTAAACCAAGTAAGGACTTGGGTCTACAGAGACAATCTTCTGAGCTCAGCTGGATCCAGCCTTCAGCAGGACAAGACCTGATGTGATCAATAGTGGTTTTGGGAGACAAGGGGTTGCACAGGATAGGAACCTCATGGCACATCTGGGAGAAGGATGTGGCATGTGTTACCCAGATACTTGTCCTTGCTCTTTCTTAGTGGCCAGTTTGGTGTTTGTCAAATAACTGCAGTCACCGCAGCTACTATAATAAAGTGGGAGTTGCTAGAAAGAAGGAGCTGACTCAGGTTGCAAGGCTACGTTTGCACGGTTGTCACAACCAAATAGTAAAAGGGCTATTAATGCAACTGCATGATGTCCCTACCATCAGAGGACTTGGGTTTAGAGCTTGCGCTGGTAAACCATCGTTGTTACTGACCTAGTTAGACTAATGTATATTCATGTTGTCATTCTGCAATTTAATTATACGATCTCTGTTGAAATAACGCATGTGAACTAGGTAGATACTTCAATGGTATATGGGCAAAGATAACTGCAAAATGAAAAGTAACTTCACTGAACACTTGCAAGTGGACAGTAAAAGAAGGGCCTCTTCTCATAAATTGCTAAGTAAGAGTTAGAGATAGCTATTTGTCCAAGTTAAGCACTATAAAAAAAAATGAAGCTTGATTAAACATAGCATAAATGGGGGGAAAAAAAGTCTGACTGGAACACACCACCCCAGACATGAATATATCAGTCTTCTCCCTAGGGAAGAAAGCCAATGTTTAAACTTAACATTCTGCTAGTAATTTAATGGAAAAACATAAATAAAATAAAATAAAATATAATATAATAATAATAAAAAATCCTTTGTGCTACTTAGGGCAAAGAGCCAAGTCTTTATTTAAAAGGAAATATATAACAATTGTAATTCACAAGAGGCTGTTTCTATATACTTGTTCAACACAATGCCTAAAGCAGCCCTCAGAAAAAAAAAAAAAAGACCATACTTAACTGTTTTTAGAGCTTGTTTTCTTCTTTCTTTTCTTTCTGTGAGAAGGAGCTACTTCTAATTCTGCAGGAGGTGCCTAATCCAGAAAGCTCTGATAGTGTGGGAACCTTTCCATTGACTCCCACCAGGCAGCAGGAGGTGGATCTGGTCCTCAAGTCAGTGTATCCAAGAGCATCATCCAGCCATAGCAGCCACCGCACAATGAATCACATTCTGTCAAACTAATACCTGTATTTGCTCTTTAAAGCAAATGCATCATAATTCACAAGAAATTCCCCATTAAACACTGAGGCATGCATCAAACCCCCTCTTGGGCCAAAAAATGATTACTGCTGGAATGGATATTTTATGTGAGAGAGTCAACCACCGGTCTGGGTTTAGTGATGTCCAGCCTGCTTGATTTGGAAGGGATAATCCAAACCTTCCATGAAAAAATACTGCATAGGTTGAAATCATTAATTTGCTTTCCACCGTTCCCACATCTCATACGCAAGGTAATTGATGACCGAAAACTTCAACCTTGCAAGTTACCCTGAACAAAGGAACCTGTTTTTTTCAAAAGCCACTAAACCCAGTAAACACTGTGCAGCTTTCAAAGACCATCTCTCTCAATGTCCTGTTCTTTAACTGTGTAATTTACACACAATGGAAAATAAAGATGCGGTTGGCAATAGCTAGCAAGTATAGGCAGACACCTTGTGCAGCAGTTTCTTCCACCCCCCTGGTGAATTCCCACCTGCAATGGCAGGGTCAGGTTTCATTCAATTGGAGCGCCAAAACAAAAAGGACAAAAGTCACGTAATTAAAAAAAACCCTGCACTTCCTTTGGTGAGTGATTTGAACTATCCTTGTTCTCGCTGACACAAATGGAAGAAAAAAAATCTCAGATTCAGTAAGAATAAACTCTCTGCATCATCAATCAGCTGCTGTAGTCCCTCTCTCCGTCGGATTTACGTCTGCCATCCACCCCGTGTTCAGAAGTGTTATCTCCTTCCCTTTTGGCAAATTTCCAGAGCACAGCAAAGAAAATGTCTCAACAGACAGAGGAAAAAAGATATCTCCTCATCTGTAGGAAGCATTTGTGCTCACTGATAGGAAAGAGCTTAAAAAGAGAAACTTTTGTAGAATAAAGCACAAGAGTTAGTGGTGAAGGATGAGGAAGAATAAAACCGACCGAGAGGACTAGTTTCTTAGGGAGATTTTGTTGGGGTTTTGCAGTTTATTATTGGGACACATGACTCCTTGCTTTACAAAATACATGATCTGCAGGTACGAATGATTAACGCTGTATACTTAATGGACGGCTAGAGCTTTTTATTTATGCACTTTACAGCAATTAATAAAGCAACTGTTAGTTAGCTAATGAGCTTTCGCAGCCTCAGCCAGTTAACACTGAATGTCCAACATTATTAAATTTGGCACTGTAGGTTAAACCTTGAGTTTTGCAGTGAAACACACTTGGCTACCATGAGCTCACTCCAGCCAACATCACGGTGGCTCTAAAGTTTTGGGGACTTCAGAAAGGCTTATTTACCATGCAGTTTTTTAAGCCTAAAGACCAATTTTATGCATTCGAGTTTCAAAGGTGTGGTTTTGGGTAACCACAGCAGGCACCTCTTCCATGTCAACCCTCACACCTCTGTGAGGTGTGTACAGGTTCACGGCACGTGATTTTCTGCTCAACAGCAGCTAGTTCACGCCATGCCCAGAGGAACTGTGGAGTGGAGACCGCCTTGCTCCATTTGATACCTCTTCTTCAAACTACCTAAGCCTCATTAGTGGAGAACAAGTATTTAACACATCTGCTCCAAACAAAGCCAAAAAAGACTACAGTTTTACTCTTATCTAGACACATTGTGCTAGATAAATATCATTGGCCATAAAGGTCAAAGGCTCTTCTCATTTGCTACAACAGTGACGGACATCTGGTTCTACACTGACCAGAAGAGACTTGCAGACCTCATTTTTTTCAGTAGATTGGTGTTTCCTTCAAGTTTTCTGAGATCTTCCCTGATATCTTTGTCCTTCACACCCTTCCCAGACACTGCCCCAATAACACACTGAGGAGGGATTTGCAGACCCAAGCTCTAGGGTCTTGTTTTTCAGATTAAAAGAGAAAACTTGCACCAAAATATTCAACAATAACCTTTGTGCAGCTGGACAATCAGGAGCACAATAAATCGTTTTGGTTTTTGGTTTTTGGTTTTGGGGTTTTTTTTGTTTTTTTTTTTTTTTACTTTCTCTCCACATTACCGTCAAGTTAGAGGACACAGGACATGCAAAGAACAAGACTGCCTGTTTCAATAGCAGTGTAGGTTTCTCCATTTTGACCTGATTATGAATCAATGCCACATCACCGGAATGACCTAGTTGAGTGACTACAGGATCAAATCCACATGTAGGCCATCCAGCAAAATATGTCACTCCTGCAAGAAAGGCAGTAGCTTCAAAATGGACACTTCTTCAGCAGACTGAAGATGTCACCAAACAGTACGTGCTGGTGTTGTAAAATCTGATCAGAATCTTCTTTTTCCTGTCCCTTTTTCCTGTCATCCCTTTGTATCTTGATCCTTGGTATTCATCTTGATTATTCATTTTTATCATTTCGTATCATCAAACTGACTCTTTTATTTTCTCTTTCATTATTTACATGAATAACTCTGTCAGTTGCTATGGATGTCGCATAGTATATATTACAGCCTATTGCAAGGACAGAAAATAACCCTGAAATTTGAGCAGATGTCTGACAGACTCACTGTTTTTATTGGTAACTTGAAATAATGCTACTGGCCTCAGCTTTTCTTCTTTCTTATTATATATGAATCTACAGAAATAAGCAATACAACATTCAGGTTGGATGGGAGATAGTCTCAATTACAAACTAAGTCTTCAGTTAAAAAGCACTGCATGCACTCAGCCATTTTTAAATTTTCTTGGGGTTCTGCTGTGCTGTTTGAAAGCTGCTTTTCGGTTCAGTCCAGCCACGACACAGGACCCGGTTATGCACGGCATTGCGTTCTCCATCGGTTGCAGGGAACATTAAACCTCAGCTGGTCCACATATGACTTTGACTCTGCATTTTACGAGTTTAGTTGTTGTTACTATTGCATTCCCTAGAGTTGCAGTAATAATTCTACTCTGGTGGACTAGACAATCTCTCAAACCCATGGCTGTGCTTTAAATTTAGAGCATTGGGCTGTTGGATGTTGAAGGCAGGATTAGGCAAAGTTCTGAAGAATTGTTCTTATTGCTTTTCACCAAGGCACTCTGTTGTTATTCTTTTGCATTAAAAATGGCCAAACAATTTTTCCTTTATGTTTTTGGCCCATGAATCGCCAGAACCCAGGACTTACAGAGTTAAGCAACCATACATGAACGTATTTTCTGAGTATACTAATTTGAGTCACAAATCACATAAAGCTCTTCCTCTGGATTTAAAATATTCCTCTACATTTAAAAACAATACATTTGAGGAAAATAAACAAGACTTTCTTTATTGACTGTGTAGGTAAGTAATTATGAGATAGAAAGTATTTTATGAAGTGAATAGAAGATGCATCATTTGACTTATTTAAGCCTATTTCAGAGAAAAAGCTGAATACATACTGTTGAAAAAAGGTTTTCATCAGAAGTGGTAGAGTTTGTATAACAAAGCATGCTGTTAACTTGTAAGCCTTTATACATAGGTACAATGTGATTCTGATTTATTTATTTATTTAGAGCTTCTAGATGCCTTTGTAACAAATAGTGATAATAATAGTCTTGGTTATGCACTATTGAAGCTAATGGTACGGATCCCGTTACTGTTAATAGCAAAAAATCAGACTCTCTACTATATCCATTGCAACAGCACAAAGAAATGCATAACTACACAACAGAGTACACATATATAAAATTACTTTTAGGAAAAAGTTGGCATATGATATTTCAAAACCAGTATTTGTCATTTCATAATTTATATATTATTCAAGTTTATCTAATTTCAAATGAGTTCATGCTTTACATGTACTTCTATCCCTAAATAGAAATACTTATATTTTCTTCTTTGATGATGGATCCAATATAAACATGTTTGTTCCAAATAAAAGAACAAAATTTCTGTAGTCTTAGAAGTCAGATTTTTTTTCTAGTCTCAAAAAATGTGATCATCAACATTCATTTTATTTGCTCTGAATGAATTATTCAGATCTTATTTACCATATTATTAAATTTTAATTGTTCCGTTGCATTTTCTCAAATGTAAACAAACCTGTGTGAGAACAAAACACTGCTTAATTATAGCAGCTTCAATTGCTCAACAAAAGAGACATTTCAGAGAGGAATTTTTAGATTGTCTAATTCTTCCCTAAAGGCAAACTCAGCTTTCTCAAAGATATTGCCTACCCATTTTATTACATATCCACAAAGGTAAATTTTCTAAAGATCTTACAAAAGAGAGCATTTAAACTCTTGAATATTTTTCTCGGTGAAGATAATTGTATGTTAGTAGAATTTCCCTTTGTTTCGCACTGCCCAGAAACCTGTATTAGAAGCGATGAGACACTTATGTGAGTCTATATCAGAAACAAAGAACACAATAAACGCCCAAAAGGCTAGAACTGGCTTGCTTGCACTGGCTGATGTGGATTTTGAGTGGTGTCTCCACTTGTATATCTCCAGTCACTCCACGATCTGGGGGGTAGAAAACTATGGCTTGCAAACATTGCTGCTTCTTTACAAAGACAGTTGTGGGATACCCCAGCAATGTAGGAATGGAATAATGGAATCACAGAATCACAGAATCACCAAGGTTGAAAGGGACCTCTGGAGATCATCTAGTCCAACCTCCCTGCCAGAGCAGGGTCACCTACAGCAGGTTGCACAGGATGGTGTCCAGGCGGGTTTGGAATGTCTCTAGAGTCGGAGACTCCACCACCTCTCTGGGCAGCCTCTTCCAGTGCTCTGCCACCCTCAAAGGAAAGAAGTTCCTCCTCATGTTTACATGGACCTTCCTATGGTCAAGTGTGTGCCCATTACCTCTTGTCCTATCACTGAGCACCACTGCAAAAAGACTGATGCCATCCTCCCAGCATCCTTCCTTTAAGTATTTATAAGCAGCTATACACCTGTGAAGAAAATCTCTGCCTGCCCCAGTGGGGTCAATCATGTTAGCACGGCACTCTCTGACTGTGGAACGTGAGCCAAGAGAAGTCTGAGTTTGGCTTAGGTGTGTAATTACAGAATATGCTTCAACGGGTAAGTCCTCTGAAAGCGTAAAAAAACAACAGTGAGCCCACAGTGGGACTCATTAGAGAGTCACAGACCTAAGTCAATGTGTTCAAATAGTTCCTGGGTTGGCTTGGACCACAGGAGGAACTGTCACACAGTTGTGAGTCCTCAGTTCTTGCTGAAATGCCTGTAGAAGTCCTACTTGCATGGACTACAAATGACTTAGGGCCCTGGGGTGTTGGCAGGTCAGCTGGAATTTTTTTGGTATAAATGTTGAGAAACACAGGGAAAATAGATGAATACTTCCGAGACGGAGCAGGAGGGTTGTTATATATGGAGAAAATGAACAGCTTGCTACTGGAACAGGGACTCCAACCCCTACAGCATTGTTTTTCGCTTAGTGTGTTATGCTCCCATTTCATATGCCTCAAATTATGGACAATGGAGAAAATTTTTGTTCATATTTAGCAATGATTGTAGACGGAAGAAAAAAGCCAAAGATGCTGTCAGCAAAATCCAGCTGTAATCTTGCAATCACAGCTTCTCAGAAATAGTCTCTTGCACTATCAAAAAATACATGTGTGGTCTGATCATAACCAGAATGTTTGTCTGGAATTTCTCCGCTGTTCTCATCTACGGCTAATGTTTATGACTGCTTTTGCACAGCCTTGGGGGCCCTCCATCCTACCAAGTATGCCTTTTTCATGACAGTAAGCTAAAGGACTCTAGCTGTAACCAAGTCGTCTGGTATTCCACTTTACTATTGGTGTGCAATGTGTTTCTGATACAGAAAATAGACCTGATGTTCAGCAAAAAGTTTGTATTCCCTAAATTTGTTGAAGACGTAGCAGAAGGCTAACAGAGCTGCGGATAGCTGTCTGCTGAACATTCCACCCTCAGTGAATCGGTGCCTGCAATTTTGTGTCGTTCTGATCTCCTGCCTCTGTAACTCGCCTGGTTGTGCCAGCATCAAAAAATAGGTCTGGGGAAAAATAATATACTTCAGGGCTGGATCCTCAGGTGCAAGCTAAGAGACAAGTAGTGCAAGGCTGCAAAGTATTAAGAAGAAATAATCTAACAAGAGCCACTGAGAGCATCTGGGAGGTGACACCCTGCAGAGCTGCCCGAGCCCTCAAGTGAGTCTGGAAAGCAGATTACTTCCTCTTTGTGATATATTCCAGTCTGTGCATGTGCAAATAAAAGTAAAAGTATCAATAAAAAAAAAAATTCTACCCCTGCTGCCTGGGATCAACCGCTCACCACACAGGAACACTTGCTGTTCTTTTCTGGATTACCAAGAAAACACCAGAAATGAGAGGAAACATTAAAATTAAACTTTCTTACAATAATTTTGAGGGGTTTGGTCTAGTTTGTCATTTTTGCTTGGCCATCTAAGCCCGGGGAGGAACTCAGAAAGCAGTGTGAGCTACGACCATCAGTGGTGTCATTCCTTAAAAAAAGGGATTTAGGAACGTTCCTGCTACCCCATGGACACTTCGTGGTGTTCTGCTGATGTGTTTAAGTCACAGAATCACAGAATCATAGAATCACCGGGGTTGGAAGGGACCTCTGGAGATCACCTAGTCCAACCCCCCCTGCCAGAGCAGGTTCCCCTAGAGCAGGTTGCACAGGATGGCCTCCAGGCGGGTTTGGAATGTCTCCAGAGGCGGAGACTCCACCACCTCTCTGGGCAGCCTCTTCCAGTGCTCTGCCACCCTCAAAGGAAAGAACTTCCTCCTCATGTTTAGATGGAACTTCCTATGGTCAAGTTTGTGCCCATTACCTCTTGTAAGGTAATGTGCCTCTTGTAAGGTTTGTGCCCATTACCTCTTGACAGCTTTCCGGTGTGTCAGCCACCCCTCCCAGTTTTGTGTCATCAGTAAACTTGCTGATGGTACACTCTATCCCTTCATCCAGGTCAGTGATGAGTATGTTGAACAGGACTGGACCCAGTACTGACCCCTGGGGAACACCGCTTGTCGCAGACCTCCAACTAGACTCTGTGCCACTAACCACAACCCTCTGAGCTCTATCTGCCAGCCGGTTTTCAATCCACCCCAGTGACCATTCATCCAACCCACACTTCCTAAGCTTGCTTATGAGGATGCTGTGGGAGACAGTGTCAAAAGCCTTGCTGAAGTCAAGGTGGACAACATCCATTTCCTTCCCATCATGTATTTGTCCAGTCACGCCATTGTAGAAGGCTATCAGATTAGTCAGAGATGACTTCCCCTTGGTGAATCCATGTTGGCTACTTCTGATAAGCTTCTTTTCCTCCAGAAGTCCCTGGACCATAAGGTGTCAATATAACAGTACAAAAGACTAATTCAAATACTGGGAAAAAAAAATAAATCTCCTTTTGCTAGGCAGTGTACCAGGGCTAAACAAGAGGTCTGTACTGTCATTTGAACTTTGAAGTTTCCATATGGGCTTTGGCAATGCAGATTTTTAATGGCAATTTCACAGCTAATAAAGGGCTAACAAACGGAGCTGCCATGTCAGTTGAAAGAGATGAAGATCTCCACTTTTTTTACAGCTCTAATTATAACATATGCAGTACCTTCAAACCTAGATAAGAAATATTCATTTCAGCCCCACTGCCAGCCTGAAATAATCTAAATAGCTGCTCCCTGTCTGTTGTATTTGCAGATCTAAATATTCTGCAAAAGCCCATGGGGTCTGAATTGCATCCAGAGAGGAACCCAAATCTGACGTCAGACCTTAACCCTTCTGTAATTTTATTCTGGAGCCAGGAATTTGTATCTGGACAATTCCAAATACAAATGACCTTTCCTTGAAACTCTTTTTGCAGCTATTTAAATAAGAATGGCCTAAAATTCAAGTAATAAATAGAGCTGCGTGACTGCTGCATTCCTGTGGCTTGGTCATTGAATGAAACCAAAAAGCTAAGGTGAGAGTAGAGCTTAAAGAATACTATTTTCCATGTATTTTTTTCCCCAAAATATTTTGCCTTGTTTTGGGTAAACTTCATATATTTCATTTTGAATTCAGGTGGAATGTTCTATCTTATTGCCATAATATTTGTCATTTAAAGTTTTCATGTACCTTTTTTTTTTTTCAACATAAGTCTTTTTAAAGAAATGTGGGAATGTCTAGAAAAAATATTTCTAATAACTTCTTACTTAATCAAAGTTGAACCATATTTGCAAATACTTCTCCCTTCCAAACTTCTGTTTTCAAAGAAATCTCATATTTGTCAAAAATATTCCCCAGAGCTGGCCACGTGCACCTGCCAGACTGATATTTTTATTTTAAAGCACACGATTTTAATCCCATGTGCTCGATAACGCTGACCTCAGACCGTAATTTATGTTGCTAATAATGTGTTCCTGTAAAAAAAAAAAAAATAAAAAAATGCAAGGTGAGGCTGAAGGAAAGGTTTGCTTGTCAGATGTCACGGCAGCGAGCGGAGTTTGACAGCAGGGAACACAGGGTGAAGAGAAAAGAGCCGGCTGTTATTATGTGTTATGTTCCTCTGCGAAAGGGGGAAGACGGACCAACTCCTGCAGTTTCAGCTATTTCCCCTCCAGCCAGGGTGCTTCTCCTTGAACTGCGACCCCGAACCGAGAAGTAATGACATTATTTTGCAGAGTGGAAGCTCAACAGGGCAGGGATCTTTCTTTATTTGTACTCATCCGGCACTCGGCGCGACGGAGACTTGAGAGAGACTGTGGCCTCGGGACAGTGCAAACAATCATATAAATAACTCCGCAAACGCAGGAAAGCCTAGCTGGAAAAAAGTTTAATTGCTGTGACAGTACCAACATCTGCTCTGATAAAAGCCTACTTAAATTCCAACACTGTATTAGCAATCTGGGACGATTCTCCTTGTACGTTGGCATCTAAAGTATATTTTATGCAGCCTAAAAAAAACCCCTGCTGTGAAGTATTTCAGCTTTGCTACTGTCCAACATTTTTATTCTAAACACACGTTTTTAAGTGCAGCTGGGGCTAAGTGACCAACAAATCTGATTACCGCGAGTGCACGATGCCTCACGTCCTTTATGCGCTTGATTCTTGACTCACCACAGTGGGGGCTAATGGGAGTGGCGAGGCGAATGCCCTGTGCAGCGGGTTGAGAGCACGGCGCTGAAAATTAACACGGGAGGCTTTCCATCTTCATAAGGCAATGGCAGCGACGGGTGGTGCGTAATATCGGGAAAAATCAGACCATGGCACAGGCAGAAATCCTGTGACACCAAGGCAGAGGTTCTTAAGGACCTCAGCTGTTGGGTAGAGGACTTGAAGTCTGACTCCTTTCTCAGGAAATAAATTGAATGTTATCTTAAAAAATTACACTCATTAAAAAAAAAAAAAAGAGGTGACAGAGAATTACCATAACAAAAGAAGTTTTTCTTTTATTCATCAGAAAAAGGATGGTCGTGGAGGTAAAACAATACACTGGGATTTAGAAGATTTGTTCTCTGGGTTTTCCACAGATTCCCTTAATAATCCCAAGGACAGCCACATTTCTTCCCTCTCATCCTACTGCAGGATCCAGCTAAATTATAAATTCTTCAGGGAAGGGGTGATCCCTTGTTATGTGTCTGGTACAATGGCACCCTGGACCATGAACATGCGGTGATATTTTTAAGAGTTCCACTGTGAGATTTGTTGTAAGAATGGCTCGGTGAGAAAATAATGCTTGCACTGTGTGGGAGGTCAAACTAGATAATTTTAATAGGCCCTCCTGAACATGAAATATATTATCAAACAAAAACACAGTGATACAGGCAGCAATTATTTTCATAATGAGAACTGGTGATTGTGTGGACAGCGTTGAGCAAAAATAAATGAGAGCTGGAGATTAATAGCAGGCTTCTGTAGCACTAAGAGGAACAAATATTCCCGTAAACAGAATTAGTATTGCTAATACTTGGCGTTCAGGCAGCATTTTGCAGAGGTGGCACCTCCATTTTGCAGAAGGAGCAAGCAGGGAGCAGAGGTGAAGTGGTTGCCCAAGACCAGGCAGCGATGCACTGGGTAAAGGTCTCTGGACCACCTCTGCCAGCCTCAGACCTCTTGCACATCTGGAAGGGCTAACGTAGGCGGTGCTGGTGGGGTGCCCCTCTCCTGACCCATGCTACTCTCCTGTCATCCTGGGTGACATCCTGGGTACCTCTGACGATCACTTTCCCTCCCATCAGTGCAGACTGGCAGCAAGTGCCTCCAGCTCCTGCTGGCCCCATTTCAGGTGTGGGTTCTCCTCAGGGCAGGTTGGACAGAGGGAGCTTCAAGTCAGGTGTGCGACGACCTCTACCTGCAGCTCCACCCTGGCTCTGAACGCAGCCCTTTGACAAACCCTCTCCAGAAATTACCAGCGCTGGGACACACTTGGAGGTGTGAGGGTGTGCTTGTGCATGTCTGCATGTGATGAGATGGGTGAATAACTCAAAAATACATTTTTATTGCCCTAATTGTTTCCTTGCTCTCTCTTCCCTGACCTTAATTGAGTTTACACTCACTTCTTTTGCTTGGAAAGCTTGTTGCTTCTTTGATTTTGGGTTATTATTTTTTGCCTTTCCTTGCACGCATCCTCACTGGGGTGGATTTTCAGCTACCCTTACTGGCTGCTTGAGGCCAATTTGCAGGTGCTACATACAGGGTCTATAAGGCCAGGAGCCAAGTTCCCAGCAGATGTAAATAAGGAGCTGCACCAATTTACATCAGCAGATTATCTGCTATGACACTAAATTGCTCCTTCCTCCTGTCCCTGATACAGGATGCTCTGTCTACCACGTGCAAGAGCAGTAAAATGCTGGTAAGATTAAAGGCCCATTCTAGTAACCTTTTACAATCTGATTTACTAACTGGGCCATGGGACTCACAAAGCAGTGTGATTCTACCTCAACTACTAATTATCCGGCACTCAAATCCCGAATTAAAGACCTTATGCGGATGATTGGAGTCTTAGGGGGGGATGTGGTTCTCTCCTGTCACTTTAAGGAGACAGACTGTTTCATATACTGTATGTACAAAAATGGGAAGAAGATGACAGGAGCAATTTTGCTTCCTTGCTATTAACATTCATGACACCCATGTTATCTGGGAAAAAAAAAAAAAAAGAAAAACGAAAAAAAGAATTATACTACAATAGCGATGTTTTGGCAGTCTGTGAACAACTGCACTTATAAAGGGCTATTAATAGATTAAGATCGTGTCTACTGTACTCCCAACAGTTACCTAAGGATCTTGAAGTGTACTCGTAATAATAGCAATGCTCAGTACTTATAGAGTTTTACATCTCCAAAGTACTGTACAAACATTAACTAATTGATCATCAGCGCCACAGCGATCTGTCAACATTAATCAGAAATACCTTTTGAAAAAAGACCAACCCTATATTTAATTTGTTCAGGTGGCAGATCTGTTCTGTAGAAGGCCTTACACTCGGGGGGCTGAGTGCCTTCGTACTGCAAAATTAAGCGTTACAAGAAACACCTGTCATGGGTGCTCTATTTTCTCATTTTGACCTCATGGAAAGAAATATTAGAAAGTGGAACATTTCTTTGGTAGAGGTTTTCGTACTGCATATGAAGGCATTATTTGCATTGTTTAAATATGTGCATTCATGGAAATCTATAGTAAAGACATTGACAAAAATTTATATAGTGTGTTTTGTAGTAATTCTTGCTTTGTAGATGAACATCCTTCAGCTATGTCCTTAGATGATCGCATTGTCCTAAGACAACAAAGTTCTTCACTACTTGGTGCATTTACTCGTTTCCCTTTGATTATCAAAATTAAGTGGACCAGAAACGGGAAATATATTTATTTCCTTTTCCCATTTTTGATGTGTCATGGTGTCATTTCACTGAGATACCAGAGAGAGACAATTCTCAGTTTGCCTTGTGTTTCTAACTTCTAAGTGCTGGTGGAGAAGTCTTTTTAGCACAAGACCAAGCTGTTGCATCTGTCTCCCCCATACCAAAGCTGGCATAAAAGGCTGCCACAGGAACCATCTGCAGCTGTTGAAGCTGGTCATATATCCTAAATAACACTGGAAACAAGCCCCAAAGCACCGTCTATTAATGCTGAACTTGGTAACTACTTGTAATACACAAACACACACCGTCACACGCAGTTAGCCGTCCATCCTCTGCACCCCAAGCTCCACTGAAATAATGATAATAACAAACAGAAGGCCAAGCTTTCCAGAGGATTTTAGTTGCTTGTGTCCCCTTAAATAAACATATATACATATACAGGCCTTTAATTATGTGATCATATAGTATTTTTCTGAAGGACCTGGTCCAGAAATGCAATGATAGAGCATGTTGTTTCTTCTTTCTTATGCAGAGTGTGGGTTGGTTTGGTGCTTTGGTGGTTTTTTTTTCCTTTTTCCTGAACACTATCTAGCCAAACTTTTCTGTTCATTTCCATATGGGATTTTCTGTCATCCTAAGTGCTTCAAAAATATTAATGAACTCCAGCTGTATTCCAGGGCAGGGTGGAGGGTGAGAAAAGAGTAAAATGATTTAAGGTTTCCTGTGCATTTAACTATTGCATGCCTGATTTTTGCAATCTTATCATAATTATCTTTTTAGGGAGGATTTTCACATGTAATTTGCTAGATTTTTCAAGAATGAAATTAATAAAAACCAAAATCTCATTCCTTGGCATAGTATCAAAACCGATACAGTTCATTGGTAGGACTGGAAACTTTAGTTACATTTCACAGACCCCTGTCACTAAAATGAGGGATAATCGCGATAGCAGAGAAGCTCCTCTTAAGGGGGGGTTGGCAGAGGGTTTGCAAGTGCCATGAGGCTCTATGCTGCCAACGTGGCTTGCAGAGTTCCCACTGGTGCAGCCTCTGCAGGATGTGAAAAGGCAGGAGAAATATGCTAGTAAACCAACTGCTCACGGGTGGGCAGACTACCAGCACGTGCTGGTTGTACCAAGCACTGGCTGATTCCCCATTCAGACACCACTAGGATGACTGGGTTGGCTGGACGACCAAAAATATCAGTGTTTCTGAACTGCTCTTCATTCTCTCCTATTCATTATGACTCTGCCAATGCAAGGATCTTGTTCCAGCCTTTCCTAGTGCGGCTCACAGACTTCTTCCCCAGAGACCCTCTTTCCTCCCTCCTATTCTCAGCCTTCCACTTTTCCTCTTTTCTTATCCAATTTGAATATCTCCTCTGGAATCTTCTGCCCCACCCTGCCTCACAATTTGCTTTCACACACTTCCTATTAGTCCAAATCCCATCCAACTAATTTTGTTCTCACATTCCATCTTGTTCTCTCTTGCTTGGTATCTGACCTGTTTCCTCACCAACCCCTGGTCACCCAGTGCTGTTACACCCTTCTCCTGGGTCCCACACCTCTGTGATGCACATGGAGTACCAGGCTCCCTTACCTCCCTGTACCCACTCTCAATCCATACTCTCAGGCTCCCATTTCCAGGGAAACTGCTCTGTCTTTGTGCTTTAATTCCCTAAATTGTCCGCTTTTCAACCTATTTTTGAATCAAATAGGTGCTTCTTCCTTCCAGCTTGGTTATAAGTAGAGAGAGAGCAAAGGAACTTTTTCACTTTTCATTGCAGTTCTTGGATCATACCAGGCAAGGAAAACACGGACATGGCCTTAGAGGACTATCTAGTTTACACCTCAAGGGCTGTGGAAATTCAGGATACGCTTGCTCTGTGCATGGACTATCTAGTTTACACCTCAAGGGCTGTGGAAATTCAGGATACGCTTGCTCTGTGCATGGACGTGATGAAGAACTCCTCAGGCTGACTCTAGAACTGAAAGCAGTATGACAGCATCAGCAAGGTGCTGATATGGAGGGTTACCACCTTAAGCCTCTGCTTTGTCTCAATATAACTACGCTTTCCAACACTTTTCCTCCCCAAAAACTAACTCAGAACTGGCTTAGATTTCCCCAATACATCACTGAACCATCATCTTCAGATTTGCCCTCATCATTCAGTGGAGGGTGAGCTACATCACATTAGCCCAGGGAATGCTGGACAAGAGTGAGACACCTGAGGAAGGGGCTTGGCTCTTCAAAGAATCGTGTAACTTTGGAATTACTTGTTTTAAGTTACATGTAACTTTCAAGCATGTGTTTTGACCAAGTCTTGGTATGTGTTTGTATACTGATGTCCCCAAGAAAGAAAGAGTGCCCAAAGGCTTGGAGTCAGTAAGAATTATTAGACATCTCATGAAGGTCTCTCTTGCTCACCACGTAGCCAAATAATCAGTGATATTCAGAGAGATTTCCAAGAGCTGAGCCTCTCCAGTGGAGCACATCCAAACCTCCCAAGTCTGCAGAAATCTCAGGAGAAAGTGAAATTCCTGACAGTCATGCGACTCCCAGCTTCAAGTAATACAAATAATACATTTCTAATCCCAGATGGCGTCTGAGAATGAAAATGAAACGAAAAACATTCTGTTGGAGACAAGGGGTGGCTCTAAGTCTTAAACACCCTTGGGGAGGTTTTTTTTTAATTTTTATTCAAATATATATTTTACCAGTCCATTGGGAACCGTCTATGTATCACTTGGAAATTCTGGTTTGATTCTATGAACTCTGTATATTTCTACCTTTGTGCTATCTTTTGGTGTATTTGTTAGATGAAATCACACCGAGTCTGTAGCTGAAGGGGAAAATGAATACAGATCTTCTGAAGCCCAGGTCAGACCTCTTTCCATTAGACAGCCTCTCCACACACTGCCAGTAAAAGTGGATTTTTTTGCTTGATGTGATGTCAAAATACAGGTCACTTCAATGAAGCAAATCCAGAACTTTATGGGTTTAGCTTTGAAATTTCTCAGCATTCATAAATGAAAGGGATACCATGAAACTATTTTGTTTACAGTCCTGTAACATGAGATAAAAAATAGTTTAGTGAATTTTCACAGGGAAAATACACCCTCTTTCCTCTTTGTTTTGACTGACTGCAAAATGCAACAGAAGCACCTTTTTATTTAATGTAGTCTAATGATTGGCTAACCTTAGATTCTGGGGTCAAAAAACCCCCCACCCAAAAACCTGTAGAGAAACAAGTATTTTCCTAGGCAATAAGCTTCCTGCCAGACAAATCTTTCTCTGCGGATAACTTGTTTTTAGAGGAAAGAAACTTTAGGACATAAAGAAAAAAAACACCTTTTTTTTGCCCCTCCCTGGAAAACACTGTTTTTGTCTCTCAGTACTTTGAGTACTTCGTATACACAATTTTCCAAATTTTCAACTAATCTTTCCTTCCTTCCTTCCTTCCTTCCTTGCTTCCTTCCTTCCTTCCTTCCGAAACACATTTCCGTTCGACAGGTGTCTGTAAAGAGCAAATTAGGGACAAGTTTGCAATGGCAGCACAAAATACCTGAGTAATTTCAGAGAAGTTTACCTTCAGCCTCTAAAGGAGCAACATTGTGTTGCAGAAAATTGCCACACGTAAATTCCCATTTCGTCTCTACAGCCGAGGCAGACACGGAAGCAAATGTATTTTGGATGGGGTTACTTCCAAGTTGCTATAATGGATACTTTATCATGGTTTCCACTGTAGATAACACCGAGAATGGAGGACAAGGATGGGACTGGCAGTGCAGAAGCACTCTGTTGGTTATACCCTGGTAAGGAGAGGGGGTGGTGACCTGTGTATAAGACTGGGAGTGAGGAATTGCAAGCCGGCTTTTGTGCTGATTTCCTTCACGCTTAAGGCAGGAAATAGATTTAATTTTCTGCCTTAATTATTGTTATTTGTAAAATGAGCATGAAAATGTTTTTCTGCTTTAGAGGACAGATATGAGGGTTAAGACCGAAGACTAAAGACTGAAAAGCTGAGACTGAAGATATGGTAACAAGAAATATCATTATCCTGCCTCAAGCATCCTATTCCACGCTTTATGTGTTTGCAAATTACCTGTGATTATTTCCAAGCGCGTATCTCAAGACGGGTTGCATTTCACGTGGCACAGCCTCAAGAAATGCTGAGCTCTGAATGCACAGCTCATGACTGGACTCCCAGTGACCAGGAGGGGCAACTCTCAGACCTCAGGATCCCACCAGGACTTTTTCCAGCGGACCCAACCACGCGCTCTGCTTCTGGCATGCGTTTGAAGTACGCCGCTCCGGTGAGCACCACTTCTGCTAATCTTCTCTTGGGGGCTCGGCTGACTCCAGCGTAAAAACACTGTGGCTCCTTGTAAAATGTTTGCTGTGTTTCAGCTGTTATGGTAACTAAGTAAATCAAATCTCTGTTCTTGGATGCTTTCCCTCTCTCTATCCCAAACTACTCTTTCAACTCACTGTCCCTCAAGGATCCCGTTTCAGTGTTAATGTTTTATGCATTTAACTATGATAAATAAAGAATATAAACATGGAACATGAATGCATTCCTGAAGGATAAAATAGCACTATGAAAATCCAATTTTGCTTTGATTTTGACAAATTATTTCTTAAGAGATTAAAAGGTGTACCTAAGGAAATGCCTGCCAGTCAAGAGTCTAAATGAAAAACAGAGCAAGAAAACATGCGAAGCTTTAAAGATCTAACTAACTTTGTACAAAAGAGACCTCGGGGAAGTAAAAGTAAGACTGGCATGTGTCCATTAAAATATGCACATGTAACCTTTGATTTCTTTTTTGCAGAGGACTTTGAGATGATAGGAAGAAAATGTTAAGAAAATGGGATTACACCAGCCATAGAGGGACTGGGGGAGAAGTCAGTCACTGGAAACACTTGTCTCATTTCTTGTCCAAGGTGTTTCAAGTGCTCTGAATCTAGTAAACCTGATCCACTAAAAAAAGTCTCAAAATAGTAACCACCGATCTATTTGCAGATTCTTCTGGATGCAAGAGGAAACCCCAGCAATGTCGCATTTCTTTGCAGAGAAAGTCTGCAAATATTTAAAAAAAAAAAATAAATTGGGAAAATAAAAGCTGCAGAAAATATGCAGAACACTTTACAGACTGGGTGGAAGGGAGGAAACAGAGAAATGATGCAGAAAGGTCTCTGTAGCCTGGTCTTTTCGTTCCCTGCGATCAAACAAAAAGCTCTGGTGGAAAAGTTCCGGTTCTTTGCAGGCAAGATAGAGCCATCTGATGCTTTACTCTGCCCATTGCATGTCTTCTCTCCATCATTTCACAGGTGTTGAAGTCTGCTATACGTCCTCCTCTAGAAGGTGAGCAGCCAGTAGTAACAACCAAGAGTTACAGCGTCAGTTCTAACTTGCCGTAGACTAGTTTTAACAAGGAAAAAAAAAAAAAAAATGATCCTGAGATATTATGAATTTTGAATAACAAAATCCCACCTAGGACTCTGTAACTAATACTAAAGCCGGATGGAGACCTTGCATTTTACATTATAAATTGGCACAAATGATGCCACTTACAGCACTATGGCAGGCTTCAGCAGGAGGCGTACAAAATGCCACTTGTAATTAATAAAACCTCCGATCTCGAATACATTTCGCAGTTTGCTCCTGGGGAGAAGTACTTCGCACTTTTTGAACTTTCAGGCTATTGGGCTGAGCCCACAATTGGTGCAGTTGCTTTTCAAGTGGATAATCCAGTACACGGCTGAGCAAATGACAAACCAGATGCGGAATGAAAGGTACCCCTCGGGGCTCGGAGAACCGGAGAAACAATAGAATCTGCAGGACATTTCTAGTGAATCAGACCCTTGTTCTCCTCCACAAAGGAGGAGAAAAAAAACCGACGGTGACACATAAAACATGTGGCAACAAATTGATGGCAACTTCTACAAAATGGGAACGTGAACTACATGGCATGTGGATAAAAGAGAAAGCATCTGCAAAACATGTGAGGAAAATTGTGAATATAATTCTAGCAATTATGATTATAGTGTTGTATACGCTACTGCACTTAATTGCAATTCTCTGTTCTTTTCATGCTATGGAAATGGACTAAATGGACTACAAAATATATCTCAAAAGACAAGCAATCTGTGGAATGAATAGGAACCTCCTTTATCTTAATACAATGAGGCCTACATTTCACAAACATGGCAGCATCTCTGTGATAATTCTTCAGAGGAGGATTTTGATTACAAAATGAACATTGTGAAAAAAATTAGCAGCTTTTATTATTTCATCTGAGAACATGAATAGGATTATTAGGAGTATTAAGAAGAGTTGTTGGTTTTTTTTTTAAAAAAAGTAAGTTTACTTTAAGAGTTACATTAAAAAGATAATCTTTCCTTTTCTTAAAAAAACTCAATGTTATTTTATTGAAAGGGAAAGAGGTGTGATTTAAAAAAAATATCTTCATTTGCATGCTTAGTGCTTTCCTCAATTTTCTTTATTGGAACGAGAGGTGGGCAAGTTTTGTAGTACATACATGCTCAGTTAAAACAACAGTCATAATCATTAATCTTAAACTGTGAACCAGAACAGTCCGTCTGTGTAGATCTGTGAAATATTTTGCAAATAATGAATTCTGTTTAGGAACATTGATCTAGAAGGGACCCCTCAGGGAACTGAATTAATTTGCAGGAGGAGGGGGTTGTATACATTTAAAAATGTACACTCATGTTTTAAGTGTCATTTTTTCAGGCAGTTCAGATGCTCCACTGAATTAAATGAGCCAGTGCAGAGTTTCAGGACCTGAAGAAGTAAGCCATTATATCTAGTGATAGGGGGAGTTATACGAAACCATGGTGCTGTACAGCGTAAAGTTTCCAGTGGCACGGATTTGGGACAACTGCATACTTGGGAATAGTAAAGCCACAAGTTACATGATTCCCTGTAAAGACGTGCTGATAAAACTTGACAGTCCATTGCCCCGTCATGTATACTGCAAGCCTCATTCATTTTATAGAATTTTTTGAGTCTTTAAGAATGCAATGTGTCGGATAACTTGTCTCTAAATAAATTAGGAATTCTAGTTGTGTATTTGAAGGCGAAGACTTTGCTGCGTGGAAAAGCTGCTGGAGGCTGTCATGGCTGTGCCATCTGTCTCCAGGGTCAGAAAAAACGCTGGTGAGCCTGGATGACTCTCATTTGGGTGGGAGTAGACTGGACAGTGAGATGGGTGAGGACTGAGGGAGAAGGAGGCTGAATCTGAACCCTGAAAATTCAGCAGCAGCAGAACAAACTACAGTATTGGTACAGCTCTTGAAAAACACAAAAGCTGTGAAACTATGTGTGTGGTTGGGGAGCTGGGGGAACCAGAAGATGCAAGACACTAAGGTGAGAAGGAAGAAGGCACCAGGAAGTGACAAACTTTGGACAGCTTGGTTTATCTAAGGGGGAAGGCAAGGAAGGAAGAAGGGAGAGTGAGATTTGAGCAGGGCAGAGAGAGCACACAGCTTGGAGGAGAAGATGGACGTAATTGCAGAGGCATAGCAGCCTACTGGGCCATACTGGTCTTTGCCTGACCCAGGCACACTCAAGAGACTAAAGAAACTAAGCCAGAGATATACGCATAAATGTGCTTATTATGTCATCTACTCATGGATTGTTTAACTTCTTTTTCTGCTCAGAAAGTCCTATGAAGGCTGGAGGGAGAGTTATTTGCTGTCAAGTGAACTTTTTTCCAGGTTCCATTGTGAAGACACACACTTGCCTCCTACAAAAGTCATACTTAAACTAACGGAACTTCCACTGAGCTCCGTAGAGTCTTAAGAGCCATGAACAGCCGGGATCATGCTCTTTGGAGTACAACATGTAAGGGTACCAAACCCAGCAAAGAACGGATAGTGTCCTAATCCTGCTGGAGCATTCTAGGCTTGTGAGCCCTGATGTCTAGTGATCTATCATTTAAACACATCTGGACAGCTATTCAGTGTCCACCCAACAAAAGTTCTACGTAGGCTGTGTTTGAGCTGGTAAAACCGGAGCTGAATTTATTTCATAAACATTTTTCATTGTAAATTTAAATTCCAGATTTTTTGTAGAGTTCAACTAGATTTCTCTTGATTTTCACCATCTACTGTCAGTCATTGGTAAGGCTGGTACTCCTGTATATGACATATGGTAAGAGAAAATTAACCCTTCTTCTTTTGGCTGAATTTGGGCTAATTTAGACCATTGGAAATGTCCAATATTTACACTGAAAAATTAATTAACATTCAGATGTCCTGTGTGCCACTCGCTGTTTATTTATCTGCATTTTCTTCTTTAGTGTTCCTGCTCTGACCATCTCACTTATGAGGGAACTGGTGCCTGCTGCTACAGCTCTTACAAAAGCTCACATCCTTGCTTGAGGTCATCGAGCTGGGCTTTTCTTTCACCCCCTGCTGCCTTCCACGGAGGCGTTGTCTAGACTTAGAAACACAAGCTAACTGAGATTGATTTATCGCAGTCTGGACAAGCTGTACAGCTCTCAATCTCAAATCTGATCTCTTCCTGTCTGTATTTTCTTGGACTCATCATAACCCTCCCTCTGCAATCAAGCTAGCCATGTTTTAGTACTGAATAGCAGGACTCCAGAACCTACCACACCTTTTAAGCTGTTTGATTAAACTTATGCTTCACTAACAGTCTGAGAAACACTTATCTCCAGAGGCTTTTCCTTTTTGTGCATTTTGTTAATATCTTTTTCAGGAAGAGAAAATTTTCCCTCTGCAATACTTAGTCCTTGCTAATAAACAAAAGATAGTGCCTTTTTTTTTTGCCATGGACAGCCACATCTAGGAAAAAGCTGACTCCTAAAAAGTTAGTTTGAACATATATAATCAGATTACAATAATTTAATTAAAGCCCATTTAAAAATCTAATGTTTATTATTAGCTTGTGTACTTCCTAAATATTTTATAGGCTTTAATTTTTTATGGCAAGAGTCCAATCATTACAAAGCTGTGGAACTTGATACATACACAAGCAAAGAAATGCATTTGCAAACTTTGTTTAAAGAGACAATTTTCAGAAATGTCAGAGCATAACATCTCACAAAAGAGAAAGAATAACTTTGCCTTTAATGATGTAGTGCTTTTCTTCCTTGTTAATATTTTAAAGACTACATTACCAGTTTTGGAGGGCAAGAGGGGAAAGGGGACTGCGTTTAGAAACCATAGGACTGTGTAATGTCATCAACGCCAAGAGATTAAGAAGTAAAATCAATATGCCGGTGTTCACCCAATGCATTGTCTTTTCCAATTTTTCTTGTGGACACCAGAAATAGATACTGATCTCAGCTGAACCCTGATCCTGGAAACACTACCCTTACCCACAGAGAAAAATAATTTAACTGATTTTGAATGAATAGCAGTTTATAAAATGGGAGTCCTGGATGAAAACTTTTTTCTAAAGATTTTCTGTGACTATTCTGTGTACTTAATTAGGTGGTATCCTTATGTCTGAATTAATGAGTTAATTACATAGCACCCTTACAGTTACAGTAATGTCAACTAAAAAGGAATCAACCTTGTCAATACAAAATGTTAATTCCATTAGTTCTCATTTCTGAAGAGCTCCTGATATCTTGATATCATTCTCGTTGCCTCAGAAATCTGTAGAATTTTTGCAATGATTTTAAGAGGCATGGAATGTCAGAAATAAGCATTTTCCACTGTTTTCTAGTCAGGAATTAAAAACAAATGTAACACATGTAGCTTATACAGCTTTAAATCAGGATTTTCTAGTCTGAAAGTCAAACATGGGCACTGTAAAAATAATGATACTATAGTTACCTGGGGAATTTAACCTAAGGGGAATCAATTTTATTGTAAAGATCATGCTTTTAATCCACCTCTACCCCAGTGCCAGATGGTCAGACAAAAGAATCAACACATTAAGCAGATGGACCTGGTATCTGATTCCCAATTACTAGAGTTGCTTCAGGTGGAAGGTTGCTTCTACTGATCGGAGAAAATGATTCGTCCCAACATGGTAGTGAAAAAATTGCTCACTCTGCTCTTTTAGTACCCAAGGTTCCCACTTGTCTTTCAAAGTTAGGCAGCAGCATTAAAGATTTCATGCAGGGCTCATGGAAGGTAGCTTTTGAGATCGGTAAGTTTTGGATCAAGCCTTAAAGGTAGGTGATAAAAACTTAGGGAGGAGAATTTTGGTAAGGTATGCAAGCCAGGTGACTAGGCTCTGCCCTAAGGTTAGGCAAGAAAAAACACTGGACATGGCACAAGAAACCACGGGACATTACAAACTACAGTGTCAGAAGCTGGCCAAAGCTTGCAGGGATGGATAGATTTCATGAGTGGTTAAAGAGGAGTCAGGTGAGAGGCAGCCAAACCCCACAAATACATGGACGGGGGTGCTGAGGGCCTTTTGGGGAGCAGAGTCTTGCGAGGGTTACAGATAATGCCCACATAGCAGCAGCAGTAGGAGCAGATAGGGCTGAGATTACATGAGTAACTGTACCAGAAATAACGCATTTGGGTGCAGATTTGGCAAAACTGGGGCCAATAAGCGGAAAAAATTAGGTGCAAATTGTTTATTTGTGAAGAGATAAGGGCAGAGAAAGGGTGGATGGAGGAAGAACAAGTAGAAAAATGAAGAAGCAGTAGGGTACAAAATGGGGATAAACTCGAAGCCTGACCAGCTGGAGAGGAAAGCACAGGATGTGGCCAACGGTGTTATTGAAGTCCATGTGACATTTTGCTGCTTCTATTTCTGCAGATGTTGGTAAAGGTGCGGTTCCCCGTTTGTACTGAACTGAACAACCAGCTGTGTTCATACCCAGTGTGTGCACTGGGATTGCGCATTCAACCTCATTGATGGCTGGACCCCAAAATGGGAAAAGCAGTAGGCTCACATCCAGCAGACCAGGAGAGGAGGAATCCTCGGGTCTCAAAGACCGGCAGATGTGTCTTTCCTTTAACAAAAGTGTCAAAAGTATTTAAAATAATCTTAGTAGATGATATAGGCCAATAGGGCTGAAAACAATAGAGCTCTATGAAAAGCAATAAAGCTTCATTAAACCTTGTTCAGGCTTCTACAGACAACCATGCATTAGTTACCAGCTGTACATAACTATTTAGTCAAAGCATCTATTTCAGTGACAATTTCCCATCAAAGGGATAAATGGAAGTATTGTTGTGATGGATTCAACAAGTTGGCTCTGTAGATTTCTCTGCTTCCAGAGGTTAGAAGTGGGTATGGTTCCAAACGTAGCTCATGCCTTCCCAAAGACGACACAATCGAACCGGATTCCCAAGTCCCCTCCCACATCTCACGTGCTCATGACATTTGCATTAACTCACAGCCTAGAAATGAGACACTATTTGTCTTGATACCCAGATTAAAATAAATATTATATATTTTTATATATATATATATGAAATTTATATATATATAAACACTGTTTATTTTGGGGGGGTCAAACCAACATGAACAGTCTTTTGTCAAGTACTATATATTTCCTTTGAAAAGAGCATTCAGGCCAATAAAAAACATTTGATTTAACTCAAAATTACACTGTTCATTTTGACTTTGTTTCTCCATTTCAAACACCATCACTGTTTTGAAATTTTTAATTTCTGTAACAAAATTCCAATTACAAAACAATGAATCACAAGACTTGTAAAGAACATCAATCCTTGGAATTTTTAAAGGTTTTCCTCTTCCTGCTTTTGACTATGGTTAGTCCCTCAGATAGTGAATCCTGTGAATATAGTCTCAGTCCCTCACAAATTATCTCTCCCTACTCCCAAATCTTCCTCTAACCTCCAAAAACCACTCTCTGTACTACTTGATTTTCTGCACTTATCTGCAGGGGAACAAAGATGAAAACTTCCACAGGCATTGGAGAGATCACCTGACATCAGACAGATGCATGGTACACTGCACTTTGGTGTTTTTTATGAATAACAATGAAATTTTACTCCCCAGCCCAACTGCTAAACTTGGTCCAGCTGTAATTAAATCCAACCTTTTGTTGTTCAAACCGGTCAGGTTTCTAAACTACATCGGCTTCGTGGACTGATATTTCTGTTCAATGACCAGGTTTAGGCAGGCGGGAACCGCTGCTTCTCTTCGTCCTAAGGGACCGCTTTGGTTTCATACAAATACGGACTGTGAAAGTAAAGGATAAAATAACCTTTTTGCCAGAAAAGGCTGGAGAAAGTCAGTTCCCCTTTGTAAATAAAGGGAAAAGATCAGGTTATTTAGTTCTTTTGAGGAACAGTTTGCATCTGTTTCAGGTGTGTCTGCCAGCAGAGATAATTTTAAATGCAAGGGCTTTGCAACTTTGACAGTGGTATTAGTTGCAAAATGCAGAAACACAAACATGACAATAGATTGGAAAATCTGACAGGAAATTGCAGTGATGAAGAATGGAAGAAAAATATTTCTTTATTGCAGATGTGTATTTTCTTTGGCTAAATATCCTGTTGAAATTGTCTTCGCTCAGTAGCCAGTGCCCGGTGGTTTGTACTAAAAGGGAGGCAATAAAGAATTTAAATAGTAAAGATAACATAACTCTTCTTTAAGTGTGAACTACTTTAGAGCAGAAATAATGAAGACTTCTCGCACACAGAATAGTTGTCCGGGGAGGCAGTGAGGGTACAGGGCAATGCTGCGGCTGCGTGACGGAGACGGCATCGCCTTGCAGATTTACTGCACCACACCAGAAGCAGGTAGAGGAGAAATGCAAACGGCTTTTTAGGTGAGCAGGTGAGACACGACATTGGCCAGACACTTTAAAGATAGTTTACAGAAAGAGAGAGGATTGGTATGACCTTCTCCTGACTCTCATGTTATTTATTCTGTAACGACAGGTTAGTGATTCTCTATGGCAACCACCCCAGGTCCAGGAGCACCCGTGGCTCCCGAGAGGCTCACTTGAAACAACCCCACAATTGTTCGCTGCATCTCAGAGTGGTGTAAGAAGTAAGGCTATGAGGGGGACTATAGAATAAATATGATAAAAAACTTTATTGCTGATATCTTCATTCCCAGGCAGACCGGAGTCTGCAATGGAGGAGAAGCAGCAATGGGAAGGCAAAAGAGACCAAGAGCTGACAGGCAAAAGAAGGGGAGGCAGAGAGCAGAAACAGTGATTGGCAAATGGAGATATTTATAGTGGCTCTGTGGCCTCCTGCTTCAGGGGGCAATTTTCTCTGTGGGTCTGGAAAGTGTCTCTGATAAGTCCCAGAGTCAGCCAGGGCTTGGATCTGGGTCTGTCTACACCTCCTCCTTAAACAGAGAGCCTCCCAAAACACCAAAAGGGCTTGACAAAACTCGAGCTGAGTTTTATAACGATATAAAGGAGATCCTCAAACTTTGTAGAACAGAGAAGCTACAGCACTTGTTTAGCAAAAAAGTAAAAGAGTTTGAAACAAACCCCAGCCCTGTCCAGTCTCTCTCATTAAAGAGGCCTCTTTCTTCCCACCTTCCCTCTACAAGCTCTAGGTCAAGAACCTTCTCGTTCTTTCCATCACTCTGACCCCTGGTTGTGTGTTTGCCCCCAGTGGCTCCCAGTGCTTGCAGCAGCCCATCTCTCTGCCCATTTGCCCCATCCTGCTCTGTCACTCTTCTGGAGGAAACAAGACCTCTGCCCAGCCTGGGGTGCAGCATCCTCCTGTCCTGCCTCGCAGCCATGTTCAGTGACAGGGCGTAACAGGCAAACACTGAGCCCAACGTCCTCTGCATCTGCTGCCTGGGCTCCAGGGATTCCTGGCAGGGTGCTGGGCAGGAGATGACTCCCTGTATAGTCCCATGGAAGATATGACACAGGAAACCCTGACCCCTACAGAGCAGGGGCTGGAGTCCAGCTGGGGTATGCTGCACAGCTTACGTATCACCAGACACCTGTATCCAGGTAACTAAATCCTGCTCTTCAGTCTATGATTAAGTAATATGAGTACAACATTTGATTCCCCTGCATTCGCTCTACCCAGTTGATTACAGTTGCAAAAAAAGCATTTCAACCTGTGGATTTTATTTTCTTGGTACTTTGCACATGTTTTTCTGCAGTGTTAATGCATTATGAGAAATTGCTCTTGCAGAACTTTCCCAGAGGTGTGACCATGTCTATGTATTTTAAATTAAGAGTTTGCAAGGCAGGAAAGACTTCTCCAGTTGCATGCTCTGCCTCCACACTTCGGATAGGCCACTGATATGAAGCAAAGAAACTGTATATATATAAACCCCAAAGTTTTATTTTAAAAGACACCTGGTCCTGCACGTGAGTCGGGGAAATCCTATGCACAAATACAGACTGGGTGGAGAATGGATTGAGAGTAGCCCTGAGGAGAAGGACTTGGGGGTATTGGTGGATGAAAAGCTCAACATGAGCCAGCAACGTGTGCTTGCAGTCCAGAAGGCCACCCTCATCCTGGGCTGCATCATAAGAAGTGTGGTTGGCAGGTNAACACATTCTATGATTTTATGATTTTAGGAGGCATCCGTTAAAAATTAAAGTGCTTTGGAAACATTAAATGCAAATAATTTACAAGAGCATATGCACATAAAATCAAACAAGGATTTGAAATCTTTCTTATCATGTCCTCCATCATCTCGTGCCATGGAACAAAAGGAAAAGTTTGAAATTTTCACTTTCTGGCATAAGGTATTTGGCAGTGCTGACTCTCCAGCACCAAGAAGTCTCTTACAACACGAGCAAAACCTACCAACACTGAATCATGAAAGACAGTTTGGTTGTTTGTCCAAATTTCAATACAAATTAAGATCAACATAAAAGGTTTTCATCTCTTCCCATCCATGGAAGAAAACATCCATGGGCATATTCAAAGCATTCACTGCTTTGAATATACCCCAGCCAGAAGGAATTGCTAAATTCGTTGTTACTAGGCTGGACTGCCTATGTACAAAATGTCACCTAATGTACTTCTAAGTTGATCTTATGGTCAGTCACCAAGTAATCAATATGTTGTTTACGGCAGATATGATCCACACACAACCCATTGCATATGGGGAGGGGAGGACAATTTTATCTTCCTGATCCCTAGCTAAGGTCAAAAGCATGTGATAATATTGCAATACTACGAGTAATATAAAACTTACAAGGACAGCATTTCCTGGATGAACCCCCACTCTTAAAGGACGGTAATCACTGAGGATGTTCTGAAAGCCTACATTTCTCTGCACACAGTAGCATATAAATATGTATATGAAAACCCTCAAAGACCTCTCTCAGAAACTTTATACATGAACAGTCAACCATAAGACAAGGACAAAAGAGAGAGTGAACCTTAAATGACAGGTAAAGTATGACTGCAAGTTGCTTGTATGGTGGTACAAAATCCTTATCAGATTTTTTTTTAATTTCAAGCCTCCCCTCAAAAGAAAAGACACCAGCAACAACACCCAGTTTCATGTCACATGGATAAACTGTGTAAAAACTATTAGAAAGACATCAGTTCATTTCATATCCACAGGGTGTGCTCCAAGCTCTGGAACAACCCGGAGGTGGACAGGTAGCTGCCCAGAGTTCAGAGCTTGTATATGAATATTGAGATTATCACATCTTAGAGTTTCTTCTTCCTATCCTCTGTAAATATGTGCTTCTCATCACTCGGTTCATAAATTCTCTTGTTGATAAGGATGCTGTTACAGTGCTGGATTAGAAAGAGGGGAAAGGATTCAATTGCCTAAACATTAAGTAGCGCTTTAGATGTGCCAGGGTATCCAAAACATTCCCATGGAGCTGGCAGATATGAGTGTGCATCTTACGGAACAACAGCTCCAGACCAAATGGGATATCCCAGGGAATTCTCAATAATATTAGGCAACTAAGTTTAAGCAACTGAATGCCATCCTGTGAGACATGGGTGCAAAAGGTGCAAAATGCTTTATCAGACACACCTCAAATGCTGCACCAGCTTTGGTTAGCTGCAAAACTCTCTTCAGCACAAGCAGGAACTTAAAACATTTTTTTTTAAGATATTTGTTACTGAAAAGAGATAATTTTTTTTTTCTTTTATTTTCAATAATCATGTCTGGAAAATGTTGGATGAAATATATTCTTTGTGGAAGCGAGACAGTCTCCTCCAGGAGATGAGTCAGTACCTTTACGATATTTGTCCTCCAAAGGGAGTCAAGGATGACAATCTTACCTAATGAAATGCTGCAGGCAATGCCAACAGTGAAGTTGTGTGAATTCAAGACCTAATGTTTCACCAAGATTCACTAAAAAAACCAGGATTTGATTTAGCAGGCTAAAGCATGCATTTCTTCTTCTCAGAATGAAGGCACTTTGAGAGAAAAAGGACAATTTCAGTGCAGGGCTGGAGCACGTCATTCATTGTTACCTCTGTGCATTTCAGACAACATTGCCATCTTTCTTTTCTTTTGATTGAAGGAATTCATTTTGGTCACTCGGCCCTCCCTCCATTCTTTAAATGTGCCCCAGGAATACATCAGTAACTCCCATGTCTCCTAAACAGGTATTTTTTCTGAAACACAATAGAGAATAAAGTAGGGGAGCAGGAATGCTTCACTGATATTAAAAAAAAAATCTATGAAAATTGATTAAATGGCTAACTAAAACTTTTTTGAAATTGGCGGTAACTACACGGTTTGTCCGGTAAATGGTAAGACACACACACCGCCTGAGCACAATGTTCCCACTTAGGCACAACAACAAGCCATTAATTCATAGGTTGCTGGTAGTTGTATTAAACATTTTGTTGTTGTTGTTAAAGAATCTTTATAAAATTATGCTCTGTGAATATATATATCCAAGTAAAAATAAATGTTTCAGACAGAAACCTCGTCTTCTGTTTGCAACTTGATTAATCATATTTTGGTAAAGGAAAAACACAATCAGAAAAGCATCTTTTTACCCTTAGAATCACAGAACCATAGAACAGTTTGGGTTGGAAGGGACCTTTGAAGGCCATCTAGTCCAACCCCACTGCCATGAGCAGGGACATCTTCAACTAGATCAGGTTGCTCAGAGCCTCTTCTCTCTACTTGCCCTTGTCTCTCAACCCAAGGGCAGGAAGTTCAGTTTTATTTCTCTTCCCCCTTCTAATTCTTTTTCTGAGTGGTAAATCTTAAAAAGATATATCTTAAAAGAAACAACTAAATATCTGGTCATACCTAAGTATTGTGTAGTGCATACAAAAGCTTCTCAGAAAAGGCAGTGACTTCCTTACTTTTATCTGGCACTGTTTCGGAGTTTTTGGTTTATTCCTTTTTTTCTTTTTTTTTAAAGTTACTTAGCACCTAAGGAAGATCAAAGAACTTCTTACATAGTTTTGGATCAACTTTATATCAGGGATCAAGCCTGTATTTGAGACTAGGAGAAAATTTATTCAGGTTTCACGAACAGTTCTTTTTTGGAAAAAAAACCCAGCCCAAAAACCAAACTGCATTTAGTCTGCCCACTCGTCAAAAGCGGTCATTATCCATTAGTTTATCACTTTTGGTTTGCAATACACAGAACAACCAAAGTATCAATGTTACAGCAAAATTACCGCATAGACACTGTGCAAGTGACCAGTATACGCACAGCAAATCCATTGCTATCGTGATGTGTTGGACATGGGATTTTCCCAGTTTTCCTGGACGCAAAACATGATCCTTTGTAAGAGTGATCTACAGATGTAGTGTAGAGACTTAACACGTACTCTTTCTTAGAGACGTATCTTCTGTGGCCCACGTGGCATAGTGCAAGGTGTAACCACAAGCTATTGCGTGATCTTCTAATTTATGGGCAGAAGAGGACGGTGGGATGTGAAGGGTAGCGAGCAACACAGCAGTGTGATGGTTGTTTTGGTACAGGGCCATTAAGAACTGAACAGTAATGGTCAACAATTTCATTTTAGCCAGTACTTAGTATCAGCTCACCTGTGCTAAGTGAAGTTTGAATAGATGACCCTGCAGCGTGAGACTTTTTTATGACCTGTCCTAAAGCCCATCCTGATCAGAAACTGGAAACAATTCCTTGTTCATAATTTTGTTCCCGTTGCAGAAATACTAAATGCCCATCTGTAACTTTTCCACAGCGTAAACTCACTTAATTACTTCTGAATAAGAAATCACTATGCTTGGAGCTTAATGAGATGTTTTACACACCACAATTGCAGGGTGTTCATTTCTGTAAGGAAGACAGAAAGCACTGTAAAAATATAAAATTAGGCTTCAGACGTACTGAAAAGTTCAGTTTGGGAGATCGAAGATGACAAGCTGAGACGACTGTCCTCTGTCTGCATCCGTCTGGGGTGTGTCTGCACCTGAGCTGCTTACCAAAGCTCCCTTTTTTGTCACTGGAGAGAGAGACTTCTATGCTGTGATTCATCTGACCTTTCTTGGACATCTGTGATGACATGAACTGAAGCCTTGGAGTGTCCATACACCGTGAAACGAGCCTAATGTGAGTGGTGCAGGTGCAGACACTCACCCTCTGAGCGTCTACATGAGTCGTGAATTCCTCTCATTTACTGGTGGCCCTGTTCCTAAATCTGCTATGGGGACTCTAGTGTCCCAGCAGACCTGAGATTACCGTAACAGCTAGACTTGTCTGGTGGTAAAGAAGACCGGCTCTTCTCTTATTTCCTCTTCCTGACAATTTAATGGTAGATTTGCTTCTCAGTTTTTCCCCTTTGTTTTATATTCCCTGGTGTCTTCAGAGGCAGCGGCTGTCCCTCCTGTTGCTGCCACCTGACAACAAAATTTGAGCTGAAGTTTTTAAAAATACATTTAAGTAGCTGAATCTCCAGGTTGTATGAAATTGCACTTTCCTAAGGATAAAGTTCTGGACTCAGAGCCGGGAAACGTGGGTTCGTATCCCTCAGGTTCCCTTTGGCCCAACGGGTATTTCAGCACAGTGCAAGGACAAGTGCTGGTTTCACTCGGTTCTGCGATAAGCACATGAGAAACAAAACAAAAAAGCAGAGGCCTGGAGGCAATGCTGCTTGAATACTGCAATTTGTCTAGGTACAGATCTTAGAATCGATGCTCAAATCCCCTCTAAATGGTCAGAGCCATTGACATAAGCTGTCCCAAGAATGCTAGTGATGGTAGATGACAGTAAAGAGAGAGTTTCATTTTTCAATTAATTTAATTCTGATTTATAAACTGTGTGGCTTAAAAATTCCCACTTTTTATTTTGATTGGAAGTTCTCGTTATAGAAATTTGTGGGAAGCAAAAATCAGAAAGAAAAAAAAAGAAAAAAAGACACTTTCTTTTAAGTGGTTATACAGAAAAAGTAAGTTCCAAAACTACCTCAAATTGGCAACTTTTTGTGGAAAAATGGAAAGTTTCTGAGTTTAGATTTTTCATCCCAAAATAGCTTTTTGGGATTTTACTCTTTACATACAGACTGGAATTTTCAATGGAAGCACCTCTGACTACATCTACTCTTAAGATTTTTGACCATGGCTTTTCATGGTACCAAAGAGAATTGTGACTTCTGGATGGCTCAGGGCTCATCTCCACAGCAAAAATCAGGAAAACTTTTTCCAAATTGCCTAATTATATGGATGCAAATTGATTAAAGTAAGCTAAATTATATCCACATTGGTTTCCTAATATTATGTATTTACATTGCTTCCTTAAACCATTAAAATTAATTTGGAATTAATTTCCTGCGATCTGTGTAAACAAATTCTTACAGAAAGAGGTGATTGCTCCTTTTTGGCCTGGCATGTATCTAATCTATCTGCCTAGATATTTAGCATGCACTCATTTGTGACAGATTAAAAACTTTGAAAAGCTGGACAAAAAGCCGTAAAGATATGAGTTTTATCTGCCTGGGGTCTGCATAAAAGTGGTATTCCAGCGCTTGCCACAGTACAATAAGTACCGCGAAATCCTACAGAGAGGTGATGTGGTCATGGGTCACCTCTGCCCATGCTCTAAGCTGCAAAGCATGTCAAGGTCTTTTAGAGGAGCTGGTCCAGGGTCTGTCCCTACAATAAGTTTGCTCAGACTTTTTACTTTTTTTAGTAAGGTCAAAACAGATTTTAGCCTTGAAACAGTTCACTTTCCCATAGACAGTGGGTGGAGGCTGTTTATTCTTGTCTGAACCTTGCAGCAGATGCATTATATTGATTTGAATTCGGAGTCATCTCCACCTGGCCATGCAGTTTTTGGTGT
>VYXH01000014.1:78496-168703 GCA_013397275.1 Burhinus bistriatus | reverse complement strand
CACTCCCTTGCCCAGTAACAATGAAATACTGGAGATGACAATGGAAACAGCATTGCTTACTGGGAAAGTATAATAATATCTTGCATTTCATTTTGCTTCCCAGAAGACACACCTGCCCGCGGAAGACAGGGCACCATTGCCCTGTTCCTCCGGACAGCCGTGCCTCACAAGCTGTGAGAGCAACTCATCATTTCACGGAGGGTGATGCAAGCAGTATTTTCACTACTCATCTTGTGTTCTCTGAATGGAGGATGATTGTGTTGGTAAATTGCCTTCTGTACTACCATTTGTCGTTCTTACAGAAGGGAGAGGCAGTCTTGGGGCTTCTAAGGTCAAGCAGCTAGAACCAGTTTCTTTCTCCTGTGTCATAGTTTCTCAGGCAAAATGGGCAATACACTTATTTTGTCATAATGGGTTATATGCTTTCCTACCTGCTGAGAAGAACGAAATCAATGGATTGCTTTTCCAAGATTGCCTCTACAAAGGTGTATGTAAGTATCGATCTGGAGCAGCCCAGAACAGAACAAGGTACAGGCTCGTCAGAAACATCACTTGATTTTGGAGGTCCTTGTGCCTACGGTACTAGCAACCAGAGCGAGCGCAAATGCATATGGCAGTGAGTGATCGCCAGTGAATACCAAGCCAGACTAGCTGGTGAGGAGGGTGAAGCGGTCTGGAGCCAGTGGGGTGTGTGTTTAACTGGGAGTGAGACAGCTGGAGGAGCTGGCTACTGGAGGGACTGGGAGTCCAAGCCAACTGCTGGGGAGACCATAGGGTTTGGGAGTTGACTGAGATAACAGCTTGTGTGTGTGTGCATGTCCTTAAAGGGGGCAAGTGGGAGACTGGTGACCCAGGGGTAGCTACCGGGAAGACTGAGGCCACTTACTGGATGGATCCATATTGTACGTATCTGTTTTCTGACTGATGGACGTTTCCTTAGCAAGAGAACGGGATGAGACCATCGGTGTAGTTCGTGTTCATGGGAGTGCTGAGTCTGCCTGACTGTGTCATTTCACGTGGCCAGGCATGTGCCTATTGGGAACACATGCCTAGACTTGCTCCTGGCTGGAGCAGGGGACATGGAGCCACAGCTGCCTCACCTCTGTTGAGTTATCAATCTTGGCAACCACGCACATAAAGTTGAGTGAAACAGGCCACCCAGAGTGCACTTTTCAGGTGTTTCTCCCTTGTGATGGACAGGCAGTTCTCAAAGGCAGACTGAGTCTACGATATTTGCTATGACTTTGGCTGAAGCCGTGGTAATGTTTCCCAAGATGCTGCTCTCTCCTTAGAGCTGTGCCCTCGCAGGCAGTAGAGCAGAGAGGGAATGCTAACCATTTTCCAAGCTGTCAGAAACTGGATTGGGTGCCTCATTTGCTTCTCCTTGGCCTGATACCCGTTTTCAGCACATCTGAAGATTTTTTGTTCTGTTCTTTCCACATATCCTCCAAAGGACCTTCCTCATTGCAGGTCAGCTCAGATCTGTTGCCTAATGTCCAGTCTCCATCAGTCCCCTTCCAGACATGTAAAAGGCATTTTTGGGACCCCTACCACACAGCCTCCTCGGTTGACGAGAGCCCTCCAAAACCTTCCACAAAGTTCTACTTTCTTGCAAATCCCTTATGATGCTTTTTAACATTGAGTCTGCTGAGAAAAAAAAAACAAAACAACAAAACCTTGAGAAATTGGCCAATGCTTATCAGACCGGCCGAGAAGGAAAATGTTTCCTCGTGTTGTCCTGTCTCTTTGCATGAGGCTGTTTTCTCTTGCCTTACACTTTACATACAAGCTCTCAGAGACAGAGACTGTCATTTTAATCTGTATTTTTCAGTGCTTACCGCAATAGTTCATGACGAGGCCTCTGGGCATTACAGTAATATATACAGCAGTAACAAAATAAATATGATGGCTATTCCTAAGGCGTGGCTTGAAAAATCTACCTGATTGCTTCACTTGTCTGGACCTTTGCACATTCAAGGTCAAAGAGGTGAAAGAGCACAGCTTTCTCAGTAAAATCTCTCAACCTTTCTTAACCCAAGTAATTTCTCAAGTTCTTTTTATTGTTACTTGTCACATTACAGTTCTGCACAGTTAAAAAATATCGTAGAAGCTACAGTTATTATAGTTATTAACATTTGATGGCCTTGTTATTCATACCTTAAGCTCCTTAAAATGAAGTGGTGCATTTTAAGAGAGCAGCATGTATTTAATTGATTCCACTGTAAAAAGATTGCCCTACTTCAATGGTTTCCAATCTTTTCCTTGGGTTTTACTTCTATTAATGATGACAATATCAATTTTATCTCTTTAAGAGTAGTGATACAAAGCAGTCCAAATTTTCTTACTGTGCTGTATATCTATGCTTGCTTTAAACATTTCTCCCTCTTTCATAATCAAACACCATGGAGATTTGCAGTGCTTTGAGCTACTTGTTCTTGCACGTATCTACCTCCACTTCGGAGTACAAAGTCATGGATTCATTGGCAGTATAATTAATCTTGAATTATGCACATGTGCTGTGGTGTAAGTGCATATCCTTGGAGAGCTACCAGCAAGTTGGTGATGTCCATGGGAGGACTTTATCTCACCTAACTTTAGATGTCTGTAGAGCAGATACCTGTATCTACAGTGACCTATTTAGAATCCACTTCCAGTCACTGTAGAACTACAAGGCAGCTCACCTGAACAACCTCAGGAATACACTGCACCATAGGATCAGTCTCCCTCTAGACAGGCCCCCTTTTCTCCCTTGATTGTGTGGGAATCCTAGAGTAAAAAAGTTGAGGAGATAAGCCAAGATCCCAGTTAGCTCTTGGGCGGTGGCAGCTTCTTTGGATGCCAAAGTTCCTCTCTGTCGAGTCCCAGCTCTAAATGTTTAGCACACATTTCCCTTCTGTTTTGTACACATTTCCCTTCTGTTTTGTACATTTTCTCTACCAAGAGACAGGGACAACCTTGCACTAAGTGCTTATACAGATGCAAGCACAGGGGTCTTTATTCACCACAGGGGATTGTAATCATTGGAACATTAAACAATTCTGGTCACTCAGAAGTACTGAAAAACAGCTTCCTTATCTTTTCTGACTGAAAGAACTTCAGACACCTGCATTTGGACAAGGTAAGCTTATACTTCTATGAGATCAGGAAGGTCAAAAACAAAGAGAGTGAAAAAACCATAGGCAATCAAATTACAGAGCAGTGATAAAGTCAAAGTGGTATGTGTTCACGTTATCTTTCCCAGACTGCATGAGTCATTACAATTTTGATACTTCAGTGTCCTGGCAAAGACTGATGGAATAGGAAATGGCCACTCGTAAATACATTGTCATAAAAGAGGGTAATGAGAAAGGAAAGCAGTACAAATGTAAACCATTCTTCTCTACATCACATACCCATACACCTGGCACATTTCTGCTCCGTTGGCAGCCTCTGCTGTGGAGAGAGCCAGGAGCTGAATGTGGTATGGCTGCGGCCAAACACACGGAATAGGACAGAGGTGTATTGTAACTCACACAGAACCGGCGGCGTGCCAGGATGGCCTCTGGAAGCTCACGCAACATCTGCCTGTACGTTTTAGTTAAGCTGAAACCACAAAATATGCTCTCTCTATATATATATTTTTCTTATTTTTCTATTTTTAAGACTTAAAAAAAGATGTGGAACCAGTTTAAAACTCTGTAATTAGTTGTGGTGGCATGATAACAAAATGGTATACTAGGTTTGCTGGACTGCTGATCTGAAAATCTTAAGGTACTTTTGAATACAGATGAACTCTCTTTACAAGTATTTTTTTTCTATCTTGCTTTACACACACACACACACACAGACGCACAAAAAGAGAAAAAAAAAAACAAAAAACACAAAACTGCTGTACCTGAGTTGTGTGGCATTTCTAGGCCTGAGATAGGTAACCACCTGCTGATCTGATTTGCTACAGCCAAGTCAGAGAAAGATCCTTTTGCTCAATGAGAAGAAAACTCACCTAGTCAGCGTTCTCCTGAATTTCCTAACAAGATGAGTAGTCAAAAAAGGGATACAAAAAGACACAAAGGAAGATATGAAGAGCCTAAAGTATTTAGATCATAAGATCTTGTAGCTGTTCTTTGATTATCTCTGTTTATTAAATGAAGCTTCTCCATTCTGACTATGGCTGTAATATTGCTGCCTACGTAAGATGTCAGAGAGAGATTCAGAACTGAAGGCATCAAGAGGTGGGAGAAAGACACAAGCTGACTCCTACTGTTGTCTTCTCTTTCCACCAGCTGCTTGGCTATTGCCTGGTGTCTGTGGTCCTCTCGGGTGTGGGGCTCAGCCCTGACCAGCAATCGCTGCCCATGCTACTGATCCATCAGTAACTCATCTACTCACGTTCCCAAAGAAACCAAGAGGCTCAAGCAGGTAGAACAGAACCAGAGCTCAAACATCATAAGCAAACCTTTTGGTAGCTAGAAGTTAGTAGCGGAAGAAAGTCTTCTGAATGTTAAGTTGTCCATTCCACTTCTCCACCAATGCAAAACTGGTCTCCTTAAAATATTCATTTTGCTGTAACCATCCTAAATTCCCCATGAGTGTAGTGTGCACCACAGATTGCTGTGGCGCTGCAAAATTGGGGGTGACTTTGGTGGTCATTTGGAATTAATTGCACCTGATTGTATCCAATGAAAAGTCAGGTCTCTATTCTCATCTTGTCATCTGGGTCCTTTGCTGAAGGTAATACCTCCCTTTCCATGATTACCACTGTTAATTCTGCAGGTAATCCCTTCCTAATAATGAAATTATCACCTCAGTAATTCTTTCTGCCTCTTTTGAGCTAGCCCTGACTCCCTGCACAGATTATTGAAGGAAAGTAGAGGACTAGCTAAGGACTGGCTTGGATTACCAAAGGTAAATAAACTGAAGTCATCTCTGAGAGGTGTCCGTGTTCAGGAGTGTCTCTGTCCCTTATCTTAAATGAGAATTTAATGCCATTAATCTTTCCCCATAAACTGTTCCCCCACCCCTCAAATTTTTCTGTCTGTTCTTCTCTGCTCTTCTTGATTTGCTTTTACTCTATGATGTGGAAAAGTGAATATGGAATGCTACATTTTTTACTAATATTTGCAAGAAAAGAATATTAATGTAATTTTTTTTTTTAAATGTTATGTTATAGAACTTCATGAGACTGAAACTCACGTAATTTCTCTATACTTCAAAATTTCCTCTTAGTCCTTTCTTTCATGGACTGTTTCCTTGTGATGTTGTGCTTCCTCCCCCCCAGGTGCCATCTGTTGTCTACCTCCTGTAACCCTGCCCAAGCGATAACCATCCGTGGTGGTCATAATGGGTGCTTGTAGTCATGATGGCAGGTATCTGGGCTTCAATGTGGCTCCGGGGAGACAGATAACAACACAATAGCCAAGGGCTAACTTGAGTAATGCTGGTTCTGTGGTCAATATGCAAATATGACTATAGGTCAATCATCTTACTCCCATAAATAGTGCACAGCCCAAAAGCCCTTTGAGCTCTCCAGAACAGCAGCGGGCTGCACGCCAGGATCTCCCCTAGGGTCAGGACGCTGATTAAGGTTACTCCTCGAGGTCGAGAGATTCCTTGCCGCAGCAGATCCTCCGTAAGTGACTAATGGCATGCTGAACTTGGAAACCCTAGCTAAGTCATATAAAGGATTGATTGTGCGCATATAATCCTTTAGATGTAAACCGTTCACTAAGTATGGGACTAGGATTGGATACAACCGCACCTAGACTCCTCTCCGTGAAGGAGTTTAGAAAGCAAGCGGGTCCTTTCTGAAACCCTGACTCAACAGGAGGGTCTGCCCGACAGTTCTGTCTGACCCTGTCCTCTATGCAGTAAATAACCAAGTGTACCTCGCCATCTCAAATCTTGTTAAACTGTCACATCTATTACCAACTGTATTAAATCATTGTTTTTATAACAATAAACATATTGCTGTTTCTCTCGTATGAGTGAGGTGCATCATTCTATCCACGACATTCCTGTACATAAATTACTTTACTTCTCCTCCTAAAATGTGAATTTCATTGTTTGCTGACTTCTACCTATGCTTCTAACCCTTGTTAGTCCTTTTTTTCTTTCCATTCCTTTTTTTGTTTTTTTTTTTTCACAGCTTTCTCCAATATCTGTGAATTTAATCCCTGTTCATCATCATTAATGAACATATTAATTAAAATACTGACACACCTTTTGAGAAGCTTCTTTGACACCTGTGCTGTATCCAGTATATATTGTTACTGACTTCAATGTTGACAAACGCAATATTTTTACAATAGCTGTTATACTGTATTATTCACACAGTTGTAGTTTTTACAGGAAAAATTAAATAATTTAACATTGTTTTACCACTTGTACTCTTTCCCTCAAAATAAACTAAACGAAATTATTAGCTCTAACTGAAGTATTATTATATTTTCCTGGTTCTTCTGCAAGGGTATTGCATAAGCACATGGAGGTCAAAGAAGAGAGCTGCTAGGAAGAAAAGTGTCTGCTGAATATTGTTGAGCAATGTATTAACATTATTTAAATTCCTTTTAAAGAGCAGTCCTTCCCCCCATAGTTTCTTCTTGACAGGTGTCAGTTGATGAAGAGATGAGTGCGGGGGTGGGTGTTCTTATCTAAAAGGATTTTAAATAATTTTACTGACATTATTTGAATCAAAATTACTGCCTAAGTAATGTTATAAGGAGTTTTGTCTTTTAAAGGGTATTCAATTATGTTACATTTCTCAGTAGCCCTACCCTTCAAACTCCCTTCCTTCCCGCATGGGACTTGTGTGTTTCCATTTTCCTGGGGTATAAGATGCCATAATGGCACCTGATCGGTCACAGTAATTAATGGAACATTTCGCAAATATTGGTCTAAGGAGACACAAGTGAGCTTCGAGGGTTTGAAGAGCTGACTCGGTTGGCTGTGAACCTGTGGCAGTTCGGCAGTCCTGCAGCTGTGGAGTGATGGGGGTCCTGGGGCGTCAGGCAGGAGTGGTTGGGTATGCGCTGTGCTTTCAGACTGGCTGAAAAACAGCAGAGGATTTCTAGCAGAGAATTTTAAGTAAACTTAAGAGCACTATAGTTCTGCTCTGTGCCCTTTCTTCCTCTATTTTTCTTTCTGATCTCTTTAAAAAAAAAAGAAAAGTGTTTTTCAACCTCTTTTGGGGAGTTACCCTCTTTGAAGTCAAACTAATAGCATGTTTTCCCTTAAACTTGCTCTAAAAATCCTTGATGCATGCATTGAACTTATTTGTGCACGTCTTTTGAGATGTCAGCAAAGAGGCTGGCAGAGTTTTTTAAATAGTGGCAGATGATATGTCTGAGAGAAAGTTTACATTTTCATAGCTGTGGCCAAAACTAGCTGCTGTTGTTGATAAACATGAGAATTGTGTTCTTCTCGATACTTTACAAGGAATAATTGACAGGTGAAAGGGAGAAACTAAGAATAAGACTTTTTTTTTTGATTCTGTGTCTGATTCTGCTTGTAACTCGTTGTAGAGCAGCTCATCACAGAATGGATTAGGTCTTGTTCCCATAACATCTGCGAACTGATCTAGCTGTTAGAGGTGCTTGGAGGAAGATCCCAAGGTAAGTTTAAAATATTTTTCCTAATAAGTATTTCCAGAATTTGAAATGCTGAGGAATTGTAGTTCTTTTTCCAAAATTATTCATGTCCTGCATATATAGGGGAAAACAAGCATTAAACAGTCCTAACCTGAAAGAGTATCACTAGAGTATAAGGTTATCAGATAATACTTATCAACTAATATGCAAACCATATAGGCATATAACTATAATGGTTCATGACTGAAAACAGTTGCTAGCTGAACATTTGAGAAATGCTGGTATAAGTAGATGTAACTCAACAAACCAGATCAAAAGTTAAATAAAATTCTTCCCCAATAATAAAAATTCAGAGAAACACAGAAAACATAAGAAGTTAAAAAAAAAAAATTCCCTGGTAAAGTCTCTTCTTTGTACAGGTTGGTTTACTATCGTATTTTTCCTAGATATATAGAAGAATCCTCCAACCCCTCAAAAAGGAATTCTATTCATTATGTCTTTCTTTATCCTATATTGGATGAATCTGGGAAGAAAAACAGTCTATTAGTACACTTTCCGTTCCATAAGCAAATTTCAGGGAGGCTTAGAGATGCTATTCAACCTGATTATGTTATTTGCAGTATCCTGGCTGACTACATAAACAGATAAAAAAATATTTCTACATGTTTTGCATGATTTAAAGATTTACTTTTTAATACATATGTAAATATTTATCATGTAAATATGGAAAAATATTCCTAGAGCCACTGTGATTTTCTATTAGACAAATAACCACCTAGGTAGATAAATATGCTATGACGTGACCAAGTAAGCAAGGCAGTAAACAAAGCAATAAGTAGGATCTGAAACTTGGTATTTGAAAGGAGCAGATCTAATGTCCATTTTTCTTCTGTTTCTCCAGAAAGGTCCATGGAAGATAAGTTTTTCTAGTTGATTGAGAAAGCTGAGCTGATCACAGCATGCTCTAAAATGTAAAATTATTTTGGAGAATTTGACTTCACCTCCTCATCCTCACTAATAACTATTTATATAGCAGCTTATATTTGTGAGGTTCTCTTCAGAAATTATGAAAAAGACATGATCTCTGGCTCAAAGTAGAGAAACAAGAGTCATAACAAGAGATGAAGGAAAGTGGGTGGGAGGAAGGTTTATAACAAGTAAAGGTAATTGGGTGGTAATTGCATATAGATTTCAGCATTTAAACTTAGGATCAGGACAGAGAGAAAAAGAGGATTAGCTTGAGTGTTAAAAATTACAGCTCTGAAGAAGGTATTTGAAATTGAGGAGAGCAACCACCAGCTCAACAGAAAAGAGTGAGATACAAAAATGTATATGGAAAGAAGTGGAAGACTGGGGATTGTAAGTTTCTAATAGTCTGCACATCTCAGTAGGCTAGAAAATTGTCAAAAGACTGGGGTAAAAGATGGGACTTAATATCTTTAAGTCCTTCCTTTCTATTTTCCTCCACTCCACTGGTATGTTTACATATCTTTGGTATCTAGCAACTGGAAACGCAAAAGATTGCGAGCAAGACAGACGGTGTCTAAGCTGTGGACCTGTGATAATTTATGCATTTTTGACCCCAGCAGATCCCAAAGAGTACAAGGAAGGCAAACACCCTTCTGTGAAATCTGTCACCCACAGGAAGGACCCATACCAACCTGTCCTCCACACCATCTTCCTGCAGATAAAGTTGCTAGCAAGAGATCAGCTGAAATGTTAGGCTTTCATTCAGTGCAAATTTGGAAGAAAAGTTTAGGAATGTATGACAGAGAGGAATCTTTTTGGTCAGTGCATCCAGACCTCTGAACACTCTGTCTCACGGGATACCTTTTGTGGATATGAGCTACGTCTTGAAATAAGTTCAGAGGTTATTTCACCCCTACGGTTCTGGCTCCAGATTGCTCTAGTGCTTACGTTTTCTTCATAGTTTCTAATTATAACATATTTATGACCAGTTTATGACCCATTGGACTTTGTGGTTCTAGTTCTTCTTCTTTTCTGATGCTTCCCAGTCCAGTGTATTTGTAAAGAGCAATCATAAACTGGTCTCTTGCCTTAATAAAAAAGCTTCTAATTTTCTAGACTTTCAAAGTACACCTTTTGTGCGTCAGACTAAGCACATGCTCCTGCTCAAGTTATTTGCAGGTAAGGTCTTTTAAAGGCTTTTTCTGTAGCACAAACACTTTCTTACCGTTGCAACACATACCTTTCTCTAAGTATCATATTATTCATCCTATCTCTTCTTGTACTTCCAGCACCTGAGAATCTTTTCCTCACTCTCCCACAGAAGAATGTAGTTACAGTGACATGTACATTTTTCACCTCTGCACTGCACTGCTGTTTTTCATTGCATATATTGCTGAATGGAAGAAAATAATGTACAGTCTCAGCTGGTCACTGACCTCCCCCATGTATCAAGATGCGCTATAAACATATCTGTTGCTCCCTTGCCTGTCGGTGAACCCTGCTCAACAAAGCAATTCATAAATAAGGCTGCAAATACCTTAGAGATTCTCTTTCTAGGTGCCTCAGCAACTGCTGGAATAATTTTTCACTATTTAAGCATAAGTCATACAGCAGACAGAAAAAGAGTCGTTTCATTGGAGATGAACAGGTTGACTAAGTTTCCAGAAAGCATCAGCACTGAATCGAACCACTTGTTGACCGCATCGAGATTTGCCTGTTTGACCAAATCTTTCCATAATAAACAAAACGAAATTTGTCACAGCTACCCCCATATAAATATGAACTTGCCCTGAACAGAACTTTGCCCACCTATCATCTGCTAATCTCTTAAATATTCTAACGATGGTAACCGAAACAAAGACCATGGAAGTATAACATAGACTCTACTCACTGCAGTGAGTACTGAAACAGTATTTCTGTTTTTCAGAGCAGTACATTTTATTTCTCAAGCAGAACGAATATGATTATTATTGCAGTCCATGACATTTGCCGGGGTGTCCAACATGGATGTTTACTAAAATCAAAATAAAGCTTCTCTGTAGTCCAGTTGGTGTTTACTAAGCTCTTCCTTTAAAAAAAGTACTTGGACCTTTTCATGTGTTTGCAAGATGAAAAAGAATGAAGACACTTAGCCAAGCAGGAAGCAAAGAGAAAAGCAATTCAGAAGTCCTCGTATTAAAAAAGAATATGATTTTTGAAAGATTTTTTCCCTTTTTATTAATCCAATAAATTTTCTGTAAACTGAGGTCTCACAGGGTGAAATTTGGAGGGAATTTCAGGGAATTTTTAAGAAGGTGCTGTGTACCTTTATTTGAATATTCTTAAGAAAATATGAAAAAGTAAACAGCTAATCAGTAATGACCATACAGAGCTCACTGCCACAAAATAGCCACTTAGCAGGATTCCCAAGGACATGCACCGTGCTGCAACACACAGCAATGGAAGGATCTACTAGTGTGCACGCACGTTTGCAAGAATGGGTGGTAAAAGTGGAACGTGCTGCCTACAACCTCACAAAAAACCAAAAGATAAGGGCAACGCCGTTCCCTGTCTACCCCACAGCGCGGGGGCGGCAAGGAGAGACCGGGTGTGTGCAGGTGTCAATGCAGGATTAGGGGAGTGCAGGTCCTGCTGTAGGCACCTACAGGGGTATGGCCATCACATCTCCAACAGGAGGGGTGTGAAAATAGCTCTGAGAAGAGGGAATTGTGCTTGTAATCCCCACGTCCCGGGGGTAGTTGTGTGCGTTCAACATTGCGCATCTGCATGGGGGCGTGCGGGCGCGATTACCACTTTGGGGGTTTAGTTACAGGAGGATGTCTCGAAATGCGTAGGCATTCGTTAGCATTTTGCAAGTGTTTAGTGTTGTGGTTTATTTGTTTTATTGCTGGATTGATCCTGACTGTATAGCTCACTGATTGCAGGATAATGATGTGTCGTTAGTGAATCGACATACCTGATTTGATTTAAAGCACATAAATGGAGCAGGGTTTTTTTGGGTTTTTTCCCTGCAACACCTAGGAATGGAGCGCTGGTTTTAAGGCATAGTAATAAGTTACACTCTTGGGCCAAAAGTCAAATCTAAAGGGAATTTTGGAGGGGGACATTTGTAAAAACATAAGATATTTTAAAAAAAATATGATTTATAGTCATTGCACTCATTTTCAAAATAATACTATAGAACAGGATGCTTCCAGACCTTTTCAGCTGAACTGAAACAGGAAGTCTCTCAGAAGTGGCTTTCCCAGGGCATTTCTAGCTCAGTATCACAGAGACAAATCCGAATTTCAAAGGGCGTGAGTATGCTTCTGCACTTCTTGTTCGGTAAAACACCCTGGCCTCCTACCTGGAGAAATTCAGACCAGATTCTGGATCAATACTCCATTTCATGATGTTAAGTTTATCTCCAGTTGAACTTCAGAAGCATATATTGCACAGAGGATAATTAGTAGAGATCGACAAAAAGATAGACACTGATCAACTTAAATATGAACAAAAACTTCTGCCATGTTGCTTTTCTGCACATAAACAAAGCAAATGAGGGTGGCAAGCTGTGAGATACCCACAAAATGGACTACTCAGTAAGTACTAGAATGAAAAGGACAGCCAGAGGTGGTGGTGCTGTCAGAGGAGAGCTGTGGGAAAGAAATAAGCAGAAGTATAAAAATATATATATTGGAGAAAGAGAGAGAGTAAAAGAAGCTGAGAATTCAGAAGTACACCAGAACACCCACTGAGTTTGTTTTGAACTAATCCAATCCATTTTTATTTTTATTTTATTTTATCCTTTTGGTCTGAAAACTAAAACCACTGATTCTTTCCTGCTGGTTTCTATGCCTCTTTTAGCTACTTAAAAAAAAATAAAAATCAAAGAATTACGGCACAGCACCATCTATGGTTGCTAAAACTCCTGAGAACCACAGCATTAGAGGTACCAGGCTGCGCTCAGCAGAAAATGAGCCGTTATTTAAAATATATCAAAGAAGAGCTGAAGCAATAGTAATGGGAGGGGGAGGTCTCCGGTGTGAAACTTGGGTTACAAAACTATTCTCTGATGTTATTGGGGCCACATTCCAGGAAGATGAGATAGAACTTCACAAAAAGTGTAACCAAGTGCAGTTTCTCTTAAAAAAAAAAAAAAGAGGAGGAAAATATTTCGCTGATGCAAGGAAAGAGTGAATGCAATACTAGTATGAGCAGTCTGGTAGCTACAACAGATGATCAGGAGTCAAGATATCATTTCACTGCATCACCTTAAAAAAGATCATCTTCAGCAAGCCTTGCAACCTGTAGCTGTAAGCAGAGATCCTCTACATTTTTGGAGGTCTCAGTGAAACCATTAACTTCTAAGAAGAAAGGCTATTAATATTCAATAAGCTGAAAAATGGTAAGACCAAATCATTAGTTTACTTATCTGAAAAATAAAATGAAAAAGCAACAGTTACTGAAACATGCAGATAATATTCTTGGCCAACTCCTTCCTCTGTGGCACAGTTTTTCTACTTTTTCTTTTTATCCTTAACCTTTTCATTCATGTCTTTGAGAGGATGTATACATGACATGCCTGATATACCTGTCTTAGTAGCTGTTCACTTTAAAAAAAACCTAATTCTGCTCTTACACAAAGAGTTACTTCCTGGTTCACTGAATTACATCTGTTTTGCTTCGGTGTGGATGAAGGGAGTTTTAAACTGCTTCTCAGGATACTACAGAGGCAATAACGAACTCCTGCAATGGGGTCTACGTCAGACAGACAGATGAGATTTCATTCCACAGATCCTGGCAGAGGAGCTTGCCATGGAATCGCAGATGCTTCCTAGATGTGAAAAATGTTATGCTGATGTCTCTTGAACTGGATAAGGAAACGTTTGTCAGTAAAGCTGAGATTTACCTCATCAAGGGCTACGAAGATGATGAGGGGGCTGGAACATCTTTCTTATGAGGAAAGGTTGAGGGACTTGAGTCTTTTTAGTCTGGAGAAGAGAAGACTGAGGGGGGATCTCATCAATGCTTACAAATACTTAAAGGGAGGGTGCCAGGAGGATGGGACCAGTCTTTTTGCAGTGGTGCCCAGTGATAGGACAAGAGGTAGCGAGGTCAAACTTGAACATAGGAAGTTTCATCTGAACATGAGAAGGAACTTCTTGACTTTGAGGGTGGCAGAGCACTGGAAGAGGCTGCCCAGAGAGGTGGTGGAGTCTCCGCCTCTGGAGACATTCCAAACCATCCTGGACACCATCCTGTGCAACTTGCTCTAGGTGTCCCTACTCTGGCCGGGAGGTTGGACTAGATGATCTCCAGAGGTCCCTTCCAACCCTGGTGATTCTGTGATTCTGTGAAGGTTTAGCTTTCTCAAGTTAGGTGTTATTCAGGTCTTGTCTATGGTCAGTAGGAAAACAGAGAGATGCTCATGACTTATAGTCACGCTCGTTATGGTGAATACTTGGGTTAGGACGGTTTTCTAAGTAGCATCTCACTCCACCGAGTACAGAAGGAACCTCAGTTTAGGCTACATACCTAATTTTTCATAGTCTAAATTTCAGTCAAAAGGATTTCACATTTCACCTTATTTTAGGAGGGAATTAATTCATGTTGTAGGTGCTTAACCTCTGAAGGCTAGAACACAGCAAAATGGACTGCCTTGGGTTTCAGACAATCTGTATGAGGAAGGAATCTGCTCATTAGTGACAGGGTAGGAACTCCAGACTAAAACATCTAATGTATTGAAAAGTAACAACATCTCAACATCAACACAGGATTTTAAAAAACTGCACCTGCCCAAGATGTGACAGGGTTTGGGTAAAATGTTTTCTTACACTATTTTGAAAATTTTCCTTTTAGACAATTCACAAACATCCTCAAATAGTAATCATGATCAAATAGCAAACAGTAGCATAGCAAACTAATCTCTCTTTCAATTTTGGGCTATATTAACAATACGCTTCAGCATCATATCTGTTTTCAGCCAGTTGGTTTAAATGTAGCTCATCTGACAGGCAACTAAAGTTTGTCATCCAAGTATCGGTTCAGTTTCAAGAGTGTGCAACCTCTGAGCATGACTGCTGTAGTTCAGCTGTGGGGAAAAATATCTGACTACTTTTGATCAAACTAAAAATGCAGACAAATCCAGGGAAGGTGACAGCCTTGTTCATCAAATGAAGACACACAGTCTTCATTTCAGTTAACGATACCAAGTAATGGCACGCAGAAGATCTTTTCAGTGACATAGAAAGAAGAGAGAGAATACTTCTATTGTTAATTACAACAATTAATTTCTGATGGATAGAACATTTAATGGAACAAAATAATTATAGGAGGATTGCCTAACTTAGTTATTTGATTATTCACAATTTTGAGAGAGAAGCTTTTCTGCTCTGCACGGTGCACAGTCTTGCTCCCATGGATTTCCAAGCTCTGCTAGCAAAGCTGAACAAACTGGAGATTTGGTTCTCCTAAGGTACGTGAGAGACAGGAAAGGTCTCCTGAATCTGGCCTCATAGCTAGCTAAAAAAACCATGGGAGGTACTTTTTGAACTTCCCAACCGCTACAAGATGGGAAATGCCCAATTCCAAAAAACATCCTGCTGTGGTGTGAGGACCAAGGGCTGTAGGAAATGGTCAACGAGTTATAGCTCCAGTCTGAAGGAAGTAATTCAACAGGATTTTTCTGTAGGCGGTCTTCTCAAAAGATGGAATATAGGAGAAAAAAATCAATCGCCTCTCACTAATAAGCATAGTCACCTCAACTAAACAGAGACAAAATCTAGAAAGTGTACTCTAGAAAAGTGATAATCATATGGTGTTTCTTTATCTAACCCTGAAGTTTTTAAGATGCTAAGCTTAAAATTGCTGTTAAAAAAAAAACAAACCCAAACCAAGCAAACAAAACAAAACACCAAAGGAAACCAAGTAGCCAGAGTTTACATCAGAGAACAAAGTGAAATCTTTCTTGGACAAGTGATTATCAAATTACAGACCTGTCAGTACAGTTTCCTGCAAAGGGTCAGCACCTTCTCCCGTTCCTGACAGACAATGAAAGCGTGACAGGCTTGGTCAATATTTCAGTTAACTAAACAGCTGGCTAATAACAGGACTTGTGACAGACAAAGTTTCGTTTCAAGACAATAAAACAAATGTCTTCTCAAAGATATGTTTTAATTTCTATTTTGTCTTGTTTTCCTTTTCTGCTTGTTGAACAGCTTACAGTAATCTGAGTTTTCCTTCTTCAAGCGTGAGATTTGTGTGTTCAAAAAGAAAATTGCCACGAATCCTAGATGTGAAAACAAAAAATCAGCAGAAGGCCATGTAAGTTAAAAGAAGAACATTTTCAGTTGTCTGTCAGTTGTAGAAGGACAACAATGTTGAAAGGGAATGTTAGCACATTAAAGGCATTTTCATGTCACTCTCATGTGATGAGCCCTCTCCTGTTTTCCCATCTGACTCACACCAAGGAAAGCCTGGGGGTTACAGGGCCGGGCAGGCAGATCTCTCTGGCAGAGGAGAAGACAATATCCATCACTGAAGTATTTTCCTTGCATTAGTGCTGTCTGGATTCCAGCTGATGAAACACTATGGAAACTTGAGCAATTTTATAATACTTTTTCGTCTTGCAGTGGCTTTTTTTTTTTTTTTAATCTAGCAGCACCCTACTTTAGAAGCGCAAGCCCTCTCGTTTGGGTTTCCAGGATCTTCTGATGGGAGGGAATTTCAGTTCAGGACAAATGCGATGGAGTCTGACCATGCAACCTTCTCCCTTTGGAAGCAAAATATTTCATTGCAAGGGGAGTGTGTGTTTAAAATGGAAACGTATGCGCGCGTCAACTGTGCACTGTAATAAGAGGAACGCTGAGAACAAAAGCAGCACGGACCTTGATGATACCCTAAGCTCTGCCTTTGCAAACTATTTCCCTTAACTGCTGCCCTTACCAGCATTTGCTCTTCGGTCAGTCACAGCTGGATTTAGAGGACAGCATCAGAGCTCCCGCCTATTCTGCCATGCACAAAGAATTCTGAAAAGGATTATATTGCAGATTTCTCCTTCTGTATAGTCATAACATTTAAAATACCATTAAACCTTTGCTTTTGCTGCTCTGTGGGTTCCCGTACCCTACAGCTTACCACATTTCAGAGTCTGCGGGGGTTCATATTGTAGTCCAAGCTCTGCGTAATGTTGTAATGTTTTTATAAAGCCATTATGTAGAAGAATGTTGCAGGCTTTGTTTCTTATTTTTCTACGGCAGTTTTGTGTGACACTTATTTATATACTTTATTATGTACTGTAGTCCCTAGCGATCATTTTTCATAGTGATCTAACTTGTCTGGTATTCTTTCCCTAAAGGCCCTAAACACAGTGGCTCTACATAATCTCAAGGCTTTAAAGCCGAGCTGTTCTGATGCTGCGTTCCGCAGCTAAAGCTTTCCACTTGAGCTATCCTCTTTGTGTGCAGAGTGTCCGCTGCATCTGAGAGGGCTCGCCCTTTTGTCTAACAAAAGCTGCACTTCTGGAAAGAAGAACCACCCCCCAAAAGACACCTCTTGGCACTGGCATGCGTCGATCTGGCCGAATGCACCAGGTATACGCAGGTGGACGGATGGGCTTCCCTCCACCTCAGCTCCAACCTGCCAGAGATGAGCTACAGCCGTCGCTTTGTCAGAGACTGCTGAACCGGAGTTAAACCGATGTGGCCAAAACCACAGTATTCAAATAGGGATTTGGTCCCATTTGAAATTATTTGTGTCCAAGCTTGCTACACGCAGATGGTGTATTACCTTAACAAGTGCTCCATCATAGAAACTTTCTCTCCAAGGTGTCCAGTATATATTTCTTCTTTTTCCTACCATACATTATGATGCTAAGCACCTCACGACAAACTGATGCTGGGGAGAAGGCAGAGAGCTGAGAGGGAAGGGAAAACTGGCGTTTACGTTTCAGTGGCTTCTGTCTGTGTTTATGTTCCCACCCCCCATGGACTTTACTTAATGCCTCGACAAACCTTTTATCAAGCCAGAAGAACGCCAGCCCCCGCAGGTTATGGTAGGGCTTACGCTGCTTGATTCAGACTCTCATGCTGATTCAAATTACTTTCTATCACACATCAAAGGAACCTCCAAAATTTGGCATGTTCAAGTTACTGCACTATTTCTGGGTGTTGTTTATTACCATTAAACACTCAAAGCCTCCAGGCTCAATTAGCTGTTTCATTTTATATCAGCCTTTAGCATCCATGCATTCATGCATGAATCCATTCCTCCCTCCCGGTAGACTGAAGGCTATTTTCACCAAGGCTCCTTCCGAAGCTTATAGCCCTTCAACAGCCCAACTGAACAGGGCTTTCTATGAGGCAAATCCTTCAGCGGATGCTGAGGTCTTCTGAAAATCGCTACACCGCACATAGGTGAGATGGCAACTCAGTTTCTCCTTGACAGCCAATTTGCCTCAACTGCCATTTATTCTGCTTAACTTTGGCCATAAAAAAATGTAGGCAGCTAATATAACTGAAGTGCTTAAATTCCTCATGAATGCAACGGAGAAAGCAGCATCAGGACTGAGCAATCCATTCCTTTCAAGGGTAGATGTCTGTGGTATGTAGGATGGATTGGTAGATGTCTGTGATATGTAGGATGGATTGCCCGTAGAGGTGCTACATTCTCTGTGTTGGCTGTAGATAATTACCTTTAATGACTAACTTTCATATGCATAAAATTAGATGATGTGATGATAGAATGACCTTGCACATGAATGACTTCCAGTACAGGCAATTTTTAAAGCCTATGAACATTTTGTTATACAAACGCTGAGATACAAACATGAGACGTTAGTAATAACAGTGGTATTTACATACTTCACAATTTTCAGACCACTTGAAAACAGTTGTTGAGTTTTTTGGTTTGGTTTGGCTATTTTGTTGTTTTGGGGTTTGGGTGTTTTTGGTTTCTTTTAATGTTCAGGCTGATTTAAAGCTCATCAGAAGAAGTAAACTGAATCCAATAGCTATACCTCCAGGTCCATGTTACCCATGTATATGCAGATTTTCATAAATTACATTGGAGACAAAGGAGTGTTAAGACCTTGAGTCAGGCAGAGCTCTGAGAAGGATCTGCTACATGTTTTCCTTAAAATGAGCATTCAGAAAACGCCACAAAGACTTTGGTATTCTGAAGTAATTTTTTTTTCATTTGGAAACCTAGTAGAACAATGAAGTTTAGAAACAGAGAAATTTAAACAGTCCATAAAAAGGAAAGGGTTTGGATACAAGTCTCCTCCCTCCTCACTGTGCTCTCTTCTCCCTGTCCCCTCCTTATAATCAAACAATATCTGGCTTTGTGGCACGTAATATCCTCCAATAAACTCCACACAATCCCCTCAAGGCCAGAGGTCCATAAATGCTCCTTTCTCTCTGTAGGAGAGAAGAAGATGGGAACCCCATCTCACATTAAATTTATGGAGCATTTGCTGATCCTCAACCGGCTCCTAAAGCCTGACCCGCCCCAGCTCACTTGGTGTTTCATCTCTCCTAGAGCACACAGCTAGCCCTAAGGGAAAAAAAGACATCCATTAAAAACCCTTTAATGAATATTATTGACCTTTGGAATACCTTTCCCTAATCTCACCTGGTAATTGACATAATTCAGAATTTTTTGAGCATTTGCTGGATTTTTGAAGGAAGCAAATGCTGCTTTCTTATCTTCTGCTGTCAATAACTATATAATTCAAAGAAAAATAACAGCAATATAAAATATATGTATAACAGTTAAAAGAGGATCATAGTGTGAGTACCTGGAAACCCTGTCTTGCCTGTCTGAAATGCAGATTCAGAGACTCCAGGGAATCCAACCAATATGGAATTCCAGCAGAATTTAGGAGGAAATTTAGTATTTGTCCCAGACTTAGCTGAGCTACAAATAAACTTCACGGAAAGGAAAGAATAAGCAAATGAAAAGGGGAAAATATCAAGTGACCACAAATACCAGTACTTTTCTGTCCTTTAAGTAGTTGGGTTAAGTTTCCTTTGAATGATTTCCACACCAAGAAACTTGTGAAGCCCCTGTCTGCTGCTGGATCACAAACCGACAGTAGTGTCAAAGACTTTTGTTGGGTTTGTTAGCCTCTGTTTCCTGGCCCCCATTGCAAAGACACATTTTTGGCTTTGTGATGAATTGGGATGATGTGAACTGCCTGACATCTGATCTAAGGCACAGCATGTGATGAATGCACGGGTATCAAATAGTCTATGACAGATGTGAAGCATCTGACAGGGAGAAAAAGATGTTCCATAAAGGAAGTTTCTGCATTATGTCTCTTTTTATGTTTTCATATCCCATCTTCAGAATCTCATGTTTCTCATCGGGTCTTTGGAGCCATATTCAGGTACTAGCAAACGGCAGGAAGGAAGAATCTCGGTGATGAAGCGAATCTGATCTGAATACAGAATCGGTGTTAGCAGGCAGAAGTGAGGGCTTTGTATGCTCAGTATCAAAGTAGAAGAATGAGTTTCATGAATGCAGAAAGCCAAGTAAACTCTCATGGAGAAAGAATCACCTGAAAAATTTCTAATAGAAAATTACAAGAGAGACTTTACAAGAGAGCGGGTCTGCAACGGCAGAGAACCATTAACACTGCTGTTCATATTTAGCAACTTAAGCACTGCTTAAATCACTGAAAGACTGTAAACATTCGTGAGGTTTATTCTCAGAGGTTTAGCTTCAGATTTTTCTAAGAGTTCATAAAATATGCACCTATTTACTCTCAGAAATAATACAACAGAATGAATATTAAGTATTAATATAATTGTTCTTATTTGAGAAGAAAAAATGCTTCACCATTTTTGGTCTTTTAAAGATAAAGTTTTTCTGTATTTACTTCAAGTACGATGTAATCACATAACTTCAGCACCTGCTGTCCAGAGCCCCTGATGTTAGGTGAGACACAGACAAAAGACTTGGTAAATACCTTAGCTTTTCTGTGCTTCTGTTTTTCCCAACATATAAAATGGAGCAACAGCAATTTCTTATCTTCCTAGTAGGATGTTGTGAGTAATAACTAACAAATGCCTGCAAGCTTCTAAGAACTTTAATCCTATTTACTGGAGAGGTCAAACTCTTGTGCTTCCAAAAGGAAACAAAGATTTTATAATGTGAAAAACCAGAGGTTTGTTCCAGTGCATGCACTAGTCCCGAGAGAGCTGGATATCCTTCCAAGCTCATGGCAAAGAGCTGTAATGTGTGGTAGATAACTTACTACATCTTTATGTGAATTAAGATCATGTAGTTTTGATTTCCAAACCATTTGTTATTCAAACTCATGCTTTATTACAAGGCTATGCATGTCTTTATGTCTTCAAAACAATTTAAGTGAGCTTAGATCTAAAGGTGCTTCTGCTCTCAGTGATGTCTACTTTATTCCCTGAAGAAAGACTCTCTGGTCTGTCAAACCGTCTTAGACGACAGATAGAATGAACGCAGAAGTGTTACATACATATATATACACACACATATATATACACACGCACATATCTATATATACGTGTATATATATGAAAAGAGCCATGCCGTCATGTTCAAGTGCTGTTATTTAGACTGTAGGTATGCCTGGGTTCATCTTGGATGTTCTGAAGACCTTGGTTTGAAGTTTAATATGGTGATGTTATTCACATGCAGCCCTCATTCATGCACAGGATAACTTTACTCATGGTGCTAACCAGTTTTAACTTTCTTAGATTAGGAATTTAAAAAAGGTCGCAGAGGTTCATGTGAGAGTGTATTGTTTATTAGCTCTGGGACAGAGACCAATCGTCTTGCATAACCCCTTCTAATGACAAAATAACAAAAGGAAGGTTTGGAGGTAGGAAGTACAAACAGCTTGCCACCTGACAGTAACACACTTAGTAGTGATGGTGGCTGTCAATCGAGAGACTTTAGATGAAGACTGTCCCAAGTCCTGCAACCTTTGCCCGTACGTTCAAACTCAAGAAAATCCCTCCAAGTTAAAGTCAATAATGAGCTCGCGCTACATAGGAGCTATACTCAACGCAACAATTAGATTACACAACTCTTGCTTACAAAAGCACTATTTAATCTGAGCTGTCTGAAAACACACTGGTAAGACGGTAGACTGTATTATTTCCTAGGGATTTAGAGCAGTTGTTGCATACTGTCATCTCATCGCTTTGGGTTGTTTTAAGTTGCGTACAGCCCATTGGAAATGAAGGGTAAAAACCCAGCCTGAAAGCAGTATATTCTTTCACATTGTTGTCATATTACATTGTGTCATTTCATTTGATATTAAGACTTGTCACATCATATTATGCTGTAGGTCATGTAAATGGTAATATGAGGGGACACACCAGATACAGATAGCAGGAGCCCAATCGGAATTCATTTACATATCCTCATCGGCTTCATTAGCTGGTTGGTATCTCAACATGATCACAGTAGTTTTCAGACAAATAGAAATATTTTGTCTAAGTACATGTACTCCAAGTAGGAGTACTGGGAAGTTCATGCGCAAAGGGACATTTAGGCTACATATAGTGAAAAGATGCTAGGTTTAGGTAAGTATATATAAACATATTAGGCACACACACACATTTACACATAAAATGTTGAATCTTATGCTGTGAGGGAATAATACTAGCCCTAAGATAGCTCTTCATGTTCAATAACTCAAAGGGCTTTTAGTTTAGGAAACAATTTTCTAGTAAAGAGTCTCATCAGTGGAGTCCTATCAAAGTAGATGGAAAAGACATTTATGAAAAGAGTAGCTAAGTACATTGAGATTTTTCAGAGCCATCTGACGTATTTTAAATTCCATTCTCAGGCTAGATAACACATCTGTTGGGTTTTAGCCTTTATTTACTTTTGGGTTTTTTTGGTTGTTTTTTGTTGTTGTTGTTTTTTTTGTTTTGTTTTGTTTTTGGTTTTTTGTTTTTGTTTTTTTTTTTCCTTTAGAGGATAGTACTCTTAATAAACATTAAACCTCCCTGTGCCTACCCCAGGACTGGTATTTCTGATACAGACACCAGAATTTCTTAAATGCGTCGGTTCCCTCCTATGACTTAAATGCTGCAGACAATCTTATGTCCAGTGAGTTTAAATCCATTCTCAACTCTGAGTTGACAATCAAGATCAAGAAGATTCATGACACACTTAAGCATGTGTTTAACTTCCAAAGAAAATAGGAGGCTTGAGCTACTTTTTTAAAATAAAACTTCAAATAACTTGTAGCTTTAGACATGAGTCATCAGTAGAAATCACAGAATCAGAGAATCACAGGCGTTGGAAGGGACCTCTGGAGATCATCTAGTCCACCCCCCCTGCCACAGCAGGGTCACCTACAGCAGATCGCCCAGGATGGCATCCAGGCGGGTTTGGAATGTCTCCAGAGTCGGAGACTCCACCACCTCTCTGGGCAGCCTCTTCCAGTGCTCTGCCACCCTCAAAGGAAAGAAGTTCCTCCTCATGTTTACATGGAACTTCCTATGGTCAAGTTTGTGCCCATTACCTCTTGTCCTATCACTGGGCACCACTGCAAAAAGGCTGGTGCCATCGTCCAGGCACCCTTCCTTTAATTATTGATGAGATTCCCCCTCAGTCTTCTCTTCTCCAAACTAAAATGACCCAAGTCTAGTATCATAAAAAAAAGAAGGGTCTAATATATCTGGCTAATATTTAAAATAAATTGTATTGCATATAATACAGCCAGTCTCAGAAAGAAAAGCATTAAAGGGGCTTGCATATCTGCTTACATTTCTGGTTTCCAAAAGGATAGGAATTTAGTGACTCTAGGATGTGTCACCCTTACCGTGCGTGTTGAGCCATGCTGAATTGTGAGTGCTACAGAGTGACTCTGCAATGTCTGTACAGTGAATATAATATTTCCAGGACCACCTGTGCCACTCTACATGTAATATAATGTCACCATTTCCCTTAAGAGATTTCTGAAGCAAACAATATCCAGCAGCAAAGAACAATTGCCAAACAGATCTTTTGAAAAAATTGATGAAAAGACAAAGGAGACATTAAGGATACAGAAAGCGGCTGTAGAAGATTCAAACAAATGAAAAACTTGTGAGATAAGGGCTTATTTATGCTAGGTTTTTAGCTACAGCTGACATACTAGGATAGGGTTAAACAGTCAGATTTAGGGTTTTTTAAGCACCAAGCCTGTAGATCTTCTTCCTACCAAAGTAAAAATGTTTGATGTTTAGCCAAATTACAGTTTCAAATTTTGTGTTAGATGATAGAACAATGCATACAACTTTATACACATAATGCATCTGGCACTGTAGAGCCATAATCTTGGTTCAGTTCTGTAATTTACCATTAAATAAACAATAATAGTAATCGGAGAATACTGTAGTAGTTATCAAAACACTGTGTTTCTCTAATTTTAAATGTAATTTTAAGGCTAGTTTAAGTGTGGGTCTCTTGGAAGATTAGTTCAGATACGTAAGATCTTTGGCTGTCAAATTCAGCAGTTAATCATTCCCATATTTATTTATTTCTTCAAATCTGTCCTACCATAACATAGATAAAGCCATTTTTTTGTTGTATAAAAATAGAAATCCTCTGAAAACGAGCTTCTGTCTGAAACATTGTTTAGCTACTGCATAACTTGATATTATGACTTAAACTTGAGTCGCTGTGGAAATTTAAGCATGTCGTGAGCTTAATTTGTCCTGGCTACCACCTCTGTAACCTGAAAAGTGTTAATAATGTTAGGCTTTCAGTGCAGCTCTTTTCAATACCTGCTAGTCCTGAGTAGCTTCTTTACTCTCATGTGGAGTGGCAGTGATAAAGTACCCTAGCATGATAAAATTGTGTCCTTCCTAACTTCCTCCTTGACTGATCGAGATTCTGGCTCTAGGGCTTTGCATTCATAGAATCATAGAATTGTTTTGGTTGGAAGAGACCTTTAAGATCATGCAGTCCAACCATCAACCTAGCACTGCCAAGTCCACCACTAAACCATGTCCCTCAGCACCACACCTACCTGTCTTTTAAGTACCTCCAGGGTTGGCGACTCAACCACTTCCCTGGGAAGCCTGTTCCAATGCTTGATAACCCTTTCAGTGAATACATTTTTCATGATTGCCAAGGTCCAGTTTGAGCAAGAATGAAGCAGACTTCCCACCCAACTTCAGGTGGCCACAATGGCATCTGAAATTGAAGCTTTTGGAATGAATTCCTTCTGTCTCAGAAAAGTAGCAAACACAAGTCACCAGCCTCCTTGGATGACCTTTTTCACCCCTAGATTATGGTACAAAAAGAAACTATATTTCTGAATAAAAGCAAGGCGTTGCTTATTCTAGACTTCAAGGTATTTCCATTTGGTTCAGCCACCTCCTCAGTGGGTTTTGGTGCCTGTCTGCCTCAACTCTGTATTGCAAGTCTACAGCGTAGGAGAGAGAAGGTGATCAGCGTAGGAGTGAGCTGGGTTGTGCCTCATGTAGTGGTTGCTTATAGAGTTTGGTGTCTGATGTAAGGAAGGATTTCCTCTCTTTCTTTTTTTCTTTACATTCTTTTTATTCTTTTTAGGTGTGTAAATGTGTCCTCAGGTCCCATTTTGGTGACAAGTTTTGATTTCCATAGGATTCCAACAGAAATTAAAAGGTTTTCCTACCCTGTTGGAAGCTCTAGTTTTGCGAAACACTCAGACACTAAAATTTCAGCACAAGATTGGTTCCACTGACGTGGGTGCTTACGTACATTTCTGCATCAGGTCTGAGGTGGATCAGGTGCTACAGCAAAACAAAAACACCCACACCACCCCCAAAGCTGTACTGAGGTGCCCAAAACAGGATTGTTTTCCTTGTTGCTTCAACTGTTGGCAAAATGATTGACAAAAGGGTTTGTCATCTTTCTTGAGCAAGTTTATCAGTGACTAACAGTCCCCTTGGTAATCACTGAAATACTGCACCAAAACAATTTGGCTGCTAATTTGTCAGATCTGAGTATTCTTCTGAGTCATAAGGCAAATTCATTTTATTTGAACATCAATTAATAAAACAAGGAGGAGGGAAGAGAGATTTAAGCTTGATAAAATACCTCATTAGTCTATTTATGTAACTGTAAATAGACATTTTTCTCCTATTGTTTAAATTTCTTTGTTATATTGCGAGGCTTCTTTAATAAGAGAGTTTATATTAAAAAAAAAGTCACCAAACACAACAACTTTTGCTGTGGAAAAGTTTTCTTTCTCTCTTTCTTCATAAGCTGTTCCTGTGGAGTGTATGAGTTAGGCCAGAAACTCTTAGGGCTCTTGGGTACCATATCTGGCTACCTCGTTGAGGGGCTAGTGATGGAGATCTCTGTTCAGGAAAGCCAGCAGGAGCTGAAGGCACCCTACACACTATAAACGATGCTAATATGCAGCTTATGAATGCTTCAATAAGCAGATGTATTGCTTAGCACTCTCGGTGTGGATATATAGAGCCAAACCCTCAAAAAGACCTCGCCACGCTGAGCTCTGCTCTTTCTCAGCCGCAGCAGCTCTACACCGCGTCCCACCGGTTCTCTCTCATCATATATCCCAAGTGCACGTCTACGTGTGATGTTTGTAAATAAAAAATGACCCAAGAGGCTCCTAACTCGCCCTGTAAATACGGACTATCCAATCTGGGCACATAACTCCCGGTTCTTCAGCTCTAGTAATGGGGTTGCCCGTTAAAGGACCGGAGGAGAAGCGGATCCTGCAATAACAGAGGGAGCTGTTGTCTGCGCTACCTATCTTAGACCCAATTAACTGCGTGGCAAGCGCACCTTGCTTTGTCAGACGTGTCTCTTCCTACTGCCCGAGAGCTCTCAGAGATAATTGATTCTGGCACTTCTATTACAACCCAGAAACACAAGGGCATATTTTTTACAGCCGCTCAGGCAGTAGTTTGAGGAGGACGGTTTTCCTGCAGGATATTGCTTACACTACCTATTTGTGCCTTCACTGAGACTGTGTGAGGACTTGGCACTCTCATACCATGCTGAAGAGCGTAACATAAAAGTGATAGATTTAGAATGCCTTTTGTTGCAATTTTTTTATTTCTTACATGTCTGTCTGAGCTCTGTGTTCAGTCAATGAGACAGCCTTTAAATTAAAAAAATTCCTAATACTCCAGCATCTAGAAAAAAAATATCTGTTATTTATCTGATATCTTCTTGCTGCTCTTTTCTTCTTTCTGCGTTTTTTGGCTTGTAACTGAAAATGGAATAGAACTTTTTCTCCAGTTACAAAAAGTTATAGATTTCACAGAGAAATAAATACAATTACATATGTGCATTTGTGAGTGGTTTCATCACAGAATACTTGTGGCATGCAGAGATAAAAAATGTACACACAAAAACTATAAATTCAGTATTATCATTCCTGGTTGCCATGTCCAACTGTGTGCTTGTACACAGAGAAAAGATTGTGCTGTGAGAATTCAAGAAAAGGGCAAGAATTGGAAGAAATATACCTTCAATGATTATGTAGAGGTAAGTATGCCAGCGTGTGTTTAATTTTCCTTCCAGTTCCTTAAGACACAGAACTTAGAAATATAAGTTTTATCAGTGGATTTTCCATGAAGTAGCGGAAAGAAGAAATAACAGCATTATATTTGAGCAATGCAACCTAAATCCAAAATTAGTTTTCAAAGTTGATAGGTCAAATGTTCACAAAAAGTCTATTAAATTACGACTGAAAATCTACACACAGACAATGAACCGCATATGTGTCCACAAAAACTCACTTATACTCAGTTTCTCCTATTAACTGTAGGCATGAGACTGTTTGCTCATAAATAATTGAATCTGGGTCAAATTTACTGCAGGAGGAATGTGACCATGCTGATAGATTTAGTCCTTGCTGAGAGCTGCTGCCTTGTGCTTCCATCTGAGCTTAGCACGGACTGCTTATTTGATACTTCACTTTGGAGGGGATTAGTTCAAACTCTTGCAACTCAGATTTATCTGGGGGCAGAGGACTGGGTAGATTTTGGCTAGTGGAAATGACTACTGATTTCTCCTTTCTAGCTGCCCAAACAGGTCTGAGCGACAATTAATTTTTGAAAACACATCTGGATGAAGCAAGCTCTTTTGGTGCTTCAAGAGCGGAAAAATCACAAGCTACGAGAAAATATTGGTCCATATCAGAAAGATGGGCTAAAGTGTGCTTTCGTGTGCTGCCAGAGGTCTTGCAGTGGAGTTCTTTGAGTTGTGGGATGAGTAAGATCAGAGGCACATGGACTATACTATAAAGCATTTGAGTTGGTGCTTTGCTATGACTTGGGCTAACTGTACGAACCCCGCTGTTCCCCTGCTATCTTGGCCTCACAGACTGTTTTGTCTCTACCTGTTTTCTCTCAGAGGGTATGGCAGAAGAAGATGCTTACAGTAGCATCAGTATTGCCAGGAGATGGGGCCGTGAAGGGAGCTGTGCATGGGGAGCACGGGCAGAAACACAATGCTGCAAGAAGCTTCCTCATCTCATTTTTTTCGTCGCTCCCATCATCCCTGAACTCCGACACCCACACGCAAGCCTGCTGTGCAGGGATCAAAGGAAGAAAATCTCTGCTAACAGTGAGACATGAGAAAATTACACATGCATAGCCACGTAATCATTTTGTAGTTTTTTTTTTTTTTTTTTTAAATATTGAGGGCATTTATATCTGTGGATAATTAGAGATGTTTATGACATGCATTAACAGTAACTATCCACAACGCCTTTTTGGAAACATGTGACTTCATGTTAATGGCTTGAGTTTGCTAACAATTTACAGGCAGACACTTACCACTCTAATACACCACTTACTCATTTGTTCTTCATATTTTTAATTTTATGTATCTCCCTGCCTGAGCTCCAGAAATTACTTACTCCATCACCCACGCTGCTTCTCCTACTTAGAGATGTAAATGGGTCCCAATTGTACACGATATTTAGCATATGCTTAAATTTAAGCATATGAATACTCCCACTGAGGTAAATGGGACTGCATACTTAGAGTTAGGCTCACACTTAAATTGCTCATTCAGAGCTAAAAAAAAGTCACGGACTTGGCTTCCTGATTCCTGCACAGCCCAACGTTAGCCCAGGACTTTGTTGTGTTTTGTGACTTACTGGCATGTGTTTTTGTAAACCCTCTGTTAAACAGTCACAGAATCACAGAACCACACAGAATCACAGGGGTTGGAAGGGACCTCTGGAGATCATCTAGTCCAACCCCCCTGCCAGAGCAGGGTCACCTATAGCAGGTTGCACAGGATGACGTCAAGGAGGGTTTGGAATGTCTCTAGAGTCAGAGACTCCACCACTTCTCTGGGCAGCCTCTTCCAGCACTTTTCCACCCTCAAAGTCAAGAAGTACCTCCTCATGTTCAGATGGAACTTCCTATGGTCAAGTTTGTGCCCGTTACCTCTTGTCCTATCACTGGGCACCACTGCAAAAAGACTGGTCCCATCCTCCCGGCACCCTCCCTTTAAGTATTTATAGTCTTCTCCAGACTCCAGACTTCGCCAGTTGTCCTACTAGGATCTCTCTCTCCTCTTTCTTTTCTGAGGTGTCCAATACCTCATTCGCCTGCTTGCAAACATTTTCCCTAACACAGCTCCGAGCGAAGAATCATTCCCGGAGAGCACAGACCGGCACTCAGCTGCAGGAGCACAGCATTAGCTGTCAATACAGGCATTATCCTCAGTGTGCCATGCACCTTGTGGTATGGTGGCTACACGGTGAAGTGCAAACTATCAAAATTGTGCTTTTCTCCGCTTTTCACACTTTTTTTCCAACCAGTGGTTGCTTTGGATGGTGTCTTTAAGAACAGTGAGGTCAACAACGCAGTCTGTGCATATCTTAAGCATTCTGCACACAAACACACAGGAAGCCTTGAAAAATGCAATCAGACAACACAATCCTTATTTCAGGAAACTCGACCCCAAACTGCTTTCTAATTCCTCAGAGACTTATCCTTTAGGAAACCTGACTCTGTTCAGAGACCTAGAGAGAAAGAGCTCTCCTGTTACTCTTAATGTTTGTTCTCTGAGGATCAAAGTGGTTATCTAAGTCTTGTACAGCCCTCGTAATACAGAAAGATTTCTAAAAAAAAACCCTGGCCATTTATTCATGACTTAAAATCCAAAATATAATCTGAACATTTGAAAAACTATTTGTCTAACTGCTCTATTTTTTCCTTTTGTACTTTTGAGTTCTACTTTCTTCACACTTTTTGGAGTAGGAAATTCTCTTTTATTGTGTTTTTATATAGAAGAGATAGTAGGAACTTTCTTTCAAATAGGAGCTCTCTCTTCTACATACTATCATAATACGTGAGACTTTTAAACACAAACTAAAAACAATTACAGCTGCACATGCTTTTCATTTTTTTACAGCTTTTCACATGTGCATCTAGAGTGCTATGCAGGAATAATTCTTACTACAATATTCACAAAATGATGTTACTTAGTGTACCTGTATGTTAAAAATGTCTTTCATAAAAACAAAAGATTCAACATCTCTAAGGAAAAAACCTATGAATTTCATGATGTCCTGATCTATTAAAAATAAATCTTCACTGGAAAAAAGAAGACAGCTTGGAGGTAATGTTAGCAGATAAGGAGGAAGGATTATCAGGTAATATATTCATGTCTGAAAGCATCAGTTCTTGTTTTACTTCTGCAGATAATTTTTGATGTGAAGTACTCTTTTAGCCATTTTATGTTTTCTTTTGAATTGTTTTCCAAAGACTATTAACAAAGTAAAGAAAACAGCATTTTTCAAACTACTCTGTGTGCTGAGTAAAAATGGAAACCAAGCAGAAAAAGGAACACTTTTTGCTCAATGGGAAACTCTACTGTTAAGGCAGATTTTCAGAAGGAAAAACTTATGTAGAATAATAGTCCCCAATCCCTACTAACTACACTGAGACCCCACAGCTCAAAGATATCCAGGCAGGCAGAGAAACAGGACAAATGGAGGAAACAAAATGTGACTGAAGAAAACCTCATTTTTACAACTGGTAGTCGTAGAATGGTTTAACCTTAAAACATGTATGCATTTCTTGAAGCTCTGTGGAAGCTGGGTGTGTCAAGCGTATTTGAGGTTGAAATTTTTGAAAGTCAAATCACTTACTGTCATCACATTTTAGTCTAAAAATCAATCTCTCCTCCACTTAATCAATTGACCACGTTTCATTTTAAATATGTGCAGATGGACACAGTTCAAAGTCACAGTAAGACAAATTGTGTAATAATAATATGTTCAATATCTGGATAAATGCCTATCTGATGTATGAAAACATCACCTAGTGTGTTGTCTGCAGGTTCAAATTTCAGCAGATAGGCTTAAATGTAAGAGTCAATAATATTGCTTTTTTTACTTACATGTATACAAAATGATCGTTCATTACAACAACAGAGAATATGTGTTATTCTTTTACCACTCTACTGAGCTGGTGAAGAATTCAGGGTCTGTATTTATTGTTTGAGATAGCCATTTCTTTACAGCAAATGGATTCTGGGAAAATACCTCCTTAGGATTTAACTGCTGGCTACAGGTTACTTTGAGAAACAAGATGATGTATCTTTTTGAGTGCTTCATCTTCCATAAACAACCTTCAGATCTGTAGATAAAAACTATTATCTTTGTGCATTTGATTTACAGAGCTATTAGAAGTGGTTCTGTATTTAGCAGCAGATCCTCTTGCAGCACAAGGACCTGCTTCACCTGCCTGACATCGATCAGAGGGAGCCAACAATGACCATAATGCCGGTGTAGTGACTCGGAGGATGGTGGTGTGGTCAAACTCTGGGAAGACAACGACTTCATGATCTCCACTCTTTCATTCTCCCGCTCCTGTCGATGAAACTCATCTTTTAGTGAAGTATATTCCCTTTTTACATAATAGGTGATAAAAAAGGAGATGAACTACAGTGGAATGATGATTAGCAGCTTGCAGCCCATTCACACAGCACACGATTCCTATTCTTCCCCCTTAGAAAAGGAATTTGTGGCGTCTGATTTATCTGCGGGTTGAGGCTTGCAGCTGCGACAAACTCAGTCCACCCACTGAAATCAGTATGAACGTAACATATCAGGTTTGAAAGAACGAAACTTATAAATTGGCTTTCATGGTTTATTTGATTGGGTGGGTTCTCCTCACACAGAATTGACCATAGCTTTAAAATAAATAAATAGGTAGGGCAAACACGCCCCATTGTAGCCATTAAAATAAATGGTTTAACTCTCCTTACTCACTGGTAAAAACTCTAATCAATTAATGGATTCTTATTCTAATTCTGTGTGCCACTAAACTCCTTGGCAGTAGATCCATTGGCCCAGCTGAAAGCCACGTTGAACAGCTCAGTCGTGATCAGAAGCAACTGAACCCTAACATTCATGGCATAGGCAATCAAATAAATTCCACAAGTGAGAGATCAATACCCAAAATATTTGTCTACTCAACTCCAGCAATGACTGAATACAGACTAAAACTTTGGAGAGTAGTGTATTTCAAAAATCAGAGACTAAAAACTATCGGAAAATGTCAGAATAATTTGTGCGAGAGAAGAAAAGATTTTGGGTGTGAAAAAGTGTGGGTTTCCAATGCATTGATTCTGGGTTTTTTCTGTCTTCACATTTCTGTCTGCACTGCATGTAGAATGAGCGGTAAAATATTTACCAAAAATGAATGTTAAAATTGTACGTAGAAGCATAGTGATAAAAACTCATGTAAATGTATTTGTGGTTGAATAGATTGTCCCTTTTTCTGCCAACCACGAAAGCAAAACCCTGTGACTGATTTAATAATTCTCTGTTAGGCATTTAGCTGGAGTTTAACACAGTGAACACAGGATATTTGAGGCTTGCCTTTGCATATAGAGAGGAAAAAACCCCTAAGTATATGTGAAAAAATATATGAGTAAACTCGTCTATTGGAGGATACCGTTATATGAATGGAAAGAGAAGATAAATTTGGCAGATAAAATATTTATTGAGATTTATTAAAAAAGTTTATTTGCAGTCTGGCCAAAGGAGATCATAACTGAACTGTGTAGAGCTAAAACATAATGAAATGGCTTTTGTTAGATATCCAAAACTTATACAAACTTATTTAATATTTTATAGTCCCAGTATGACATTTCATGAGATCAGACTGACTGCCTTTGACAATATTGAGCATACTGCAAGAACAAACATAGAGCAAACAAAAAATGCACTGAAGAAACCAGAAATGGTTCTGGAAGTGAAAATAGTGTATCTTTCCTATTAATTGATTTCATTTGAGCACATATAAAAGAAGACAAATATCTAAATGAAGATGTCAACCAAAGTTAATCATGTTTCAAAGGACGATGGCACCTGGTCTTAGCACAGATTGAAATAAGTTTGCATATCATCTAAATCAGTTGATTCCTTGGTAATAGGAGTAAACCACACCAAAAATAATAATAAGAATTCCCTACTCTATTCTAACAGAACTTCATAACATGTCTTTCAAAAAGAAATAATAACTAATTTTTCAATAACATGAAACTACGTAACTCTAGGAAGAGTTTCTTGTATTATCCTCCTGGTTAGACATTATGAATAATTTCCCAGTGCATACTGATGAACTATGATTCAGGGATGATCAAAACTCAACGGCTTCTGTGGAATCATGGATTTTTGAGAAGGTTTAAAAAATAATTTTTTATGTACATATGTATAAAAAAGATTCTGATGAGAAAATAACAGAAACCACTATGTGTGGCTTCTGCTTTAAGAAAGAAGAACATTAGTATTCTACTAATAGATAAAATGTCACCGGAAAGTTCACCTTTCTTCATAATACTGTAATTAGTATTTCATATACTATAATTTTACTCTTGATGAGATAAGCACTTTCTGAGGAAATTTCAATATCTATATTGCTAGTGCTGGCAAAAAAGCAATTTAAAATGACAAATTTTAATACCTAATGGCGGTCCGAACCTTTTGATATAGTGGCATGAATATCAAATATTTTAGGTACCTTCAAGGTTTTAGTGACTTTATAGCGCTGCAAACAGGCCATGCTCAGTCCTTCCTAATTTTCCTCTATTTTCCCTATTTCTTTTTGTCTAAGTCATCCTTCCACATGGCTCAGCTTTGAAGAAAAACCCTATTTTCTCTGCCCTTCTCTGAAAGACTGAGTGTCGGTTTTGTTCTGATCTAAAGAAATCTGAGACCGTCACTCAGAGATCCCTTTCATCAGCAGGTGTCAACTGAGCAGAAATGAATTGCTACAGAAAACCTTCAAAAATTCAGGGTGCATATTTGTATAAAAAGTTGCAGCTGAAGACAATATGACATATTTCCTCTTATCTTGTTGACGTGCAGGGACTGATGTCTGTAATTCCCAGACATGCTAATTCTGTTCCTAAATACCAGCTCATAATGACTGAACCATACCTCAAAGCATTTTTAAAGGACTTGGTTTACTTTGGTGCTTTGCAAGGCCTAATTATGTTGCCATAAATATAAAATAAAAAAAAAAAAAAAAAAAAAAAAAAAAAAAAAAAAAAAAAAAGAAAAGAAAACAAAAAAGAGAGAGGGACAAAGAACTATTAAAATATATTTTTTCAAAACATATCGGTGATCAGAAAAGAATTATTACTTCAGTTTTGAAAAACTCCCTCAAGGCAGCCAGAAGCCATGCAAACTTCATGGGACTGAGTTCTGTTATGGATCAACCCAAACTCACCAAAAGGGAAACAAAAGCTATGCAAATATTTCAAGTAAATCTGAGCCTATATTTTAGTTTATGCTGAGACAAGCTTCTGGGTTTTACATCCAAACTAGGTGGAGCTGGATGCTTTTTGACTGAGAATCTTACGAAGATCATCACTGGTTCAAAGCCAAAACCCAAAGTTAACAGGTGTTCACCAACACAACTCAAAAGCGAAATACATTCTGGCCTTGTCACAATGAAGATAAATTCCTGAATTTTACAGTGCTGGAGCGGTAAATCTCAGATCTTTGCTCTTCTGAAACACAAAACACAAGACAGAACCAGAACTGGCATTCTCCTGCTGGCTAGGCCTATCATCAGCTGTATTTTTCAATGGAAAATGTGGTCTTTGACTCCTGATTCTCTCCAGCAACAGCTTCCACCCTCAGCGAGGGGCGCTGGGTGACAAAGGGCTTCTGTAAGGGGGAGCAATGGGGACAACTGTGCCATGTTTTGCTCTGAAAATAGGTCTCTGCTCCCACCGCTGCAGAACAAGAGCATTAATTTTCCACGTGAGCCTTTGCAGGGGTACAGGTGGCCAGCAGTGGGGAGCGAGGGGACAACGCCTTAGGGACAGGGAGTGATAATCCACCAAACTGGGCAAAAGATGACTAAGAGGGGTGTTACAGTGCTGACAGATCCCAAAAGCTTTGTGCCAAAAAATCTTGTTGCTGATGTAGCCAAGAGGAAGTTCTTCACTTGGCTTCAGTGAAACCAACACGTGCTATTTTGCTCAGTTCACCCAAAATATGTTATAGCAAAGATAATATGGAGATGCAATGCTTCCTGCCACGACTTGTAAAACTTAGGTAATAATGTTATGTGAAACTTGAACAAGTTTAGTAACAATTTGAGCTGACCTAAACTTCCTAAAAGTCTCCTTTTTTTAAATAGAAATTACATATGAGAAGTCAATGAAATTGATATCAAGGACTATCAAAAATGCTTCTCTACAGATATGGCTAATTTTAAAAGTCAGCAATGTAACAGGTAAAAAACAAAATGAAGACACATATTCTTTTTACATATCAAAACCCCCTGGAACTGTGTGTCCTTGCAACTGCTTAGGAAACAGCTTCAAGCCTAGAGCAGGAAATTAGTCATCACACTTGGCTAAAACTGGCCCACATGTTTTGCCAAAAATGTTATTGAAAAAATTAGGTTTAGAGATATTTAAATTCTTTATGAATTCATGGAATACTTTATGAATAGTTACAGATGATAAAAGGGTAGATATTTCACAAATATTTATTTTATTTTGGAATTTAAAACAACCCCACAAGTTATATTTATTTTAAAAGAAATCAAACAGACTTTTAAAAAAGGTCCAAAATAGCCTCAAAACCCACAATACATAAGGTCAATCACCTATGAAATTCCTTAGTTTTTCTTCATTCAGCAAAACAACCAATTGCTTCCCAAACCTCAGTGATGAACATTGTAACAGGATTCCCCAAAACAATTTCTTAACAAATGAAAAAGGAAAAAAAACACGTTTCTGACATGTCTTTACTCAAAGTTCCTATATGACCAACTGTATCACTGCCATCCACAGAAAAGAGTTCTGTTATTAAGACAAGTTAACTTGTGTCTATTAAAACTCTAGTGTAGACAAAGCATTTATATTCCCCTTAGGAAAGCCAGAATTTTTCCAGAGGTCAGAAAATGTTAATGTGTCCAAATAAAAATGTTCTGTAGGAATGTGTCTGTGTCTGCACAAGTAGCTTCACTCCACGTTTAATTCCCCTAACTGCCTAAATGCTGCAGCAATCACCTGTAAAAATCTATTGCAGGGCAAACATGAGTTATGTTGGTTCACTCCTTGTTTGAAAAGTACCAGCAGGGTCCCACATTGGCAGGAAATGTTATTTAAGAGCATTTTTCCTGAGCTGCCAATCAGAGACGCACTCGGAAAAATGGGAGTCTAATGGAATTGCTATTTAAAAACCATTTGACTGTGTTCACCTGTTAGTAGTAGACTGGAAGAGTCCAACATCAGAAGGGTATCGGAGGGTGCTATTTAAAAGCATTTTTACCCCCTGCCTGGGGAAATATAGAAATAGCCATTGCTGATCCATCTCTAAAAGGTGGGTGGAGTGAAAGTGCTTTTAAAGAGCATCATTTTGCCGCAACTAAATCCATGTTCTGCACCAATATTTCAGACTCACTTTTTTATAGGAAGGTGTTGGTATAAAATACTTTCTACATTTTTTTACCTCTTCTGTATCTTAAAATCTTTGGATAGAATGTGTGTTTGAAATTCACTGAGATATACGGGTACATAGAGCTGTACAGATGTATACAGGGACACCCGATTGTAGATATCGCAGGGATGGCTAAGTCTAGCATATCAACTGTTGCCTGCACAGCTTAATGCATGCTAAAAAGCCAAGATTAGGCATAAATTCGGAGTTTTTCACCATGCACTGATTGTGATCATGCGGAGACACGTGTGTGTCCTAGCGCTGACAGCTTGCTCGCCTGTCCTGGTAGGGCAGCACGTGGTCCGGGAGTTGGAGCTCTAGAGATCATTGTTCAAAGAAACAGAAAATGTCTTACTTCTGGGAATGCTTCAGCATTTTGGAAGCCTTGACGTTGTCCGGGCAAGTCTAGTTTTAAATTGTTTATCAGTGGATTCAGCCATGCACTGCTTGCTGGTTGCCTTCTTGAAAAAGTTTTCTTCCTTAATTATACAGCCCCATGTACATACCATATTGTCCCAGCTGAATTTCATAGTTACATGAAGCAAAACGGTCCCCTCAGTGCGCACATAGTTGTCTGGGAAGATATATCATTCTTTTTGCTTGTTAACAGTAAAGGCTGTATAAAACAGCAGTGTACCTAGACAGAAAATGGTTGTACCTTTTCAAAGCCATGCAAAGACTGCAAAAAAGATCTTATTAAACGCCTTTTAAATAGCAAAATCGCTCTAGGTTGTGAGCTGGGGCAATGTAAGGTGGGAAGGCTGACGGGCTGGATTAGATAAGGTGCTCCTGGATGACTCTTGTGGGAGATTTCTGGGGATTAGAGGCCAGTGTGGCAGAAAAAGTGGGAGATTGTGCCTTCAGGAAGGACTATGAGCAGTTCCAGAGAGAGGAGATGTGAAGGAGGAACACCGAATCCCGGCCCAACCCAGCCTGTACACCTCTCACCACAGCTTTTGTATGGAAATAGGGATATAAGTATAAAATTTTCCTAACTATCTGAGGCAAACTCTTATCTTCCCTTGTCCTCATTATATTGAAGTTTAAGGTAAGAAGTAATTGGAGGGACTGAGTCCCCTGGTTGAGTTAGCAGAAGTTACGAACCCATAGCCCAGCCTTCAGATGGTAAGACCTAATCTCAGCCTGAAGTCACAAAAAACCCCAAAGTCCAGGAAGGATAAAACTTCAGTTTCACAACGAGAAGTGGTTTTTAACTGTTAATTTGTTGGGCTTTTTTCATTGATGGAAAGCCACCTCCATAATCCTGACGATACTACAGATACCTACATGTAAGTACATGCCATATGGAAACATGTGGCATGCCAAGTACACAAAAATAGCATCCTATTACTACTGGAGAACAGCACATCCCCTGCTTTGTGTGAATATTGTCTGTGTATATGACGTGCATAAACTTGCACTGTTACTTTTACATTAAAAAAAACCCACATAATAAGATGACAAAAAGAAAAATAAATTACAAAGACATAATTTTAGCAACTTCTTGACAAGCACTTAATGTCTTCCAGTCAAGCAAGAACAGAAAATATGTTAGTTGCTTTTTAAACTATTATTCCAATAAAAAGTAATTATAGTGATTAATTGCATAATGATTACTGTAATCACAGCCTATTCTTAGTTGATTAAGAAAGACAGAAGCAGTTCACAGAAAGATTTCCACTAAAACTATCTGTGTTTATTTTATTTGCCCTTTGCTAATTTTCTTATCAGAACCCATGAATGGCGATATTTCAAAGACAACCTTGCCAGTTTCTTTGAGACTAATCCACTGTCCACTGATAAAAACTCCCTTTAAGAGCCTGACAAATGTGTTAAGTGGTGTTACGAAGGCAAGAAATTCTTTGACCTTAACCATAGCTGGGTTTTTTGTTGCTATTACGGTTTTTTCCTACTTTTTATTTGAGTATTTCTGCCTCACTAGAAGATTTTGAAAGAATTTGCATATACTTTTAAATACATATAATTTTTAGCATAATATATACATCGAGAAGGTGTATGAACTCTCTGAAGAGACAGTGGTGGGATGACAGATCTGGGATTTTATTCTGGGGGGGTGGAAATCTTGGATGCATCATCTGGGGAAAGCCTTCACATTTCTATCAGCTTAGGTGGAGTTGTCGTTAAGTGACACCATTTAAGAATCCGCTCTGTCGTGTTGTCCTTCCTCACAGTCCACTGGGACACTGGCTTTTGTTAGTTGATTTGGTGTGTAATGAGATCAAACACTACTATGACAGGCAGCATCCCAAAACCCTAAATAGAGAGTCTGAGTGATGGACAGAGATCCCAAAATATTACCTACTTTCGACTTTTATTGGGAAATTGGAAGAAGAAAGCGTCTAATAGTCAAGGCAGTCGCTTTAGTTAAAACTCATCAACTGCAAGAAGACTCAATAATACTTAAGTGCCATCCATGAGCTTGATGTTGCTACAGTCCTATGTTGATTGTACGTGAGATTTTTGGGGGATGGAAGTACAGAATGGGAATGTGTTCCAAGGGTAGATAGATGGGGTATCTGAAAACCTTTGTGACAAGTATCTTAAAAAGGCTGGAGATGCAGAACAAACAGAGAAGGACCTATGATAAAAGAAGACCATACTTCATAGAAGGGAGTCAGCTCATTCCTTGGTGCAGTTTAGCAACACGAACTTGACTCTGTGGAAGCCCTGCTGAGCTGAGGGTGCTGCTCAGGTGCCGCATCAACAACACAGCAAGATCCTCCGTGAAACTGTCCAAAGGTGTTCCCGCAAGATCATACAAGTCTGTAACAACCACAAAGTGAACTCATCTCTCCTAAGTCTCATCCCACCCCTTCAACCAACAGTGTCAGATATCGTCTCCGTGATGATGCATTTCAAGATAAGCTATCGGACCTTCACCAACTTTTGGTATGCTGACTAGAGTCAGGAATGCTAAAATCTGTTCAGATAAATGTCAATGCACACAATAGCTATTACAAAGGGAGAACACATTCTTCTGTATAATTCCTCCACCTGGTGGCCAGGTCAGGGATTTGGCTAGCCCAGGTAATGGACACAGGGCAGGCCAGTTCTCAGCTCAGTCGTACTCGTCTTTCTTGCTTAAGGTGCTAGTGGCAATTAGGCTGGGCAACCAGGTAAAGTTCAAAAAGTTATTACTCACCAGGGGGCCAGACCTTCTGGTTTCTGGAACTGGACAGGTAGCACTCAGTTGGCCAGGCATGTGCTTAGCTGATAGAGAACATCATCATCTTCCAGAAATATTTTATCTTTTGCTTTCCTTCCCCACCCCTGAAAATAATGACTTTCTGCAAAAGTGAAACCATTTGCAAAAAGAGACCAGTTGTGAAAAATACCTCATTTCAATTTTAAAGAAAATATATCATGGTTTGCAATTGTCAAAATGCCCTGTTTTGACATTTGAAAATGAAAATAAAAGAAACTTTGAAAGGTCACTATCAAAAAAAAAAAAGCTTTCACATTTTAAAGTGAATTCTTAACTTGATTTCTTCTAAAGGGTTCTTTCTTATTGTTTTTTTCTCTTGTTTTTTCTCTCTTCCGTATTTCCCAGATATTCAATACTGGAACATCTCTAAGGCAGAGACATATTTAGACATCCTGTAGACTTTCCAAATGTACTAGGATGCATAACTGCTTTCGTAACTAATGAGAGCAAGGAGCTTCTTTACATCCTACATCTCTAAATCCTGAAAGTACTTGCAAAACGGAAGACCTGCTTCCCACCTGGCACTCATGCGTATATTCCATCACACTATTTTATGGCCCTCTTGACTTAAAAGACATGCAATTATCACAACTGCTTGTTATTATAAATTCATACACGCATTAGAGGCACATTTCTCTCTGTCTCACTCTGTTTCCTTCAGCTGTAGCTTTTCAGTTTGTTCTCTATTACTTACGATTCCTCTAAATATATCCTTTGCAGAGAGGATATATTGAACCTGTCAAGTTTATTTAAAGAAAAGTTAAACTGGGGAAAAATCAGGAGTATGTTGCCTCGCCAGGGATGGTAAGGTATTCAAGACAAGGCCTTGCTCCACTTAGCAGACTACAAATCCTCCAGATGTCGAGGGAAGCACAGAAAAGCAGATGATAAATGGCATATGAGAAAATGTACATTGATAAATGAGACTGCAAAGGAAGAATACATCTCCAGCAAATCCTTCATTGTTGCCTGCAACGCTGTTGAATTGCAGAGTGCTATTCATATAACCAAACCTGCCAGTAATCAGTCAACGGGAGGCACGGTCCTACATTCGTGTAATTCCGGAAAGTGAAAGGAAATTGTAACAGAGAGCGGGGAAAATAATCAGGTTGTTCCCATCTGCCAGCAGATGCACATGTTCCTTGTCAACTGTGGACTCAGTGTTCTTTAGGGAAGGGACAGGAACGACAACCCCCGAGAGGAGAACAATCCAGGGGAAGGTGTTTTGAGGACTCTAGTACCAACCACCTGTTGTCTTATAAAATATCGTTGAAGAAGTGAGCCAAAGATTTTCATTTGTCCATAATTATATGTTACTTGTTATTACTTGGTGAGTGGTCTATTGAAGGAGATGTTCATGTCATAGACAGGCTAAAGACAGGTTGTAAGAATTGGGTTGTCTTTCAGACTATTTCAAAGTCCTTCAGTGGACCTTCTGAATTAATTTAGTCCCCAAACACCATCACATTTGAGTGTTTAAGAGGAAGAGGCAATCAGCAGAGAGTTGTACCATGTCTTAAAGAAAATCAATAATTTGTGTGGAATTTGTGTGGGTTTTTTAGAGCACATCCGTTCTTTGGAGTTAAAATCTCAGGCGATCCAGAGAGTCAGGATTTGGACTGCATGAACACTTTAAATGGCCCAAAAGTCCAACCAAAACACAAATTACTAACTTTAGTTTCTTACCCAGAGACAGAAGTCTGTTCTCAGCTCCCTCCACTTAAACATAGTTACTTCGAGTATAACTTTGTGATTGATGAGTGTGATTTTTGACCAATAGACTGGTGCAAGCCCTGCAATAGGCAAGTTGTGGAGCTACAGAAGTGCTTTGTATTGGTGTATCTTGAATTTTTTGTAAGGAAAGGGGTCATTTTGCTAGAGGCACATTTATACCTATATAAGTATATCCTCACTTGTGTGACTGACGGGCTTCGACTATATGGGATAGTTAAAACAGTTCAATCAGGATACATAAACAGGTTCATTTTATTGTTTATAGACACCGCTGCCCACAGCCACTCCACACTGAATGCATCCAACATAGAGGCTCCTGGACCTTTTTCATAACTGTATGGGGACCATATAAGAATCTCAGGGGCTGTGGGACCAAGCCAAAAATACTTGTGAATGTGAAACCACAAAACCCAAGTGAGGGAAAGATTTCAATGAGCTCCGTTGCCACTGCTGAACCACTGGATAGGAATTAAAAAGGAAGAAAACCCAGACATCTCTTTCCATCTGCACATATTCACAAGTCATACTCATATTTATACAGATGTATGAGACATGCTTCATAATATGATACCTTGAGGTCTTAAAAATTGAATGATACAGTTCCTTGTTTGTAATCCAGCTGCTGAAACAACCTCAACTTGCCATACAGAATGTTCATTCCTTCTTTTATAATTCAATTTTAAATACCTTCAGGAAGTTTAAACTCACACATAATATGCAAATTATAGGTACTCTGAAACATCACATTGATTTACATTGTAATTGTTCCATTACTGATGATAATGGAAGTTGCATGTCCATGAGTACTTATTCTTATTAGGCAGGAACTCTGCAAAATAGGCTGACATTGCCTTGATTTTGCAGTAGTTATTACAATGTAAATGGAAGAATCATAACACCCGAGTCATATTGTAATATATTGAAAAGTATCCTGGAGACAGTGATATTTCTCAGAAGTTTATTACTAGGAAAAAAACCAACCCCAAAATAACAAAAAACCCACCTCATCTAGTCATGACTTCCTGATTACAACTACAAATACAATAGTAAATATTAAAATACTAATGATATGATTCATATGATGAAAATTCATACTTAATAGCGGCAAAGCTAGGCAAAATAGTGATGGGGAAAAAAATTACATCTAATTACATCTAACTAGTTCTGACAATGCTGCCTACATTAATCTCAGACAAAGTGATTCATGGAATGGATTTTTTTGCTTTCTCTTTCTCTCTTTGCTCTTTCTTCCACCATTTTGATCCCCTTCCTTCCCCTCAGTGAATGTAAGACTGTTCAATAACCTTACAGATGGACCAAAAAGAGCCATAATATTTTGCAGCCATTCTGGTTCTCCAATCAAGAAATAAGTGAAAAATGAGATCAGACGAAACAGCAAAGATACACATTTGACTTATGCAATTGTTAACACACACCAAGAGAAAAGATTTTTACTTTAGTATCAGCAGTATGCATACTCAAGAGAAAATAAAAGCAAAGATATAATAGTTTAGAATTTCTTGTATTAATTTTGTAAGTTTGAAACTAAATTGTATTTTTAAGGTGTGTGAAACAATAGAAGAATTTTATTGCTTTCACACGATATTTGTATTCACAACATTACTATTTGAGGGTCAGGTGGAAGCGAATAAAGCCTAAATATCTTGGTTTCTGTATTCAGTTGCAATGTGATGATGAGGTTGACCTTTAGAGGATGACCTCTGAGCCACTCTGTATGATGACTCAAAGAATGAGTTCATTGCGATCTCAGCCGATTTCCTTGATTTCTGTATATCTCAAAGACTCATAGTTAGATGAAGATGCCATTTTTGTAGAACCATAGAATAGAATCATTTAGGTTGGAAAAGGCTCTTTAAGATCATAAAGTCCAACTGTAAACCTAACACTGTCAAGTCCACCACTAAACCATGTCCCTCAGCACCACATTCACAGNCTGCCAGGCAGCTTTCCAGCAACTCTTCCCCAAGCCTGTGGTGCTGCATGGGGTTGTTGTGACCCAAGTGCAGGACCTGGCACTTGGCCTTGTTGAACCTCACACCATTGGCCTCAGCCCATTGATCCAGCCTGTCGAGATACCTCTGTAGAACTTTCGTACCCTCAAGCAGATCGACGCTTCTGCCTAACTTGATGTTATCTGCAAACTTACTGAGGGTGCACTCGATCGCCTTGTCCAGGTCATTGATAAAGATATTAAACAGAATTGGTCCCATTACTGATCCCTGGGGAACACCACTTGTGACCAGCTGCCAACTGGATTTAACTCCATTCACCACAACTCTTTGGGCCCGACCTTCCAGTCAGCTTTTTACCCAGCAAAGAGTACACCTGTCCAAACCATAAGCAGCCAGTTTCTCCAGGAAAATGCTGTTAGAATGCCAGAATGTTGGGAAATGATTCCAAAAGCTTTAGTAAAGTCCAGGTAAACAACATCCACAGCCTTTCCCTCAATGACTAAGCAGGTCATATCGTAGAAGGAGTTCAGGTTAGTCAAGTAAAAAAATTTTTTGAAAAATTAATTTTAAATCAGGTAGCTCCAGCATTTTTTCACACTGGTGACTTGCAAATTTTAGAACACCTCCACAACCATAGCACCTTGTGATGATCATCCCCTCCTACGTGTGGCATGAACACAATAAACTACAAAGTTTCACTTTTCTGCAGCTATTTCAGTTCCAAAAAGGAGCCACGTGTGTAAAAAGTAATCTCCCCCTCCCTACACCTTCTCCCCAGGATACCATCAGCTAGTCTAGTAAAATACATTATTTCTCACTAGAAGCCTTGTCTCAGAGCCTTAGAATATCACAAACGCAACAATGCCAATAATACATTTGTTTACATTCAAGATTGGTGGCCCAAAACATGAAAACATTGCCTAGATGGCAATTGCAAAGTTGTGAAGAAATCAGGAACAAATTTTGATTGATTTGGTATTAGGTGACTTACATTTCTAACGTATTAACTCGCATTGCTGATAGGTTCCTCACCTCGCTAACGCAGATAAATTTGCCCTTAAGCCTTTCTGCGACATACACTGCTTCAGGGATTCCTGCTGTTCAAGTGTGATGAAGCTGCTATGGAACCTGAATTCCTTGGGCTTTATTTTGGGTGTCCAAAAGTTAGGCATGTCACCTAAGCTGTGTGAACAGATTCTCCCTCTGTTCAGTGAAAGGCGTTACTCACCCCATGCAAAACCAGGTAACTAAGGGAATTCAGCAAATCTTGCTGGGGAGCTCAGACTAAATGCCTTGTTTCTGACAGCTATTGTTAGGTGCAATGAATTCCCCGTTCCTGTTAGCGTCTACCTTGTACTTCACTGATACAGGTACATACGAGGGAGCTTGACCCCCTCTGAAAGGTTTAGAAACAATTTCACTGCGGACAAGGTTTACCGAAAGTCTGAATCTGCCCAAAACTTCTAATTTTTGAAGCACTACCCTGGGAGCCATAGGAATGCACAGGTGATGCTATCCAGGTTGAAAATATAAAATAAATGTGTCTGTGCGTATATACATGTTTGTATGTAAATAAATCTGTTTCTACTCTCTAATTAGGTGTTCTTTTCATTAAAAAATGTCTATAATTAGAAAGTATAAATCCTTAGCCAGGATATAGGTAATTATAGGTAAACTATAATCACACACTAGCAACTCCTGCCAGACCTCTGTAACTAAGCTAATAAGGGCTAAATATTATATACATATTTGCTGGATTCACTTTCGACCAGGGTCATACCAGTAAAGAAAACCCTGACTTCTCTCTTGGCTTGAATAAAGCTCCTGCTGACAGAAAAGAGAGCAACTTCCCCAGTTTATGATGTAGAACAGGGTTTCCCCAGGATTTTTGTGCTCTGAGTACCTAACTCTAGTCTATGTATTTTCATTTCTTTATGAATTAGCAATAGACTTTGCTGGGGTTTTCTGTTGTACTGTAACATCAGGCATTTTTTTCTGTCACTTTTTTCTCTCCTTTCTTTTGGAGAGTTGGGTCCCCACAGGATATGATCTTCAACAGTTAATCTGAGTAATTGAAAAAAGAAAGGAAAAGACAATTTCCCACAGAACCTTCAAGAATGCAGGATTTTTTTTAAAAAATGTCCATGTGCTTCACACAATCTGCTATTTAGTTTTGCTTTAGTTAGTGGTAATTCGTTACAAATGCATGTGATGATAAGAGGAATTAGTTTGAATAGAAGAAGCTTCTCAGAGTCACTCCTGCCTCTCACTGCATTTGTTTGTGTTTATGTAAGCAAAAAAAATGGCATGCATTATCTTTTTATGAGCCTTGCGATTTATTCTGTTTTGTTGTCAGGCCTTTGGGAATGCATTCTATAAACTTTATTGAGACAAGATATCTAGAGGCGTTTGCATATTTGTGAGCTCAGCACAATATTACTTTTTAATGCACTTTTGACTTTGCGTGGAGAAAATGGAGTGGGAAAATGGAGTAAGACAATGTAAAACAGCAATATTTCAGGTGGCTTTGGTTTTATTACCTGCTTTTTTGTTTCCCTAGGTTAAAAACAAATAAAGACACAATCATTTAAATGTAATAAACACTGAGATCTAGTAGTTTAACTTCTGACTATTTCCCTGGCTAAAAGTTCAAATTACTAACCAAGGCCTCCATTCAAAAAGCTCTTAAGGATACTGCTACCTCAAGCACCTGTTTAAGAATTAAATTAAACTGGCACATTTCTTGAACTGGGCATTACGACACATCTGTTTTCAATAAAAAAAAACTTGCATGTTTTTTGTTGTGATTTTAATTCTTCTACCTGAAACTTACTGAAATTGCCATGAGTTCATCTGCATTACTGTGCTCAGCTGTGAACAGGTATTACTATACAGAAGCGAGTCCAGCGGTGGGTTATGCAGATGGGTCAGGGCTGGAGCACGTGTGGTGTACAAGCAGTGGTTGAAATAATTGGTTTTGGACAGCCTTAAAATGAGAAAGTGAAGGGAGATCTTGTTTTGGACAGCCTTAAAATGAGAAAGTGAAGGGAGATCTTATTATGGTCTTCAGGTCCCTAATGGGAGGGTTTAAGAGACGATGTAGCCAGGACCTTCTCAGAAGCTTGCAGAAGGAGAAAGGGAAGATGCAACAAGGGATATAAAGCAAAATCTTCTCACCGGGAGACTAGAAAAACACTGGAAAAAGTGCCCAAAGAAACTGTGAGTTCTCAGTCCCTGGGAATTAGGTCTTTAGCCATCTGATCTTGTTGACCTTGATCTGATCAGAAAGTTGGACTACATGACCTCCAAAGGTCCCTTGTAACCTGAATTGCTCTAAGAGTCTGTGTCTACAAGTTTATTGACTTTCAATACCATATAATTTACCCCTGTCCTTTTGACAGTTTCAGCCGTAAATACTGGTTAGAAATTTCATACAATCAACATAAAATCATGTATTGATTACACCAAGGTTGAGATAATCTATCATATCCCCTTAATTGATGGAATATTAAAAGTCTTTTTAAAAGTAGATCTTAAATTATCTATACTTATTTTATTTTAGATACTCTGTTTACGAGTGGTTTATCACTGTCAGAATAACAGGCCTGGATTGTCAGGTTTGGATACTAAGCATAATTAAACATTTATTTGTTTTATTTCCATTCTTAGTGCTTCGGTCTGTGCTGACATCTCAGAACCCTCCAAGGATGTCAGGGGTTTAAACAAGGGAAGAATTTGCCCTTTCTGGTTTCTTTCAAAGGACAACATTAGGAAACGACAGTGAAGTCAAAATCCTACCAGTTTTCATCTTTCTTTTTCTCTTCACCTCATTTCTCTGTTGTGTTTTGTGCCTTTTTTTTACCTAAACTGTCCCTTAGTAAGTTAGAACATAAAAGCACTCTTTAAAAAAAAAAAGAAAAAAAATCAGATTAGAGGGTATTTACTGAAAACACCCTTCTATGATACAGAAACACTTGTGATAGAATCTGGAGAATAAAAAGTTACAGCTATCATTTCCACTCCTGGGAAGATTTCTGACTTGTTACATTTTCCTTCTCTGATGAATCACTTGATGTTGAAATAACATCTTTGCTGACAACTTGGCTAAGTGACATAAAGCATCCTTTCTTCCCCATGGTGTAGAGGTTCTTCTGAACAATTTCTAAAGAAGTAAAGGTTTTTTCTTTGTTTTCTTTTCTAAAAAAGCTTAATGATTTTCCTGCTCTCTCCGCAGCAAAGAAGGAAGGGATGTATTTGGCTGCACAGACACCCTTCTCTTTCCTTGATTTGCCAAAAAAGTTGACTTAACAGATGGGCGTTTCTGTTGTTGTGGTATCAGACCATGTTGTGACACAAGCTGTGTACCTGTTGTAAACTTTTTTCATTACGCACACTGAGAAACTTTAAATAAATAAAAAAAAAAGTAAATGAGCAGTTTCCCCATTTAGGGCCTAATTCAGCAGTGCACTAAAATGCATACATCATCATTATTCAAGAAAACATGCAAAGAACGTGCTGATGGATGTGCTTAGGTGTTCTGTTGAATTAGGGACTTAATTATGAAAGACAAGCAGTAGAGCTGAGCAGCTCATATTTGGAGAACCATGTCCCAGTGGACCTCAAATGTTAATGACAGGCATATATGGATATCATAGAGAAAAAAACCAACAAACCACACAGACACAAAAAAAACCCCCAACAACAAACCCAAAAAAACAAGTAAAAGAAAAAGATAAATAGATTTTGAGGAAACTGTAATATATGTTGTAACTTTGCAAATGATCATAATCCCCAGAAGGGTTCAGACCTGGCTATGAATATTAAAATCCCTGGATTTTGTTGAGGGTAGAAACACATATGAGGGAAGCAATAACACTCTGGAGCTTGTTGCCAGAGGAGATTGTGGAGAGACAGAGTATCAGGAGGTTCAAAAAGGATTAGAGAAATGAGGCAGACAAATTAGACAAGACAAATTAGATATTAAATGAGCGAAGTCAATACTATACTATTGAGTGACTGACAAAACAAATAAAAAAGCCTCATTCTCGAGGGACTTTGACAAACTGTAAGGTTGAGTGAGCAGAAACTTCATGGAGTTTGCCAAGGAGAAAAGTCCTGCACGTGAGCAGAATAAAGCCATTTATTGGTACAGCTGGTAACCAACTGGCGGAATAGGAGTTCTGCTGAAAAGGACCTGGGCACAGTGGGTGGACACTGAGTTTGGCAGTAGGCAGGAGCACTCTCACTGTGAATAAGGCATGCTCCATATTTGTATGCCGTAGGAGAAGCATGGCCAGAAGACTGAGAATTGGTATTAGTCTCCTCATCGGTGTAGGTGAAGTTACACCTGGAACAACGTTCAGTCTTAGACCCCTCTAATTCAAGAAGCATGTGGAGAAACAAGTCAGTAAAGAGTCACCAATGTGATTAAGGGCCTAGAGTGTACAACGTAGAGAGTTCAAGGGAGATGGGTGTGCTTAGGGTGACTAAGACGAGTGAAAGAAGGAATATAATGACACCCTGCAATTACTTCAATAGGAGTTACAAAGATGATGGAGTCCAACTCTTCTTACTAGTGGCAGTTTGTAAAACAAAGTAGAATGGACACTAGCTGTGGCTTGGGAGGTTCAGAGTAGACATAAGAAAGATCTTTTTCACTGAGAGGGTCGCACAACACTGGAACAGGAGGAAGGGAGACTCTGGAATCTCCATCTTTGGAGGTTTTCCAGATGTTGTTAAACAGTCGCTGCTAACCTGATCTAGCTTTAGTAACATTGATGCACTGAGCAGAAGGTTGACTAGATGACCTCCAGAGGTCTCTTCTGTCCAGTTTTTCTATAAAATGGACAACAGGAAGGGTTAAACACATATGAAAGGGAATATGGAGGCATATACTCCCTAACTGTCCTAATGCAATAGCTGTGGAAGAAGTCATCTGCATGTAAGGGTTAGATTTGTGTGCCCTCCCTAAACAGCCTTTCCTACTGCTACTTTCAGAGAAACAATAAGTGTTGGAAAAACCGGTAGGGCATGTATCACGTTTTAAGAAGCTGATTAAAAGATGGTACCTCCCTCTCCTTGCACCTCCTCTTTTCCAAGCATAATGCATACTTCTGGTGAACTATGTATACCCTGGTATTGCATGAAGCAGGACATTTTCAACATATGTGTACACCACTCTCATGACAGAAGAGTCTTACCGACTCCATTTGCTATATGCCTGTGTGAAGTTCCATTTATACCAAGGGAAGAATTTTTCTTTCCTACTTATATTATGTACATTTCTTTTTCAGTCTGTTTTACCTGGGCCACTATTAGGAATAAATAAATAAGCAAGTAGAGATGGAATAGTTCATGGTACATCAATGTCATTGTTTTTCTTCTACACCTGATGAGAGCCCAACATGTCTGTAAGAAGCTATTGCTGTCTTAAAACTTATTCTGCTAAGGTTTGCTTTGTCCTCATAACGTGTAATGGAAAGTGAAATCCACGATATTTGCCCAAAGTAACATTTGACTCTGGTCTAATGACATCACATAGGAAAAGACATCATCATACCATGGACCTCTTCCTTGCCTACTGATGTCTCCCCTTGCAGTGTACTTATGCATTATATGTATCAAAAAACCAGCTTGTTAGTGGTTTGCGCAGCCTCTTGAGCAAAGCATGAAGAAAAGAGACTTGCAAAGGACCTTGAGGAAGTCAGGATATAAAGACCTAACAAAATTATCTATGATACCTACATACATACCACCATACTATTTCAACCATCAGAAGCAAAAGCCTTTATAATGTATTTTTTGTGTTCTCTCTACAGAAGGTCCAGAATAAGTCTGAGCAGGTAAAAAATTTTGCTTTAACTCTAAAGATGGCGGTAGAAGTGTTGGAAAACTCAAGAGTCTTTGCAAATGATGGGTTTGCTCTATATCTTTGATTTTTAGCAGACATATCGTTTCTCTCCATTAATCTCCTTCCTTCTCCCCTTGAAGTATCTTCATGCCCCCTTCCTGCTGATCTGGCGCTCCATGCATGAGCAGTGCATCAGTACAAAATGGGAAGGAGCTTTATCTACTGTTTACACAATAAAAAGAATTCTATTCCACAAGTAAATCACCATTACAATGGAGGTTCAATATACTTGTCAAGCAACACTAGCCCAGTGCTGTGAGTGTGCAGGTATAATGCTATCAGTGTGATTGCCTAGGGAGTTTAAACGCATTAACAACTGATAGGATTATTGACCTCATGTCACAGAAATGAAATAATTTCAATTTTGCAATTCTGCTCTAATTGTCGTAATTAAGAACTCTTTCCCTCCTTCCTTGACTTTCACAGCGAGTAGGTGCATATACGGACAACAAAGGCATGTATATAATTTCTTCATAAGGCTGGATGGGTACCAGTAAGAATACAGCAAGTTGGCAACTGGTAGGTACACTATATTTTGAGAGTATTTCTTGAGCAATATATTTCACCCGTATATTTTTTCATATATGAAAACAAGTTTGAGAAGTTCCCTGCCTGCTTTGTCTGTGGTAATATACTTCTGCCCTCAGCCAGTGTTCACTACCCTCTTCTGTTGCACTGACAAAAATACTTGTGGATCCTACAAGGTAATAGGGGCAAGAGAAAGGTTTCATGTAATGAAAAATAATATTTTTAAACTTTTGTTTTTCTTTTCAACTTCACTCATTTCCGTTTCACTTGCTAGGCCTGTTTTAGAAGGTTTAAAAATATTGTTAAACAGAAAAAAATAAAATTAAAACATAAAAATAATACTAAGGATTTCACATTCTAGTTGTAAACTACAAATACGTATCTGCTGTTTGCCATGCTGGCTTGGATCAAGATGAACTTTTCTGGCTTGCTTGAGTTTTAGGCTTAGAGTAAGTGTCTGGAGATCTTTATATTTGTTATATATATACAAGAAAACATACTTATTTGTTTCTTCCTTGGTTGCTGAACAGAAATTCCTTATTATTTAACCTCATGTAGTAATATGGACCCATTTTTTACTAACTGGGTTCTATCCTGGCAATTAACAGTTGAGTCCTTTCAAGGAAGATATTCATCATGGGTCATCTTCCAATGTGCTTATTAAGACTTTTTTACAGCCGACTTCACAGCTGACTTCAGAATTTACTCCTATGTTATACCACAGGCTGACTTTGGCCTGGAGCTGCCCAGTAGGACCTGTGAAAAAGACTTTATTTATGGGTAGGTTTTTTAACTGTGGGGATGTTGTTCCACACAATACACTAGAAAGAGCTGATACATTTGTCACCTCATTTTTCCATGCTACTAATGGATTGATACAGTCGTAAAAATCCTGAAAAAATCAGTAACTTCACAGCCACGGATGGAGGGCAGGTTTACATGTGTGCTCCCCACTGCCCGTTTCTTTGAAAGAAATGGACAAGGGAAAGGAGAATTTGCCCGTTTGAAAGAAAAAGGTAAGGAAAGAGAGAACTGGATGGGAAGAATTTCCTTTCCTCCATCCTGGAAATGATACCATTAGCCTAGAGTAGTCCTACAATTAACACTTTATTTGAGATCTCCTTCAACCTCAGTCAGGAGGTAAGTCTCATTTTATGATTACAGTCACCCACTATCTGCTTCCAGTGCCCAAAAGACTTTTGAAGCCAAAATTGGGCTGCTCAGATGCAGAAGGGTATCACTGAAGAAGCCTAGACATTTGCTATGGGAATGATATGGACATAAAATCCTTTGCAATTATAAATAAGTAGATTATTTCTCATGTTTTAAGAAAGTAGAAACAGATATACTTGAATCAGGGGGATGGCTGAGAGAGAATAAATAAGAAAGGTGGGTTTGCTTGTTTGATTCTCTCTCCCTCCTTTATTTTAACGGTCTTGCTCATGTGGGCCGGGTAGCATGTAACCTGGCAGAGGCAGCACCTCTGCGCAGGACCCCAGTAACGTGGGTGAAGCCAATTCTGTAACGCGATTTACCAAATCTCAGAGGTGATCAATGGGGGATGATTTATTAAGTCACCCAGTCCGTTCCCCGCTACTCCGGGGTTAGTTCCAACAACGTTTCTGTGTGCTTAATGGATTAATACAGTTCAGTGGAGTTTATTTGTGAAAGGGAAAGCGGGCTCAGCGTTTTCTCCAAGTAAAGCGTGTGAAAAACCCTGCGTAACAGAATTCAGATTTTATCTGGCAGGAAGGAGACCCAAGAAGACTAATTCACTAACCTTTGCAGCACGCATTTCCTTGAGCACAAGTGACAGAAATGAGATGCTTAATACAACTCTTGCCTTATGTTGGAAAAGGGCAAAATTTTTAACAATGCTAAAGGGACCTATTTTAATCACAACTGCATGTCCCAGACCAGCACATATGATACAATAAATATTGACTTAAAAAGTTTGCTTCATATTTGGAGCAGGAAAGGTGGCAAAACCAAACAAAACCTGAAAGTAAAAATAAGTATATTTTCTGGGTATGTGCTGACACAACAGAGTAAAAAGTAAAAGTCTATAGGTTGCTGTGTTTTGCTTCCTTCGGTGTAAAAGGTGTCAAACAAAAAGCAAAAATCATAGACCTGAATGTGTACCCTCAAAAAAGAGGATCTTGAGGGAATGAAACTGATGATTGAAAAGATCTTTTTAAAATGTTTAACAATAAAGGCATTTTCTAAGCGCAGAGAAATGTAATAACTAAAATGAAGGTAAAAATCTGTCTCCATTTGTGGAGTTATTTTAAAGAACGTAAACATTTCAAGGTCTGCTACACTGAAAATAAAACTGTTAGAGGACAAACACTGGATTATTATATAAAATGAGCTGGTGAGAAACATCAGATAAGAATAAGTGGGAAACACATTAAAAGCATAAAAAAGAAATCCCCTTTTTATCTCATTTCTGTGCATCTAGTACTTATTGAAAGAAAGAATTTTTCCTTCAGATTTGCACACCAAAGGGATTTCAATAAATTCTGGATCGGTATTGTCTCAGGTGTGTGGTGTGAATAAATCTGAAGGTTAGGCTTAGGATACCTGTAAGTACTGATTTGTATTTCTAGTTATGGTTTCATTGACTGGTAATCATGAAAAAATCAAAATAAGGATAAGGACTTATTCCATAACTAGTGATTTCTTAAATGTTGTATTGCTTTACAAAGTATTTTAGGGTCATAAAATGAATAAATGAACCTTGGGATTCTTTCTCCTTTTCTAATCTCCCTGAACCCTCCAATTTTAACCTTATGAGTGTTTGGAGAGATGATACATCTGATTGTCAGCTCTCCTTGTTCATCAAGTAGGAACAGCATTTTTGTTGTCTACAGTCTTCTTCTACATACTCATATATAGTGAAAAGGCAATTATTTTTTCATGCTCTATGACACGTAGCACTCTAAACAACAGCCGTGTCATCTAACTTTGGTGTGCAAAGAACAGTATGACCAAATCACAGAACACAGCATATCTTCAGCTTTAAATACTTCAAATTTACTTAAGAAGGAGACAACTAACACCGAAGTAAGGTCATTCGCTGCAGAAAACAAGATGTTTCTTCATGTTAGTAGTGTTACATATTCTAAATAATGTATTGCTTGTAATACCGTTATTCCTATCGATTATAGTATTATCAGCTACTGAGTATGTGCTCTGCACTGCTGTCAGGGACCAGTCAAGAATACTTAGCACAACACATAGCTTAAGTCAGACAGACACATCCTTTTTCAAAAGGATGCAAATTAGAAAATCATTTGGGAAATCTAGAGACGGAAACCACCCATTGACCATCACAGCTGCTGAGTTCAATCCGGCTCAGTTTTGTTCATTCTTGACAGTAAGAATGTCACGCAGATTTATCCCCTGAAGAACAGAAAAAGTCATGGGGAAGGGGAATTAGAAGTGAGTTCTTGTCCTTCTTGCAAGTAAGAATGAAGGAACACAGGAGCTGATGAGTGTGGAAAGTGCAGGGAGCTGCCCCAAAGACATTACTTTATCGTCTTGAGTGACGTAGACCTTAGTTCAGTACACAGCACAGTGCTGTGCTGGGGAGTGTCCTGGGACACCAAGCTAGGACAAGAGAGGTTGCGTTACTCCTTTAATTTATTTTATCCTCTTCGCTTTTATTCTGTTTTTATTACTCTGCCCTTCACCAGCAATAGGTTTGAAAGGACTCCGAGCAAGTAAGGGGACTACTAAGAAGTCAGAGAGAAACGGAACTCCAGGAGAAGCCCTGCACCCATCCTTCAGGTCAGCTGGCTTTGTGGCACTCAATCACATGCCAAAGGCATAGATGGTCCACAGCATCCCTCCGTGATTTTTAGTGCAATGTGACTAGAAACAAAGATTACAGAAGAAACAACACAGCACTTAGTGGGAGGATCACCAAAATGTGTGGATTTCCTGTTTTACAAGGCAGGGTGGGCCATCTCAGCCAATTCAAGGGATGTTGTCTACAGTTTGGAATGCTAAATAAGAGAAAAACTAAATAACTTATTCAGTTTCAGACACTCATTTATAGTGTAGCATGGAATAATATTTTTTGTTCCGTGTGTTGACATCTATTTGACATATGGAGATTTGTTACATATATATACATTTGTTATTCATCACTGCAAAAGTTACTTGAATAAATATGAATAAAAGAAATATAAAAACCAATTTCCTCTTAAAGTAGTTCTCTCTAGATGGGATTTTACATCTTCAATACTTTTTTTTTGGTATTTTTTGGATTAATAATTCGGTTGTACGACTAGGAAATCTACAGCTTTAAAGAATGCATTTTTTTGTTCTTTTCCATACTGAAAGGAACATAATGGAGGAAATAATGTAGCAAACAATTTTTGTTTCAGTCATGGAGTTGCACTGAGAAAATACAAAAAGTTTGATGGTTATGAGTATTAGCATTTCTTGTTTGGGCATTAAGTATTCTTATCCTGTCAATCTTATGGAAATGAAAAAGGTGTGGAATAGGTGTTGGAAATTAAAGCCATTTCATATAATTATTAAATGTGCCACTCCATTCTGAAAAGGGTGTAGCATTAAATAGGCTTTGTTTGATATTAATCAAACTTTCCTGCCTGAAATACCTTCTAAATTTAATGACTCTGGTCTCAGTCAAGATCAGCTGTCATTCAAATTCAGTCTATGGGTGGATATGTCTTTTTTTTTTTTAACTATATGATTACTGTACACAGAGCCAGGGAAAGTTTCACAGAAATAAAATGTAATTGTACAAGATGAAAGACAGAATAAGACAATTGGAGGGAATAAAGCTATATCGTTCAATATCTTGTATGTTTTCTGTCCTGGAAGTGTTTTCTGCATTTGAAAGAGGAATGAGTTAGTAGGAGTTACATTCTTCATTTGCTAAAGCAGCGTTGTACCCTTACTGTGCGTGTCATCTAGCTGAGGCTCAGCAAAAAGAGAAAACAAAAAGGAACGCAAGTCTCAATGGCAGAATCTCTTCTATGTTGCTTTAATAGGATGTTGCATAAAAGTCTTCATTGCAAAACACAAGCGTCCTTTACAAAAATCAAACATCTAAAAATCTGAAGAAGTTGCTATAAATCATCAGATTTCCATTGAAGTTAAGTTTTCACAGGAAGGAAAATGCTAAATAATGCAAGTGAAGTGAATTTTGCTGATTTACATCCTCCGAGAATCACAGAGAAACAAATTATGTCAATGGGTTAGCTATACATACCACAGGGAATTTTTCCTTCTCTCTTTGATTTTTCCCATCCCAGTGAAAGTGAGCAAAAATCTGCCAATTTTCTTCACTCCCCCTGAACGAAAGTTAATGTAAGGGGCAAGATCAAACAAAAACTATATAGATTTGAGTTGCCTTTTCCTGCAGAAGGAGAGAGAAATTCTTTTTCTACCTACTGATCTAAAACCAACCTGACACTCCTGGGGTGGGGGTGTGCGAATGAGTCATCTCAAGCCCATAGAAACAGAGCACGTACAAATGAAGCAAATCTTCAGTTAAAAGAGCAAGTGTGGGTTTTGTCCTTCAATTGCAGAGGGAAAGCTGATGGATCGCACGCTATTTCCTTGTGGTTCTCCTCCATTTCAGAGTTCATATCCTTTTACCCAGCTCTGTGCTCTCTGAAATTATTTTCATGCATCAAATTGTTGTCCTTGGTCAGTAAGTTGCCCAGGGGGAATTGGGGCTGTAGCATGTACTTTGGTGCCACTCCCTACGGCAGACAAGTTCTGGCTCGCAGGATGCAGAAGTGACCAGTCCCCCTTCTGCCATATTCACAGCATGGCTTGAATTTTTATATTAAAGTTCCATTTATAAAATTAATTAAAGTTATAACTCTAGCACAGGATATTGAGGATGTTAATAAAAGAGCTGGCTGGAAAAATTCCATGCAAATAGTTTTCTCTCATTCAGTGTTATTCAGAGAAAACCGGTTCAATTTTTTTTAAAGTGGAATGATCTCATCTTGGACAAAATTGTGTTGTATGGCATTGTACAGAAAGTAAAACACTTTGAAAATGTTACAATATGACTTTTTGATTTCTTGGAACAAAAACTTCCATAATTTTGAAGCATTTTTGTTTCAAAATGAATATTATGTAACAAATGAAGAAATGTTAAAATGGTAAAATATCTAAATGAAATTATTAAACCAATCTAATAAAGCTGTGGAGGGGATTTTACTCTAGTCTCAGCTGAAAGTATTTTGACATCCTAACATTTTTCTAGTGAACAGAAATCCGTTCTTTGGCCATGCCTAGTTGTCTCTCACCAAGCTTTTAGAATTTAACTCACAATTTTAACTTCACTTTATGGACATATAGGAACTGTAGTATACCTTGTTTATATTAGACCTGTTAGTAGGATTCCCTGCCCTGGAAGTTTATCCTCCTACTGATCTTTTCTTCACAGTCTCCACAATTTTCCGGTCACCTTCTGGCTGGCTCCTCTTATTTTTCTATCCTTGCGTTTCTGCCCTGTTTTCTGGCTGTCTTTTTAACACCATCATTCCTTTTGTGTTTCATTTTGTTAATGCCTTTCCAATGTAAGTGTAGAATTAATGCAGTAGTTTCCAAACCATTTTTTCCATACATATGCCATGTAATATTCCATATTTTCCATTAATCTTTTGCCTGCTCTTCTGCTTAGATTGTAAGCAATTTAGGGCATGACTGTAAATCATTCTGTCTTCCCAGTGCCCAGGACAGTAAAGGTAGATAAATGTCTGGTTGCTCCAGAAATTACTCTGTTGTAAACATTATAATAAAAAATAGCAATGCTTTACACCATTTTATCATTGCTTAGAGAAGGTTAATTGGCAGTAATTTTATGTAGATTTTTTTAAAACAAAGTTTCTATATATGAGAAATCCTTTCTTCCTTTTAGACTTGTAATTCCCATTCCAGAAATAAGGATAACTGGGTATTTTTGGTAAGGGAAGTTCTTTGGAAAGAGATACATTAATGATAAGCAGTAGGACAACTGCAAAAGAATAAATGGTCTGATGCACTCGCAGTTGAAGTTTTCATGTCTATATTTACTTTTTTTTTCATTGCATCATTTGTTTATGTCTCCTCCAGTTTTTCATTCTAATATTCCTCCAAATTCTGCAGCAATTTTGCAGACCCACTGTCCCAAGAGATGCATTGTCATAATGGGATTAACAGCCTTTCCCCTCTGTTACACCAGTTCAAATGCAGTTAAGGTCAATAACAACAGAATGTGGTCATCCTTTTCTAATAGCTTTGGACTAAATGAGATGAGCCAGTGGTCCCAAGGCAGTTCCAATCAGTTGAGTGGGCAAATAAATCCAGCGAACATCACTGCTATCTGTCTCAGGAGACAGAATTCTGAATGGACTAACATGAGGAATGACTTGTTCCTTCACTTTCTTGAGAAAGCTCTCCAGCCATCGGGAAAGGTATGGAGAAGAGGGAGAGCCATGCCTCTTGTCCACCTGTGCTTAAACTCCTCTGTGGAGGAGCTCAGTTTTCAGTCCTACAGATGTGACAACTTAAACATTTTACAAGGAAAAGAGATCAGAAGGAAAATAACAGGTAAACCAATCCTTAAAGAGTTACTTCTTTTTACTGGTTAAAAAAAGCCATATCTTTGTAGATTGCTTAATTGTGTGTTTGTACATGGAAATTTGAGCCAAAAAGTTCAACCATGGGATTGAAATTCCAAAAGCCCAACACGTGTTTGGATCTCTAATTACAGGTTGAGTTTATTCCTATCTGAAATGAAACATGCTTTTAAAACAACCCAAACTTGACAACTTCAGGATGACCGCTGGAGTTTGCAGTGATCAGAACACTGTATAAATACTTTTCTGGGAGACTTTCTCAAGTCACCATCAGAAGATCATGGCAAAACAACAATCTAGAAAAAAACTTAGTTCTTTTTGCACAACAATCTTGCTTTTTCGTTCTCCTTTGATCACAGTCCAATTTCCATGTACAGAATATACACATGGACTGGGGACGTGAATATTGCCATCAGTCATAATTCTCTTACTAGTTTAAGGCACTGGAATGTCAAACTGAGGGTTACAACTGCTATGGAGGTACCATCACAATAAAAATATTTGTCTTATTTAGCTAAGTTATGTACTTTGGTTAGCTTAGTTCTTACCCAAAGAGAATTAGTAGATAAGGTGATAAAACACAAAATGCTTAGTCTGACAGCTGCTTTTCTTAACAAAGGAATTGCAATAGATCGAATCGAAGCTTCAGTGATGTACCTCATAAACCGACATATGTTTAGAAATTGGAAAAAAAATAGGATTGGTAAGAAATTTTTGAAGGGAAGCAAAGGACTTGATAAACAGAATGTGGCAGAGAAAACAGGAAAGAATCTCCAGAACTGATCTGGATAAGAGTCTTGTGAAAGCTTTGTTAATGATCGTGGCATCAGAGGTTAAGTGTGAGTTCATAGAATTTGATGATGATTCAAGGCTGGACAGCACTGCAGGAACTAAATCTAAGTGTGATGGAAGAATTATTAAAGGAGGAAAAAAATATAAATAGAAAGACATTTAGGAGGTCAAGTAGTCAGGGATAAGTAATCAAAATTTCTCAAATAAGCTGGAAGCTTTTTGCTCAGAAATGGGAAGAAAGGCCTTAGTCCATCATAGGATGACTGAAAGATGTCATAAGGCCATCAAGAAAAAAACAAATGTGAAACTAAAGTGCATTAAGCAACATATTTTCAGCAGAAATGAGAAAGTAAATTCAGGGAAAATAAAATGGTTTAAGAAAAAGAACAGATTGTTTTACCACAGGTAACTAAAAATGCTTGTTTCATTTTGTCAGGCTAAGTAAAGCTTGAGTAGGGAATATGATTGGTTTTTGTAAGGGTATCATAAGTGAAATAATTATCTTAGCTGAAGAGTGAGGCTGGCTAAAGAATAAAAGTATAAATTTCCCATAAAGTTGAGTGAGTACAGTTTTGTGTTTTCTTGTTGGTTTGTGGTTTGTTTTTGTTTATTTTGGGGGTTTTGTTGTTGTTGTTCTTTTTTTTTTTTTTTTATTTTCTGTTTTTTGACTCCACTACAGCAAAATGGTTCCAANTTTTTTTTTTTTTTTTTTTTAATTTAATCCACTTAGGTTTCTATGCTGGTTTGGTAGTACAGAAAGGACACTACTAAGGGCAAGTTTTAAAACTAACTCTGCGGTAAGTATAAATTTTGTTACTATTTCTGCCTCTGAACTGCATATTCATCATGTTTTAAGGTTCTCGTTATTTCCCACCATCTAGATGTTACTTAATTAAAATACCGAATTTAAAGAGACTCCTAGTTTAATAATATTATATGCATATTGATCTTGAATCCTACATTTTAGGAAAAACTAAAAAGCTCAGAAAAATTTGGGATGCCATGATTTCACAAGAGGCTAACCACTTATGATGATCGTCTTTTCAGCTGCAAAATATTGGACATTTTTTGAAAATCTTTTCAAATATTATCCTTATGAGGTTGTTATCGTTTCTGTATTTAAAAGAAGGAAGAGTTGAGGTGTAGAGATTTCCCTGCAAGTTAATCCATTCCTTCCCCTCCTAATCTTTACGAAACCCAGGGGAGGACATTCCTTTAATTTGTTTCCCTTAGTGAAACATTAGAAGTAGCTCCCCAAAAAACCTATCAGGACATTTTTTTCTATTTTAATGAATTCTCAGATTTATTTTGAATGTGAATTAAACAGACATGGATAATATAATTACCCATGCTGTTTTCCAAATGGTTCAATTGCAGGTAGAACCCCCATGGGAGACAACATTTGCATTCAGTGATGACTCCAATAAATATTTTTACATTTTGATTGAATAACATAATAATTGCTGTATTTCATGGGAACAGCTGAAAGAAGACAATAATTGGTATAGCATTATTGCCTTATCCTTTATATCCTTGATCTTAAAGAATAAATGTCCCTTAAAAAGTGATTGAATGAAGAATCATTAATGGAAGTTATGAGAGCTAATCAGACTGTCAGTCTGCATTTTTTGGTGTCCGGAAAATGAAAAGCAAGCAAGACACTTACTAGAACAAGTGAGACATGCTTTTTACTGTGATAAAGATGCAATCCAATACAAATCTACTGAATGTCATCTTCTCTTGGAGTCAGAATGACATCTCTATTCTCCACACTTTTAATCCTGAGGCACCTCACAGCAGCAACTGTCAAACTAGTGCTAATTCAAAAAAAGCCCTGGAGGTGAAAACATTTGACAGCCTCTCTCAGTTATCCAAATGAAAAATCAGGTTATTTTCCTTCACCATCCTTTTTGTCCACTTCTGTACACACCTCCTTCAATTTGACTTTCATTTTTTTGTGGTTGGCCCCCCAAAATTTCTTCAACCTTAAGATTTCTCTTCCGCCGTTGTTAATGATTCAAACATAATTATCTGCAGTGTAACACCAAGAAAAGGTGTGAATTGCCTTGTACGAAGGTGAAGGTACCTTGTTTTTAAGCTGTAGACCTGATCTGAAAAGAAGAAAACAGCCTCAAACTTATTTTTGTTTTGCAGGACATCTTCCTGCTTTCTGAATATGTTAATTTACATAATTAAAATTCCAGTAAATGTTGTAAAGAGTAAGTAGAAAGAGCTATTAGTGCCAGAGAAACTTGGAAATAATCTCAAAGAGCTTTGGCTGGTCTTGGGTTCTAATTCATTCTGTATTGGCTCTCTATTATCTGTTATAAAGACGTGAAATCTGGACTAGTCTTTGAAGTACAATGGCTTTAGGATCACTTTGCATCTCAGTTGCTATGAACACCATTAATTTTATAGTATGCAGAATATGCAGAAATTAAATATGTAGAATAACTGTTTAATCATTCCACAGTATTTAAGGTCATTAGGTCACAAGATCACTCTTTTGGTAAATTACAAGTCACCGAGCCTCACTCAAAGACCCAGAGACTCTCATTACAGAGAAGTATGTCAATGTCAGGAAACGTGTGATGGCATGGAGAACCCCAATTTTAACTGGATTAGCGTGGCTGTGATGTGGTGCAGCACAATGCAGACATACTAAGGTAGGTCCCAAAACCAGTGTACAACCAATGAACTGAAGATGAACCCAAAGGGAAAAGTCAGCCCGCAAAAGATTCGGTGTACGGCTGCAGTCCTGTTTCTGGAGACGGCTCAAGCATCCCGTCAGTGTGGCACATGTGGCAGCCTGGAGATCCTGTTCTTGTGGACTAGGTGTGAGTAGGCACACCACAAGAGCGACTAAAGTGCCTTCTAAGCTTAAGGCCCCAGTCATGGCTGGGATCTGATTTAAATGGGTGCCGTGTCATATCCCAAGGTTCCACAGTCTAAAAAATTAAATTCTTTTTTATAACAAAATCATTCCATTTTTTCAGTAAAAAGTATTGCTTTCAGAAGCCTGGAAACAATGTAAGACCTGGAAATCAAGCAAATTTCTGTATTTCTCTTGCATCTTAACCAACAATCAAGATTCAATGAGACAAATTTTGGCCAAATTGCCCAGTTGCTGGGCAAACTGACAACTGCAAGATATATAGTTGTATTTATGCATATTCCCTGAAGATTTATGGAAGAATCTCATGTCTGAATAGTCCCTTGTTGGGAATGATAAGAAAGAAACAAACAGCACATTTTTGTACAAAACCCTGCTGATTTCTTGTTCCGTGAATATTTTGTACTCATAGTCTGATTAGATTGACTATAGAGGAATTAATTTTAAATTATTAACACAACACTCCACGTTATTATTTTCATAAGGTCCCTTAAAGAACTTTCATCCAAAGATCACTGACATCAATGGGAGTGAGATTTTCCATTAAACTCAGTGAGCTCTGGATCATATTCCATGTGTACAACTGGCTTCCGTGTTATTTTTTAAATTCTCGAAGCTTGTTTGTAAGGTTGACATTAAGCTGCGAAGAGCAGGACAAAATTCACCATCTTAGAGCCAGTAGGTTATCTCCAAAAGGATGTCATGGCTCTGATTCATTCATGAAACAAGGTTCACACAATCTGTTATGTATTACAGTTTGCCTGGCTAGATTTTCTTGTTTGTATCATGGCCAAGACATTTCAGTGTTCCTGTTCCTTTGAGACCCTCTGTTTAACATGTGAGTGATTTCCAGTGCCGAAAATTATTACTGCAATTAATTAATTGCCAACCAACTCTTTGTTAATAAACCCACCACTGAAATTCTAAGTTTTGCTCTGGGGGTTTTCACTTAACTTTTATTTTCCAAAGTATTTTTTAATTGTGCATGAAAAAAAATAAAATGTCAGGGTTAATTTTCCTTCTTGCACGTTGCTCCTCTGGACCTACAATAGGAAATAAATAAGGATAAGAAAAGCAGGGTAGGGCTTTTTTCTGCAGCCGTCTCACTCCAGACAACCTTTACACAAAGGAAATGATATATTTTATTGATCAGCAGTGAAATTCTTGGTCTCATATCCTTACGGCAGTGCATGAGGGAATGTCCCCATTGGGCAGACCAGTTCTTCACTGACATGGTTATTTACCTTGCGCTTGTTGTTTTCAAGAGAAGGATGAATTAATCTTTTCATCCTTTAAAACAGACCGTTGGGAAGATGCATCATTCTGCATAGAGGATTCTTGCCTTTGTAAGTCAAACCATTTTCTAAGGAATTTGAAAAAAATCTGCCTTCTTGTGCATGAGGCTGTATGTGCAATGCATTCATGGCATGTATGAGCGGTGTACTCACATTTATGTGGGGTTTAACTCTCTTTTTAACTGCCAGAACCATAAAGTTCTTTGATTCAGTGCCTTTCTTGAATTTCAAGGGGTGGTGGAATCCCTGAGGAGACCATTCGGGCTGAGCCCTTGTGCAGAGGAGCGGTATTATTACACATGATCTTGTACCTGCAGTCTTAATCCCCTCCTCTTGACGTCAGGGTGACTACCAGTTCTGTGTAAACAAGAATCCATAAGGATTTATCATTTGCCTGGAAATGTATGTTTCGGCTTCAGATAACTAAGCACAGAATCTTGTTTTTTTCCAGAATAACATGATTTGAAAACCAACCAGGATAAATAGTGCTGATTTTCTCATTTTATTTTATAAATACCTCAGAAATGTCACATTCCTGATCTGCATGTTCTATCAGTTTTGAAATTTAAATGTTAGAACACATAGAATAATAAAAAAAAAAAAAATCTAATTCTACTCAATACACAAGCCCAACATCCCCCCAGCTACCAGCGGATGATATAATATATATTTTTTTTCTGAATAATTCTGTTATTTCATTCTTCAGGCAAGTTTGCACAGAGAGAGTAGAAGCAAAACTGTCAAACTCCAAACTGGGACCAGAGCCCAAATAATGTCATGGCACTTACAACTGGGTCCATAAATACAGGATGAATTTGATTGTAGAAGTGAGGTTAACCACCAGAAGTGCAACTGCAACTTGAGAGCAAAATTGAGGGATCGCTGTGCTTTGGGAAGAGATGTTTTAAATTTTCTTCCTTAGAGGTATCATGTGGATGCATTGACAGATAAACTGGAGTTGTGATAAGAAATAGTTATTTGACCATTTAGGAATTTTTCCCCTGGTTAGAAGTCACTAATTCACACATTACTGTTCCTTACACATTGCTATAGATGTATTCTTCACAATTCCTGGCTGAAGAGCACTTCATACCTTGGTTTTGGTAATTAAAATCTCAAATGATGGAAAAGACTTGGCAGTTTTCTAAGGATCTCTCTCAACATCAGGGTCTGGCCCACAGTCTTACAAGGGTAATGCTCTGGGCTTTTACTGAATTTAGGATCTTGCACTAGTTATTTGCCTCAGTGACATCTAACTCTTCTCAGTTGAAATAGTCCTTAAAGAATAACTTAACTAAGACAGACTTTAAATGATGATTGGTAGATTTGGGAAAATGACTTCAAGCATAAAGAGCAAAATGAAGCAGCACTAAAGATAAGGTGGAAGGTTGTCTTTGTCTTGCTTCTGGTTTGAGAGAGGCAGCAGGTGTGGGTTGAAGAAGTCCAGACCAGAAATGTCAGAACAACTCAGATTATTTCACCACGAGCGTTTCCACCAACAGGGCTTATTCAGTTCATTAGTACCTGTGAAATTGGGCCCTGACTCATGATACTCCCTACGTTGCAACGACAGTGCAAAATGATTTATTTTGCCTAAAACCTTCTTCTCCACTCTTCTTAACTACATCCTCCAGTTATCTGCTCCTATAATTATGGGGTCTAATGTGTTTAAAATAAAGATCATCCATTTTAGTGAAGTCTAATCTTGAACTACTTTGTCAAGCACCCTCCATCCTAAAGCTTATTTGCTGATCAACTGTATAAAATAATTACTGGTTTAGTAGTGTGTTTTACTTTCAGGCAGTTCAGATATTCATTGCCGGTGAAGCTGCTTAAACCTATGGAACCCTTATGGGGTTTATTCATCACTGAAGTCTTATTTTCTGAAGTAAATTAATGATTTGCTATTCCTGGAGACTTCACTGCGCTTATCACTGTATTAACTTGCATCAAAAAATCACACTAAGCCATTTTTCAAACCTTACCAAAAATAGCCTGGAGACATTCTGGTGAATGAAGGTCTTGAGGGGGAAAGAAACAGGTATATTTTGAGTAATGGAAATGTCCTCAGTTGACATCAGTTATAGCTGTCAGAGTTTACTGCTAGCATTCCGAATCAGCCCTCATTTCTACGGACAATATGTCAGAACATAGTGAGAGATGATGTTGGGAGGATCTGCATAAAGAAAAGCCATGTTTGGCTGTTAAGATTTCGGCTTGGTTGTGAAAATTGCCTGGGCACCAATTCCCATTGGCATTGTGTAGCTGACACTTGGAGATCAATGTAAGAAATGCAGCAAATGTTTGCAAGAGGCGAGACGGTAACATCTCAGAGATATACCTCTGACGGAGGAAAGAGGGTAAACGAGAGAAAAGTTTTTTAAATGAGCACATATTTAGTTAATGAAAACAGAACCTGGAAAAAATTGAAAACAATGTTGAACAACTAATTGACGAAAAAGACAAAAAAAATCTTTTTTCACAGAAGAGTAATATTGTATCTTGCTTTTTCTTCCTTGAAGTAGTAGTCAAAAGGCACAGAAAAGCAGATCTCTGACAAAATAATATCCTTGGAGATGTTTTTCCAGAGGAAACCAGCATTGTGATGGATATTAGCAAGAGTCAAAGAACTGACCTGGGAAGAACAGGTGGTTTGAAGACCATTTCTTTAATTTAAAGATTCCTAGGAAAAAAATCTTTGATCAACTGATCTTTGATTTCATACAGTCCCCATCTGTCAACATCCTCCTTCTTGCTTGATTGATCAAATGAATTTCCATTTTGCATAACCGAATAAATGCGCAGGTTCACTTTAGCCACCACAAAATCCTTCACCTGGGGACTGAAGCACTGGGGGCATAGCTGCTGTTATTTGTTTTGTGGGACAGCACAAAGACTCCTGCCGTACGGACATGGACGGACACTGAGCAAAACAGCAATACTGCTGCCAGGAGCTTACAATCTGAATTAAAAAAAAAAAGTGGCAACTGCAGGACAGGAAAAAAAAAAAAGAAAAAAAAATAAGAAGCAGCCACAGGACATTGAGTCTGGAGGGATTTGGAAAGAAACTGAAGCTGGTTAAAGACTTCTATGATTTTTAGATAACATTTTCCTCTCCGCAGTCTTCTACCTCTCCTCTTACATTTCATCTAACAGGCCTACTTATACTAAAAGCTCCTCGTAACAAAACTCTCGTTACACATGTGTTTGGTGGGTAGTACGGCGCCTGGCGTCTCTGGGCTGTACCGTGATGGAGAGATTAGTCACGGAGCTACCACATATCAGTGACAGTGAAATAAGCAGCAGCTCACACAGACTGGCAAGGACATGCAAATTCCAAGAGATGTGGACAGTTACAAAGCTGTAAGATTGGCACAAAATAGAAAAAGGGGTGAATTCGCACTTGGACTTCACCTATCACACCTACGCAGGTTGTGATGCACCCACTGAGCACTAGCTGAAAAACATCAAAGAAAAAGTCAGAGAACTGCTTGAAAATAAGTAGGAAAGTTCTTCTGACACCTCTGGAATCTTTTCCTAAGGAGTTTAAATAAGCGGCAAAAATTAGGTGCTAAATATTATGACGTAACACAAGATACGACAGGACAAACTCGTCCTCTCTCAGATGTTCTTGTAACTGTACTATAGGGATGGTGCCTAATGTGCTGCTTAGTTATTTCCAAGGATCCAGTTAAAATGACATTTATTTCCTATTTCACAATTTGCTTGAATCCTATGCTGGGAAGTAGAGTTGGGTCTAAGGAATTTGTCAAATTTGGAAATAATAGTGTTCTATCTAAGAAGAAATAACTAGTATGGTTAATACTATCCCTGATTCTTACATTTTTTTATCATTATGTTTTCTTTCTGTTGGGTATTGTGGTCAGTGAACTGAGGACATCATCAATATCCACTGAAATGAAAATAAATTATTCAAATGACTGTGAACAAATATTGTAATTCAGATTTATTTTAGTACATGATCTGGTTGGTTTGTTCTATTTTTGACGGTATATACAATAAATTTTCAGGTGGCTTTGGTTTCAACAATGCCATTTGGATTTACCACAAGAGCGATTGAGGAGACTAAATGTATTCTATTCCTCAAATCAAGTTAAATATATTCTGAAATTAAGACTGGAAAAATAATAATCATGTGTTCTGAGGGCCTAACTGGAACACTGAAAAATGAAATGGTCTAATGCATGTGTCTCTTATGGTTTATAGCATTTAATGTTTCCCTTCTAAGTTAATTAGCGATATTTGGAATAGAATACAATTAGAAATACAACCTAAAATGCAAAGAAAGGCCCATATGATTGCTTTATAATTCAGAGACTTATCCTCATAATCCCTTGTCTATGATTTTCACCCTTGTGGCTTGATAAATAATTTCTTTGTCATTTCATATACCTGCCCTGATTAACAAAGGATTGATTATTTCCTAAAACAGTTTTGTAATTAATACCAAAGTCTCACTCCATCCCCCTTGTTGATCCTTGCCTCTACATGTTTCTGATAAAATATAATTGTCTTAATTCTCTCTGGATTGGTTAGATATAATGTTCAAAGGGAAATCTCCTTTATTACTGACCTAATATACCTTTGCTAATAAGAATTTTTTTTTTTTACTGCACTTCAAAGATGAAAGATTCTTAATTAACAGCAGAAGCTTTACTGAACCAAGTCTATTACAGTCACATCACCATTTCCTGGGGCTCTATTACTTTTTTTATTAACAAAATCCATTGGAGATAAAGGTCTGAAAATAATATTTAGACACAATGAAAAACATACCACTGAACACCACTAATACTTTTTAAAAAGAAAGTTTAAGAACTAGAGGGCTTATGTAATGAAGAACATTTAAAATCTGTACTTGGAGTGGAGTTCACCACTTAACTTCCATTTGAAGGATTTAAATGGGACTCAAGTGGTGCACATGCCTTCAGATCTGCGGGGGGCAAATTTCACCCTTAATCAAGACAGTTTTTACTATGCTATTTGAAAAGTGACATTTGCTAACTCTGAAATTCCTCTCAGTATTTTTGTTTAGTCAATAATGTGCTTATTTTTAAGTTTACATTTATGGTAGTCAAGGTCAAGAAAAATATTTGCCAGGAAGAAACCTATGCTGTAACCATTTTAGCTGTTACAGTTTAACAATCAAATAAAACATTTCATACAGTATGCCACAATACTCTGTACAATTCACCTACATGAAAAGGCTGGCCAGAGGCCCTTCAAATGACTTTTATTTATCCATATCGATATTTACTTGGCCATTTGTGGTATCTGAAGAGTACGTAAACATTAATGGACCATCTTAACTACTGCTCCTTTAGCATTGTCCATTCCCACAGTTAAGAAAAGAAAAGAAAAGAAAAGAAAGGAAAAGAAAAGAAAAGAAAAGAAAAGAAAAGAAAAGAAAAGAAAAGAAAAGAAAAGAAAAGAAAAGAAAAGAAAAGAAAAGAAAAGAAAAGGAAAGAAAAGAAAAGGAAAGAAAAGAAAAGAAAAAAGAAAAGAAAAGAAAAAAGAGAAGAGAAGAGAAGAGAAGAGAAGAGAAGAGAAGAGAAGAGAAGAGAAGAGAAGAGAAGAGAAGAGAAGAGAAGAGAAGAGAAAAGGAAAGGCATTGATTGTGTTTATCTCCTGACATAGGAATATTGGATTTTAAATTTTTCTCAGCAACCTTGAGATTCAAAAATCTAGTCATTTAAGGATAGGGGAAAATTTTGATAAATTTAACACTGGTCCTCAGCTTCTCATAAAGAACGTCAAGTATTTTGAGAGTAATGAAAAATATAGGTGGAGCTGACAACACTGGTTCTTCCAATGGGAAAAAAAAAAAAAAAGAAATGAAAAAAGAAAAGAAAAGGCATTGCTAAGAAACATGTGAAACAGAGATTCACTCTGAAACAAACTACTGAAAAATTGAAGCCTGGGGATTAGAGACACGAAGTAAAGTCCCAGACTATAATACCTGTTTTTCAGTAAGCAATACTGGCAGCTCTACACATTCATGATAATATTAATTAGGTCTAGAAAAAATTGCAAGTGTTATCATTAGTGTGTTGTGACATTTAAGCCATCTCAAATTTGAAGACTGACATTGACCTCTAAAACTCATAGAATTTATTCAAATTATGATCTCCCAGTTCAATATGCAAAGATGAGGGAGACGAAACTTAAATTCTAAGGACTGAAGTAGTTCAGGGTTTAGTAATTTTATTCTGATATTGTTGAAAGACTTGCCAACAGTTTTTTAAAAGTTCTTCCTGGAACATAAAGAAGGGATGGCTGCTTTAAAGTGGATTTTTATTAGTGTAAGAAGAGGACTGAAGAGTTTGCCTGAGAGAACCTAAGAGATTCTTTATTTTTGTACATTTCTGTGAAATCTTACCATTTTATACATCTTTTTTTGCTTGGAGAGCATTAAAAAGCAGGGAAAGAAGAAAGCAAATAATAACTGAAAGGAGCTGTAGCCTACTAGTTATTACACACATTGTATACATTCTAACTAGGAATGTATGTTGGATATTTACAAAAATCAAAGGAAATCTTGGAAAAATAGGATACATTTGGAAAGTCAGTGAAACCAATCAGATAAATAAGAAAAAGAATAGTATAAAAATTCCTCTGTTTTTGGAAAAGGAAAATCTTTTGAAAGTATTAAATATACAGAAATATGTATTATTCGTATGTAGTTTGGTCACAGTATTTGTCTTCTTTTATCACTCAGAATACATGTTAGCATGGAAAATCACTTTGGTTTGGTTTGTCTCCTTCTTCCAAGGTTTTGAGTTTCAACTATCTACACATCACTTCAGACCAAATTCATAAACAGGAGTGTCATAGTTAAATGACATGAAACAACCTTCAGTTCCAGTCAACTGCCATGAAGCTCCACTGGTCTGGTATATCCAGTTATGAACGCCTTGTTCCAAGAAAACTCTAAAACACTTAGATAGGATCCAGAAGAGAAACACAAATTAAAGGAATAAAAACCTATAAGGAGTGTCTACAAAACCAAGTTATGTAAGGAAAACCCACATGGATTCTTCAAATATTTTAAAAACTCTACAGAGGAAAAAATAATAAAATACTCCACATACCTACTGGATAGAGAAAAGTTGCAATGGGTTTAAACTGCAGTGGACAAGATCTAGGTTAGGTAATAGGAAGAGATCTTTTTAAGGATAAGAATAATTGAGCAGTTGAATATCCAAGGGTGGCACTGGAATTCCTATCACTTCGGTTTCCAAATAGGGATAGAAAGCTATCAGAAAATAACAGGTCAGTGTGACTCTACCCTGGGGTTACGGAGACATAAAATGATTATTAGAGTTACCTCTACGTGTATGTGAACTCTACTAATCTAGCATACTGCCTCTGCGACTTTCTAGGCATCAGATTTTGTGTAGAAGTTCGTTAACAAAATCAAAACACAGGACGTGACACTATTTCTGTTGCTGCTGTACTTTTGAGAGACAACTAGACAATAATGACTCCTTGTATGATTCTCTTCAGGCAGTGATAGAAAGGTAAGGACGCAGTACACAGTAGCAGTATGGCAATTTTTTTAGGTTTCTGAAAAGACATGAAGTCAGAATGTATGTTTTTCTTGTCTTGAAACTCTTTATCAGCTGGTGGCTGTACAGAAGATGATCTACTCTCAGACGTGATAAGACATCAGATTGAAAATAATCTTCCCTTTTTTTTCTTTTTCTATAGAAACTACTGAATACTTTGGTGGTAAGTGCAGGAAAGCAGCAGATTTCTTGAGTATGTTTGATGACCATCTGACGGCCTCATTAGAAAAGGGAAGGTCACCAAGAAGAGAAACTACTCAGAGACGCTGAAGTCAGGATTATCTTTACTAAGTTTATAATTTGGAAATATTGCTCAGAAAAGTTGGTATTCAGGTTTTTGAGCAAGGACTCTACCATAAATCAATAAAGATATATGCTGTTGCTGACCACTCAACAACTGTAGAAAACGCAGAATGTGATTCACTTGCTGTGAGTAATTCATCATAGGAATAATATTACATGTATCTGTTTAAGATGAAATAGGTTTTCAGGTACAAAATGCAGAATTTTAAAATCTAAAATTCAAACATTTATTTGGCTTTAACAGGCTATAGAGACATGAAAGATACCTATTCATTGCCAGTTTTATCCAATGGTCAAGGAGTCGTAAATACTTCACCATCGCAGGCTCAACCATGACAGACAAAATCTCTTTCTATATTGAGACTGACATGACCACTATTGCTTCCACTCCTTTCAGGACAAGTCTAAATGTGACTGTGTTTGTTTTAAATATTGAGGTGGGACTCAAGCTCAAGTGTCTATAAGGCAAATTCCTAAGCCCCTAATTCTGAGTTCCACATTTTAGTCAGTGGTGAGATAATCAATATAGTAAATGGAGTTCAGAGAGGGATGCAGCTGACCTACTAGCAGGGGCTTGATTCTGTTGTCTTATCACAGACAACAGTACCATCCGAAATGCCTTGGGATGTCCCATCTGACCTCCAACTGCAAGTCCAGAAAGGTAGGGGACTCTTCTAGGTTCTGCATCATGGCTGTTACCTCTCTAGATGCCTTGAATAGCTTAGGATATCTTAAAGGGCCTATATTTAAGCAACTAAATTGAGAATTGGGTGTTTAGTTTATGAAGAGGTAAACTGCTCTCTGAAGTCTACTGACTAGATCTCCACTAACTATAACAGGAACTTAGAAACCTGCCTTCTCTGCAGGCACCTCTACTGTTGGAATCCACAGATAGGTGAAACTATTTTCACGTTTCGTATATTAATTCTAACCTCATAATGGCTGAGAACAATTTTTCTGGAAGTTCTTCTATTTTGATTTTTTTTTTTTTTCCCCTGTAACGGTCAGGGTAGGTAAAACCTGTTGGTCCTGTGGGCACACTGAAAACCCTTGATTGAGGCTTTTGCCTTAGGGGAGAAGCAGGGCATTGGGCAAGGGCTATACTGTATTGTGCAGCTGAGTCTCTTTCAATTTAGTTTTATATCAGTCAACCATTACTCATTGTTCTTAATAATTTACTTGTGCACCCAGAGAGATTGTGATGAGCATAATTTTTTAAAAAAATGAATAATTAAGTGAAATAAAGAAAGAAGTAAATGAGTGAGGATGTCATACTGAACATAATGTATTGAGGATGATATATATCATAATGGGAAAATCAAATACTGTGTTCTTATATTGTTAAAACAAAATGACTCTTCCCCACTGGCGTAAAGTAATCTGAGGCTTTAGAAGCCTGAACTTAACACGTGAGGTTTTTCTTTATTCACATTTAGGTTGAATAAGAGAAAATATTTCCACCGGTGAGTCAGAAGCATCCTCTCCGTCAACAGATATAATAGCAGCCCTGTCGCAAGGATTATCACAGGGTTTGTCACAAAGATTACTTAAAATTGTGTCGGTCAAAGCATTGTTGAATGTACTGCACGGAAAAAATATGTGCCAGTGAATCATGATAAATAATTCCTTTTTCAGGTAAGTATCGTTCACTCAGGACTCAACAGTCTTGCAAACACCTGAACATGCTTAACCTTCTGTGCCCTCAGTAGCCCTGCTGAGATTCAGCACATACATAACTGTTTTCAAGATCAAGGAATAATTATATTCAGTTGAAAAACTAAGAACAAGACAATGATAAAACACAAACAAGAAATGGAGAGAACCAAAGGAATGAAATAGTACAAAAGAAGGAAGTTACATATTTTGCATCAGTTCATACATGTCCTCATGATTCATTAATTTTGTAAACATATTCATCTTCATATAAACTTAGGGGTTTTTTTAATCAGAATGTATTTTAATTGCTTTTGATGTGTGTCAGTTAATATTGTTAAAGTATGGGTTTTGCAGGTTCAAACTATTTGATGGAAACTCTTGACTGACATTATTGTCATACTTCTGCTCATCCTATGGTCTTCATTATTTATCATCTAGTTTTTCTCTCTTTTATCATTTTACAGCTTCACTTGTGAACAACAATTCTTACATATTCCTCTTTCTGTCTTGCCCCTATGGTTTCTTTCCATTCGTGCATGTGTGAGATGGGAAACTGTGCAAAACAGAAAAAAACAGTGTATGAAAGTTACTATGTCCTAAGAGGAGAACCAAAGTATAAGGATATACAGGTAGGTATAAAGATTTATAGATAGATATGCACATATTTAAACATATGATCATTGTACAGAAATACAAGTACTTATATAAAGAGGAATATTCCTCAAATTAAACTCAACTTCATATTGTAAAAATCTATATGCACATACAATGTAAATATCGTAAACTATTGGATTGGTGATATGGGAAAACTCCACCTCAACAGTAAGGGAAGAACTGACCTCTTCCAATTTCTAGTGTGTCTTCTGGAAACAATTATTTCCAGCATGCAGAGGCAATAAAGGAACTCAAGCACTGAGCAGTATGCCATGTTGCACAAGACAGGAAGATAATGTGCATCACCCTGTGCATTATCTTCTTAATTATTAGTACTGCACATTAGAACTGAATCATATAATTTTGTAATAATGGTAGTCAGGAAGGGGAGAGAGCAAACATAAAAAGTCTCGTATTCTGTAGATTTCTCATACAACAACATGTATATTTACATATACATATATATAAAATCATGATTTAAAAATTTAATTCAAACTGTATATTTGGGGATTATTGGTGTTCAAATCTTTTATAGATTTATGATTCACACATATTAAAATAGTCAGAAGAGGCAATAAAACCCTCAGGGAACCACCCATGCAGTCACCATTCCCCCAATTTGACACAGTCCTTTTTACAAAAACCCTTATTATGTATGTCAAGCATCCGTTGTTTCATTCCATTTTCAACCCCAGCTGCTTTGTGTTAAGCCAGATTCTGTGAAATGAATCTACACTCACAGTTTCTTGAAAATTAAAATATTATGCCCTGTATGACATGGGTATTGACTGCATCCTTCGGAGAGGTTAACAGGGCTACCAAACTGGGACTGGAAATGCATTCAAGAGGGGGAATATTTTGTACTGTAGAGCAACAGGAGTGCGTGCATGCTTTATACCACATTTTGGCTTCAAATGACCACATGAGGCTTAAAAGTAATAGAGTTCCAAAATGCAGTAGCATTTTTCACCATTGTTTGTTTTCTAAAGGATCATGTAGCACAGGATAACTGGGGTGAAGAAAGGCTGGAATGCCTGCACCATTGACACGGGACAGCAGACCCATGTTTTGGAAACACCCTTGAAGTTGATGCTTAGGACAGTTTTCTGTGATACGTGTGGGGTATGAGGTAGTTGTTTAGGAGAAAACAGAATCATAGAATAATAGAATCATTTAGGTTACAAAAGACTCTTTAAGATCATCGAGTCCAACCATCAACCTAACACTGCCAAAGCCACCACTAAACCATGTCCCTCAGCACCACGTCTACCCGGCTTTTAAATACTTCCAGGGATGGTGACTCCACCACTTCCCTGGGCAGCCTGTTCCAATGCTTGATGACCCTTTCGGTGAAGAAACTTTTCCTAATATCCAATCTAATCCTCCCCTGGTGCAGCTTGAGGCCATTTCCTCTTGTTCTATCACTTGTTACTTGGGAGAAGAGATCAACTCCCCCCTCTCTACAACCTCCTCTCAGGGAGTTGTAGAGAGTGAGAAGGTCTCCCCTCATCCTCCTCTTCTCCAGGCTAAACCCCTCCAGTTCTCTCAGCTGCTCCTCAGAAGGCTTGTGCTCTAGACACATTCCAGGCAGTCTCAGAATTGGAATGAGACCTCTCATTCCAGCTGTCCCCCTCCCTGATTACCTTTTCATACCTCATGAGTTGTTATGTTATTTATTTGGGGACAGATACATTTTTATGCTATAAAAGAATGCTGGATGAAAAGGAGACCTTAGGTAGGGGATAAGCATCTAGTGCAGTAGATAAATGCTCTACTCTAACATTATCAGCTCATTAAAGTTTGATGTGAAAGATCATAGAATGTAGCGATTGTACTTTAGAAATAATCAAATTAGCATTAAGGCATAGACAAACCATTTTAACTTGTTTGTATTCCTGTGACACATAAGCAGATGTAAGTTCTCATTGCTTTTAAAAAAAAAAAAAAAAAAAAAAAAGGGAAGAGATCCACGTGTCTTCTTTACATATAANAAAGGAGGAAAGTGAATAGATGAGAACTGCTTCTTTGTGGCGCAAACAAATGACTTGCTGTGGGCTGCTGTGCTGTAGGCTGTGTGTGTACATAGTCTGTTATAAAATCCTTACAAGGGTTTTTGTCCCATTTCCTGTACAAAGCTTTCAAAATTTCCCCACTATATTGGCATCTTCTGGAAATTTCTTGTTAATTTTTCGTTTCAGCTTGGATCTGGTACTTTATTTTTCTCCTTTAGTATTCTCATTTTCCTTTGTTGTTCTCATTATTAATCTTTTAATCTTTATTTGAATTATAGACACTTCCTTTTGTGAGGGGTGGAGGTGCAAAAAACCTCATTAGAACCATGCATGAATGGGAAATCCTGCCTGGCCAAGCTGACAGCCTCTCAAGATGGGATGACTGGCTCAGGGGATGAGGAGAAAACAATGGATACGGTTTCTCTTCACTTTAGCAAGGTGTTCTGCCTTGTCTCCCACAACATCCTCATGGACAAACTGAGGATGTACAGCTTAGAAAAATGGACAGTCATCGAAAACTGGATGAATTGCCAGGCTTAGAGGGAAGTGATTAGTGGAACAAAGTCCACTGGAGCCCAGTCACCAGTAGCGAACCCCAGAGGTGAATACTGGGGTCAGTACAATTTAATATTTTCATTAATGACCTGGATTGTGGGACAGGCTGCACCCTCAGCATGTTTGTACACGGGTCAAAGCTGGGAGGAGATGTTACACACCAGATGGAGTGCCACCATTCATAGAGACCTTGACAGGTTGAAAAAAGTGGGTAAAAAAGAATCTCATTAAGGTCAACAAAAGGAAATGCCAAGTCCTACTCCTGGGGTGGAATAACTCTAGGCACCAGGACAAGTTGGGAGCCAAGTGGCTGGAGAACAGCTTTGCAGAAGTGGACCTTGTGGTACTAATAGATACCAAGTTAAGCAAGTTAACTTGCTCTAGGTGTCCGTGCTCTGGCAGGGGAGTTGGACTAGACGATCTCCAGAGGTCCCTTCCAAGCCCTGTGATTCTGTGATTCTGTAATTACCCAGCAATGAGCCCTTGTGGGAAAGAAAGCCAAGAGCCTCCTGGGCTGTACTAGAAGGAGCGTTGCAAGCAGGTAGACGGAGATGACCCTTCCCCTCTGTGCAGCCCTAGTGAGAGACATCTGGAGGGCTACATCCAGTTCTGGACTTTTATACTATGATGGAGGTCAACTACTGGAACAGAAAGGTTGTGGATTCTCTATCCTTTGAGGTGTCTATTAGACAACTACACACAGCCTTGAGCACCATGCTCTATATGACCCTCTTTAGTAGGGGATTGGACCACGGACACCCTGAGGTACTTTTCAACAAGTCTGTGATCCTACACTCAGCTCTTTCCCTGTGCTGACCCAGATTCATTTCTAGACCAAGTTCAAATGAGTGAGAAGGTTTTATCTTAACATTCAAGATGCAGAGCATCAAAAGCTCCAGGGACTGAGAAATGCAATACAAGGTGAAAGGCACTCTGGAATCTAAGCTCTGTAAAGGCTCTTACGCTGGGACTGAAAACACACTAACAAGTATTGGTAGGTCTTTGCTTTCCAGGAGCAAAATGTGCTGACACACCCTCCCCTTTAATTTTTTCTTAAAATGTTATTTTATCATTCAGGGTCTGTTGAAAGTCTGGTAACAGTTTTTGGGAAATATCCTGTATTTTATATTTTCTGCAATAGGTCAAATGGATGAGCAGTTTCATATATGTTTATTAATACCTCGAACCCTGAATAAGACTAAATCTAGAAATAAATTCTTGTTAGCAGAGTCCTTGATATATTGCTTCAGGAAATAATCTTTTGTTATGTCAGTCATTCCACATGTCGTCAGCCAGTATCTCAAAGGTTTCTCCGTAATTATTAGGGAGGCTAAAATCACCCATAATCACAATCTTACCTGTCTCACTTATCTGATCATATAGTATTTCATTCTCCTGCCTTTCCTGTCATGTTGGTCTCTCGCAGTCACCTGCTATTAAGCCTTAAAACACTATCTACGAGCTGAATCCTATTGATTCTCTGGAGTTACAGTTCTTTTATGTGTTTCCTCGACAGATAAGGGCAAATCTTCCATTTCAGATCTTTTCTTTGAAACATCCTAAAATCATGTATTCATCATTAAGCCTTGTTTGCAGGGGGAAAGAAAAAGAAAAAAAGCCAGGTCCTCACTGTACTATCATTTCCATGCATTTTCATAGACATTTCTGCTGGTAAATTGTTAATAAAGTGGTCTTCATCAGAACATATTTACACTAGCAGTTTGTTTTTACATTTTAACATGCTCTACATCATGCATTTTGAGCCTGGTTCCATAAGCTTCCACAATCCTAATGGGGTATAATGGGATATGTACGTGCCTATGCATCCTTGTCTGTGTGCCTGCGTGTTTGCATGACTGTCAATTCTTCTTTAAATCACTTTGAGCCGTCTTGGTGATTTCAAAATGAGTTCAACAATTTTAAAGAGATCTGAAAAAAATATTTATTTTTTTTTTTAAATTTCATGAGCCTATGAAGTGGTAGAGAGACACCCTTTCTAATGCGTCTACTCAAAAGTGAATCAGTTTAGCCTATTAAATAGCAAAGAATCTACAAGGGGGAAATACCATGGAAACCTGCGCTAAGGCGATGTAACTTCTGCTGCCCATGTCTGGTACTTCTGTGTTGATTATCATACTTCACTTCCTTTTGGTAACCAGATTTCACTCTCTTTTCTCCTTCTCTTCATTTATTTGCTTCCGTTTAACTGCTAGAACTAGGTTTTAAAAATTGAGAACAAATGTAAAGAACGTTGGATATAAATGTTAAATACATTTTCCCCAGGACTTTTGAGGGGAAAAAAAAAACAACAACAAAACAGATTCTTTTTGATTCCCCCTTGTTCCACCGTCACTGTTTTGCCGTTTTTTTCTAACAAGGACACAGCCAGTCCTTTCTGATGCTTTTCAGCTGCGTGCAAGCAGTGTAATGCATGTGCTGAAGGAGGGTATGGCAAAGCACTGCCAATCGCTTTAAACTTAGCTCAGTTATACGCTTTAGATACTGACAGAAAGCAAGAATCTAACACAGAGGTGATATGTAAGATAATGTCGTTTTAGATGTACTTGGATTTTACTATGTATCTATGGACAGAAAAGACATCATGCAATCCACGTGTTGTCTCCTGTATCCTTTTGAGAGACCCGGTTTCCTACTATCCCGCTAAGTTAACACTTTGGCATGGCACACAGCTGTGGTTTCTCCCTTGGAGGTGCCTCTAAGGGTTTCAGCAGCTCCTCAGACCTTCTCTGAAGTTCTTCAAAGACATATGAAGCGCCAATGGGTGTACGCAGAGGTGACATAGTGCTGGGTGAGTCAGTTTGTAAGATTCTCAAAGTGCTGCCTGTGCTCAGATACCCCGTACCTCAGTTGTTTCATCCACCTCTTGCTACGATGCGCTGTGTGGGCCAAGTGGCTTGGGTCAGCTTTACATCTGGGATTTCTATCTGCCACGCATGATCTGTAAACTGTTGGAACACCTCCAGGGAATTCATTCGCGTAGTGTGTAAATGTCAGCCTATGTCAGCCTAAGGCTGCTGTATGGGATTTAAGTCTACAGATAAACAAGATAAAGACACAGGCAGGTGAGGGTGCTTAGTTTAGGTTTTCTGTAGATTTGTGTTAATCTCCAAGTTTGCTCATAAAGCACTGCACCTCAAAAATTCAGGTGAACTTTTAGATTGCTACATGCCCTCCTTTCCTTTGAGCGTTACTTTATCACACCAACTCTCTGACCAAGGCGCGTGACTTAATCTGTTCAATAGCTAAGCAATTTGGCTGACCTTATCATCCTCGTATCCAACACCATCAAGAGAAACTGCTTACCTCTGCTTAAGTAACAACGAAACCGTTCATCTCTTGAAAGGTATTAAATGTTGAATTATAAAACGTCGCCAGAATACTGAGATGGTCTGTCTCCTGTGGATCTTTTTTCTATTGCTATGAGAAAAATAATCAATGAACAACTTGAACCTGATATTGTTCTGCTAGTCTTGGAAAAATCCAGAAAGCCCAAAACTACATGCAAATTAATTATGAAAAGTAATACTGTGCAGTACTGTCATCATGTTTCAGGCTGCATAATATTTTTCAAACTCTGTCTTGAAAGGCTTTTTGAAGTTGTAACATACACCTTAGAGATCCCAAATAGCAGCGATTGAAAAGAGAGAGCAAAAGGGCAAGAGATAACCAGTGAAGAAGAAATGTTTTCAGATGTGGTTTGCAAATGGATGGAAGAGCAGAGTGTGATGCAAAAAGCATTTGAAACAACAGGAGCGACAAAATGTAGTGACAAAATTGTAGAAAGACACCAGAGGCAGGCGCTACATAAACGAAAAGGGAGGACACTGGGGAGGTTTCTAAAGTACTGTGATATCAGTAAAGAGTTAGACTGATCCCTACTGGGCTTTCTCTTTCAACAGTGCTGGAAATGTGCAAGTAATTTCATTGGAAACATATCTGCCACCTAAATGGTAAATATTTGTCATATTCCCCCAGTAACAGTTTTTCACAGTTTGCTTATGACAATACATACTTATGGAAAGCTTTCTTTACAAAAAGAAAAAAACCCAACCCATGAAATCTATTGAAATCCAGATTTTTGTTAGGCATTTTTTTATTTAGTTAGTTTATAATAATGTAATAAAACCTAGTTCCACTTGCTATGAAATTTATGAAGATCAGGGTAGGAGTCACCTCACTATACTCAGGCATTTACAGTGGAGATTCTGACATAAGAGCTAACCACCCATGGGTCCTTTTATAGTCACTGAAGAGAAACGGACAATCTGGGGTCATGGTTCACCTCTGGACATCTAAAATATGAATGAAGCCCTGCAGTGATTAATTTTTCCTGTACAGAGGGCTGAGGACAGTTCATTTGGACTTCAGCACCTACCCTGAAAACCTCTGTAGGAAGAGATGAAACTTCTTCTAGGCACCACAGGCTCCACAAACCATGGGATTGCTTGTTTCCCTCAGTATAAACTGCCTGAAGCAGCCAAATTTCTATCTGGGTTGTCTCATATTCAGACCCATGGTTGGGCAGGGCTCAGTTCTTAATGTATTGTATGGGTTGGCAACGAAAAAACGTGTCTTGGGTAAGTTTTAGCATTGGATGCTTTTAATGTTGGATGCTTTTAACATTGTTTTCAAAGGAAAAAAAAAAAAGGTTGCCTGACTCTCACACAACTAACTGTCTACGGACCTGAGTTTTTAATTTTAACCGAAACTGCTTTCCTATCACAATACAACATCTGATCATTGCTAAGCTTCATTTGACATTGGTATAACTCAGCTGACAGTCACAGCTCTGGAGCTAACAGCAAGGTGTATGAAAAAGACCCATTAGCAGAATCTGTGGTTAAGATAAAATATTTACAGGTGACAGACTTTTTCATTTTAGTCTGAGACCTATTGCCTTGATACTGACATTCTCAGGTTCAATTGTCAATTAATTTTTTTTTTTAAGATATTTTGAATGTTTAAAATGACACCGATTTTCTTAGGTTTTCACAGTGACTATAAATGGAATATTCTTGATACAATCTCCTTTTTTTACGGATTGGACGTATTTAATCCTGAGACTGCTTGAATCTACTTCATTATAATTGTCTTATATTCATTAGAGATGTGCAGTAAAGGGAGTAGTCACGTTCAAGAAGCTCCATCTGAAGTGACTTATTCCAACTTTAAGATAACGATCTCTGACAAAAGAGATTTGTCTTTTCAAGTGCGGACTGTTATAGTCTCTATTTGCATACAGAAAAGTGCTTTGGGATGTTGGTAAAGTTGCATCTAAATATACAATAACTAGTGATAAAGCCAGACCATATAGCATCCATGAATCCAAGACCCCTTTTATGTCAGTCTCCACATCTTCCCGTGATTACACTCTTCAGCTTTGTAGTATATGTTACAGGAATATTTTACAGCTAAAAACCTACAGATTTTTTAAAAAATTGGGTTCCACCACCATCCCCTCCTCACACACACACCTGTACTGTCTTTAATTTTATGACGATTATCTCCAGGACATTCCTTGAAACAAAAAGAAAGATGAGATCTGTCTAGCTTGAGGGTGGCAGACCTCTTTGTCTGGAACAAACTGGTTTTATTATTATGCTGTCAGAAAACAGAAAATTAGAAAAAAAGTACTTGGTGATAGATTGGAATAAAGTTCAAGATATACACACATACTTGTTCTGTGTCATACATCAGCATCTGATTCTGCTTCATAACAACGCTGAACTTTCATTTGTGTGGAAGTTCCCCGAGAAAATGCAGAAACGCCGCCTAACCTGAACCGATCATCCAAAATGCTACTGTGCATATTAGGAACACTTACTGATCATTAGATGATGACCCAGGAAAAAGTGCTGTTCTGCAGGGTTTGATGCTCCGGCAAGGGTGACTTGGAGTGCTCCGTGCCTTTCCTTGCCTGGCACACCAAGGGAAGGCATCTGTGGGTTTGGGTCTATTTCCGTGCTCTTCCTCCTTCAAATTAAACCGTTCAGATGGGAGTATTCACTCAGTCCATCCCTATATTGAGCAAATACTCTCGAAGATGAAATGATAAGCTCCTGCTTGGCATGTGAAGAGCACAACCCTGACCGCCAGCGAGACAGTGTATTTTGCCTGCAATTTCCCTCATCACCACTGAACATCAAGTTAAGGGTGTAGAGAGAGGGTTTAGATAGAATTCTAATATTTATCGATTGTCAATTCAGCATCTACTGCAGAGAAACTAATGCCACGTGTAGGCACAAGTACTGCTAGACTCTTAGTTTGGCTTTTCAGAGAGAACTTTATGGATTCTGTGATTTAAATTTCCTTGGATATTTTTGATTACATGGTTTTAAAAAAACGCCAAAAGATAGGAACAATGAGCAGTATCAGAAAAAGGAGACAGCTTTTTGGCTTTAAAGGAAAAAAAAAAAAACAACCTAACTGTCATTTTTATCTAAACAGATAATAGATATTAGAATGGTATGTATTAAATGTTACCTAAGGGGAAAACAAACAAGGTTAGAAAAACGTTACTAAGGGTGCAATATTGAGCAACTATCAATGATTGCCCTCGCAAACTTAATTCAGTGTCTCAATTCACTAAATGAGGCGGGGACCCCCTCTGATCGTGTAAAAAATGTCTATGTGACAGTTAATTGACAATGGTCTTAGTGCTTCTCCGAGGAAAACAGTCACTGGAATACCTCGTAATGAAACGTCTCGGGCAACCTAAATGTGGTGATTGCTACCAGCTTCCCCTACCACCGATTATCTTTGTGTGATTGTTAGAATATGGCTTATAATGAGAAACCCACTCAACCTTGACGACAGAAAGATGTTAGTTTCTCTTTAGTTAACCTCTGAATGTTATGAATTATTATATAGAGAGATATCCAATTGTGATGCATGCAGATCAAATCCTTGCTTCTATTATTTTGCCAGTCGTTTACAGCGCATCAATGTTATACCTATCAGGGGGTTGTAAACTATAGTGTGAATAATTAAATCATAGCGTCTCCCCTGTATATCCATGCGGGACTGACTAACAACAGTGTGCTTTCCTGACGTCTGCTGTGTAATCCACATTATTTCCAAAGATACTTTAAGCAATGCAGTTCTGCTCAGAGAGTTTCTTACGAGCATTTTTTAAGCTCTTCCTATTTTCCATGGCAAGGCAACGCATTTTATAATGTGTAACAATGTGTGTCTGGTATTTTAATATCCAAACAGAAGCTTTGCTGCAGAATTTACTTCAGTACCCAGTATTTGAAAGGAAGCTATTTTGTAATTTGTGGCTTAGTGCATTTCACAGGCTAGAAGTGTGAAGCTATTGCAAAACTAGATGTGTTTCATGTGTAGATTTCTGCCTGGAATCACTGATTTTTCACCCAACAGGGACTTTTGTCTCAAGGCTAAGAAAATATTTCAAAAAATAAAAGTTGGGGGTTTTTTTAACCAAACCTTTAAAAAACACCTTATCAATAGCAAAACTAACTTTATTCATTGTGTGTCATAGGCTGTATACACACCATCATTTCTAAGTCACACTGTAGAGTCAGTTCAGCTACTAGATAATACCAAAAATCTGAAAGATGTGCTTGTAATATACCGGCCTCCACATTGCAGCGCTGTGGGAGTCTAACACTTCAGTCAGTGGTAGACACCTCAGGAGAATAGTTGCAACAAGGAGATTTACAGTCCTTATCCAGAAATCTGCTGTTAATGTTGTACCTCCATTGACTTGTTCATTTTGTTCTGACTTAATTGCATCAATGCAGGAATTTTAAGGCTGAGGACATTACAGTGGTTTAACTGAGAGAATATAGGTTAGGCTCGCCTCTTAAAATCGAGCAATGAAAAGCAAGAAAGAGAAGAAAAATTGGAAAGGATCTTCAAATGCCTTTTTTTTTTTCCAAATACCTTGACAAATTCAAAGTTATTTTTTCATTGTCCTCATGCCATTCACTAAAAGCTTTTTTCTATATTTCTAATGTTAATATCATTTTTAAAAGAACAGGCTGAAGCTATAACGTTGTGTGTTCATATGTTCTGAAGATTTTGCTTATCTGTGTGGGAGTAGAAAGGCAAATTAATGACTGAGTTGTGGTGGTCTCCTTCATCCAGGAGTTACAGTGGTAGTCAAATACAACTTGTGTCAATGAGAAAAAGTCTTTTCAGTACCGAATATCACACTTTCCTGTCCTTTTTTTTATTACTGTTACAGTATCTTAGTATTTCATTGATCACCCATGTAAATTTATTGAATAACTAATAATCAGCCAATCTGCAAGTCAATTTAAAGTATGAAGATGGTAAGCTTTCATATTGCATCAAAAATCCTCCCCCACAAAAAGAAGAAAAACCAACCCCCAGTTTACTAAAACAAACCTGTAAAGAGCTCCCTCGCATAACAACGCTAGTGGGTGCAATTGTAATATTAATGAGCTTTGGGAATTGATGATTTTAGAATTCCTAGCCTCTCAGCTTTGATCCATTAGTGGGTATAGATTCAGTGGGAGTTAGCACAATTGGGCAAAGGCTGCCTAAGTGGAAAATTGATCCTGGTAAGTGCTAGCTTACTGGCTTGACACATTAATGTTTCCCATTTTAGTGCTTTGAACTTTTGCTCTGTGATAATGTGAGTTCAAGTCCCACTTGGGATGTTGAACTTTCAGTAAAGACTTAGAGTGAGCATGGGGGATCTGTCATTCCTTTACATTTTAATTAAAAGGATAAGTTGAAACTAATGGAGAAAATATAATGAAATTACCATCATCATCATCTAGCTCTGGAACTGGGAAATAGACCTTTTCTGTCACTTAGTCAAGGGAATGGTTGACTGGGGAGTTAAAGCAGGCACTGACAAGTATTGAAAGGTGCTACATCCAAAGTCTGAGCTCTTTAGTCACTGCCTCCCTTTTCGCCCAGCCTGCAAGTAAGAAAGAAAAAAAAAGATAAATCCAATGACTTTGAACAGAGTTTGCACCTTGAGCTCTTACTAATCAGGCATAACATAAATAAAATGAAATAAATGGATAGTTTCAAGAGCACCTTACAGACTAATTAAATGGTTCTCACAGAACTCTTGGGAGATGGGCAATTAAGCAATTTCCCAAACAGATAATTTGGAAAAGTTGGGTAGCGAGATGAACTGGGGAAAGGCACCCAGGGAGTCAAAGTTAATGGTAATGTGGAACTTCCTCAGGTCCCATCCTGTGCTTAGATTAGTTGAGTGATACTGAATCTACAGAGGAAAATTGCATTTACCTAGGTTATTAAACAAGCTTTTTACAAGGAGGAAAATAATACCAGATTTAACAAGATGTAAACATTGCGTTCCCACCCCCTTCACCTCTCAAAATCCATTTCTAACCTCTGTCTAACACAAAATTTTGCCCTTTAGCAGCAGAAGGCTTTGAACCCTCTCTGAGGTTGGTATTGATCACTGTGCAGGTGTCATTTGAGGAATTTAGCACAGAAGCACAAGATACATTGTGTCCCTGCATAAGCTTTCAAATTTGGATTGATAAAACGATTTATGGCTATGAAAACTTTCTCCTTGAAAACCTTACCCAAAATTTCAGGACAAAAAGGTACAAAGGTTCCAAATTATTTTGGAAGACCAAGTTGAACTTTTCATTTTCCAGTTGCTAAGGAAGGCACCAGAAATCACCAAGCTGATGGTTTGTTTTGCAGGTTCTTCAGGTCTGGATAAGCCTTTGAACTTTTGGATGTTTATCCAAGCTGAACTGGAGATTTTTCCATACCTCATAGATGTGATACTGCATAAAAATGGAAATTAATTTTGGCTCTACTGGCCACCGGTAGCTAGTATTTCTGTTTGTAAAACGGTCAGTGTTGAATGATTACAGCTTAGTAACATAAGCACTAGTACTTACTTTTGTCATCTTCCTGGCAAGATCGCTTGGGCAAATGAAAAAAATTATATGTGATTACCTCTGGCATTTAGATATCAATGTCACAGCTACTGCTGATGGATAAATACCGCAAAATAAAAGTCTCCACTGAACAGCACTTGCTGTATCATCAATTCAAAAAAGACAAATAAACCCCTCTATTATTTGAAGGCTTACCCACGTTTTTAATGTCGATTTTTCTTCCAAAATAACATCTTTCAGCAGACAGACAGAACTGTTCATGTGCCGTTTTCCTCACAACTGCTTTTCCTCTATGGAGTCCAAGAGCTCAGAAACAGGCTCTAATTAAGATTTCTTTTATATTTTTAACCACTGTCCAGAGTTGCCTCATCTGGTAATCTGTTGCCAAGCTCATAAAATTCATTTGACTCCCATTGCTTTAGAAATTGGTAGATGTTGTAAGCAAAAATGACAAATTAGTTGGATCCCAGGAAAAGTGGCTGGGCAAAACGATTATGGGAGGAAAACAAATGAAAAAAAAAAAATCCCTCTTTATTTTAACAATTGATCCTAGGACAATATGAGCTTAATCATGCCAGCAACAAGGTGGAAGGGTTGGAAGGGGCACCATGTAGCGTGGGACAGACCTGTGGCTATTGGCTCCTTGGTCACAGCAGCGTGGCATTGCTTGATTTTTAGCCTGTGTGCGGTCCCATCAAATTCAATGAGAAATGGCTCACAATTACATGCACCACTACCTCAACACTAAAGCTGGCTTCCGGCTACCAATCAAGCCTTCTTCCCAGATATTGCCCCTGTGACATACATAAATACCAAGGATTATCACCCAGTTTGGCTAGCTCAACTGTTTATCTAGTATTTATTATCAAGGAGGTTTTTGGAGGCACGGGGAAGAGTTCACTTCAATCATTTAAGAGATCCTGTTAAAAAGAAAAAAATCTAAATGTTTAATCCGTAACTGCCTAGCAGAAGAAATTGTATCTTTGAGTATATGATCAAAACTAAGCTAGTATTTATAATTGTTGCTAAACCGTGCTAAGATTGGATATGTAACGAGTGCTGAATGTCCAGACAAATACTTTCCCAACCAAAACCCTCTGGTGGTGTTCACAGTGATGCTTAGGCAAAGCCAGACATCTACTTTGCCTCAGGTGGTGCACATCTGAAAAGTAAATCCAGCTCCAAATAGTGGACCTCGAACATCCCAGAGGAGAACTGAGCCTGCAGCATTATGAATCATGATCAGACATATCCTTTCATTCTTCCTTTTCACCCCAGAACTTAAAACAGACCTGTTTAAGTGAAACTAACTAACTAAATAATAGGAAACAATCTGGATGCCCTCCGCTCTCCGCTCCCAACCAATATTTGCTCACATTATCTGACAGAAAGGCCAAATACAGAGAAAATGAATTCCTGGTATCTGATAAGTAAGTGGGATTTATTTACACAAATTTGTTTAATTCTGATCTCCTGCTTGTCTGCTAGTTCATCTGCTCTACTTCACTCATTTCATGCAGCAGAGGGTTTTTCAATTATAAATCCGGGCAGCACAGTGTATTTGAGCATTCTGTCAGCTTGATTTGTTTTTACACCCACAATGAATTTTAAACTCTCTCCTCAAAAGTCATCACGTACAATTCGGAAATAAAACTTCTCTGTTGTTTGGTGGGATTACAGATAACTGGATAAATGGGAAAAGTCTGAAGATAACTAAATCAAACCTACAGTAGCTAGTAAAGAATCCCAATAGACTGAGAAGTGTACGGAGCTCTTTCTCAGGTTCTTTATTTTACTCTCTACCCTTCTTAGTCTCCTCCTTCTCTTTCTTATTGAATCCATTTTATTTATTAATCAGTCTTTGATCATTGTTTCTTGGCTACACTGAATATGGCACTTGCTGCTGGTAGCACTCTGTGAAAAGATAAGCGACAATTGTCTTAAATAGTTACAAATTCTGGGCTTGATTATTTTCAATCATTGGAAACCAGGCAACAAAATCACCCATGGAAAAGCGCAGGGCAAAGTATCTGCAAATTTCACTGTGCAAAGGGCCCTCACGTAGGATGAAGCAACCCCAGGCTGAGAAGGTGAGAGCATCTGGGCTCAGCAGCTTCTCCTGGAGGAGACCGGGATTGGGCTCTCCCAAGGAAACTGGGATTTTTCCCCAGGTCATTTCTCTCCCCACAAGCTGCAGGAGGAATGGAAGGTGCGCGTGTACAACTGCTCGTGTGTGCACATATACCTTTTATCAAACTATTCCCTGCATCTGTAAGGATTAGTGAAGGTCTAGAGCTGTATTTACAATACATGTGGAAAAGCTGCCAAAGAACTGAGGCAAAAGCGCAGCATCTAAACAACGTTAATGCTGCCTCTGAAGTCTTTCAGCTTCCTGTGCCAATCGCTCTCACATCCTATAAGAATATCATCTCCTCAAACACCAAAATCCCCTTGAGGTACATGCAGCATTTCACTGATGAGTCTTCTATAAGGTGAAGGCTACAAGTATGAAATTCTAGTGAATATTCAGGGCAATCTGACCCATTAAAACTCGCAGTGGCAATCTGGCGACATCCTTATGTTCCTCGTGCCTGACAAACAAGGATGTGTTTTTCTTGCTAAACCTGTTAAATTTATTGACAACCTTAAGCCGTAGAAAATACACTGCTGTGTTGCAAGCTGGGATGTTCCCAGGACAATCATCAGTAAATGGCTAGCAACCTGAATGGCAAGACAAGTCTGTAAGAAATCAGAGATCACCAAACGTTCAATACTTACCGGCTGGAAAGTGGATAACTAAGAGCTTTGAGAAATTAGGTAATTAACCTGAAATTCCCTCTTGTCAATAGAAAGTACTTATGATGACAAGATACTTTGCTACACGCTAATGTTGTCATACCTTTAGCATTGGTCAAAAATAAGTAGCTTCTTTCGTCGTTATGACAAGGGATAACTGCAGTTTACTTAAATCTGTGCGCTCTTTTGGTGGTTTACTACATACACACTAAAAATACTGACATCCTTGCAATCTGTGTTTTTCCACGTTACTTCAAGTTTATGAATGTGTATTGAAAGCCAACTTTTCAGTTTATTGAGCTCTGAAGGCTTTATTTTATTTTCCTGTGTTGAGCCATCACTTTAGCATTTGTAGGAGCCCTCAATATAATTCTTACTGTCACCATGCAAAGGGTTTGCTGGCTCTCTGATGGACCTAGAAGGATCTTTGCTCGTGCTACGATCTGCTTTCCTGCCCCTGCCAGCAGCCCCTCATGTTCCTTGTGTGCTGCTCTCTTCAAAGCAATGGTCACAGGGAAACGATGAGGGAAACCGATCTTCTTCGGTGGGCTGGAGGAAGTGAGAAAGGTAGGAATTTGGGACTCGCAAGCTCTGTGATGGTCAGACTCTTCCAGGAGGGACAGGAAAGATCTTGGTCTCTGCTCCTAGGGCAAGACTGGCTGGGACCTGGGTTGTTAAAGCTCTGAGGAGAGTGTGCAGCAGAGTGAGTTAACACTTTCCAATTGTTGTGTCATTGATGTCCTCCAGCTAAGCCAGGGAAGAAAACATTACAGAGACATGGCCACCTTGGGTGTGTGCTACTTGTCACAAAGAAGTGAAGAAGGCCCCTTTCACAGTCTGAAAATCCCTGGATTGCTAAAAGAGCATAGGAGGCTTAACTGATAGCATTCGGTGATTAATTTTTAGGTGCAGTTGCATGACTGGAATCCCACTGTTACTGAATGAGCAAACGCAGGTCAGGAGAGCATGGTGTGAGCGAAGGCCTGTTTCAACAGACCCTTGTTTACATATAGGACTTTCATTTACCTTGAGAATAGATGAAAGGAATATGTTTTAAGCCTGCCAGAGGAAGAAAGAGTCTGTCAGCAAATGTGCAAATAAAAGCGTAGACGCATCCTGACAGCAAGAGATAACTGACCTTGTCACTCTCTGATTTTTTCACTAATAAAAATACTTTTCCAATATATTCAGAACAGAAGCACTTATTCTGTAGGGCTAGATAGCACTCTACCTGCAAAAACAAATGTAGGACATGTATGATGATATTGAAGTATCCTCTGTAGCTGTGCTAACACATTGGTGAAAGGCCAATGAATC